>CM074720.1:199494522-199969522 GCA_037306005.1 Rhinophrynus dorsalis | reverse complement strand
AATGTGCCTGAACAGTAGAAAACACATAGAATAAATGTATAAACACTAAACCCAGTAGGGAAAGTGTAATAAACCCCCCAACAGTGCCCAACATGGCAAACAAAGGGTAAATTTACCAGATACTTTGCTCCAAACTCCAACAGACATACATATAAACCCAATGAGTGCAGGAGTATGCATTAGGAATTCCAAAGGAGACCCCTATGTGGAGAGGAAGCATGGGACATGTGGACCTCAGCACTCAAAGGGTTGCTCACCTTTTTAGCAGGTCTTCTGTCTTACCATTTGTAAAGAAGAAGCCTCAGTGGGCAACTCCTAGGGAAAAAATATGCTACACAAGATTTTCCCTTCAGGGCTGACCGGTCCACAGCAGCACCTGGAAACTGAGCACTCCAGCATTGGGACGTCCGTAATGGTAATCCGCCTAATGGCTGGTATTCCATATCTAACAGAAAACAGTAAGGCCGGGATTCATCAAACTGCCGCGATCATTGATGGATACCTTCGGGTATTCATCATTAATTTTGCGTGTTTCCCTGCTTTGTATGCGAAGCAGGGAAACTTGAGTAAATTGTTCAGTCATGGTGAAAACACACGTATACGCATAAGCGAAAATGTGCATGCATGTGTTCGCTCCTTGCATTCAAATGGGATACGCCAGCTTGAAGCTAGCGGATCACATATGCGGATCTATCTGGCCATCGGTTATTGAAGAATAAGCAATGGCCAGACACAATCCGAAAGTTGCTGAATGGGCAAATGGTTAATACGCAGCGAAATCCTCCGATTTTCCTGCGTATTAATCCATTCGCACCTTGATGAATCCAGGCCTAAATGTAACAAACTATAGCAGAACTGTTCTCATGCCTTGCTTGTTCAGGGAGCAAATCTTACTGGGTGAGATTGGCTGGGGACCAGCTAAGGCGAGAAGGAAGGCTCCACCCTGCACTTCTTTTCAAGAATTGTTCCTTCCTACTTAAAGGGGCGGTCGCCTTCCCAAAGTTACCAGTAACCTATATTGGACAATAGAGAAATTGTTTTTTTTTCTCCCTCTGGAACAAAATGGGTCGTATGGCAATGGTTTGACTTGATGGATGACTCTTCTTTTCAGCCTCATCAAGTATGTTAGGTCCATGTACCCAGTATTAGCAAATAAGACATTTATATCAATGGAGACTCATCCTAGTTCTATGTCCAGGGCTGGAAATGTTTTACTATTCATCTTGTGCATATCTAGTACTAAAAAAAACCTCTATCAGAAGAACAGGAACTCATGCTCTTCTCAAAGTTTAATTCTGAGCAGACTACCAATGTCATGTCCTGACAAGTAACCTTTTGTTCTCTGACGAACATCATGACATTTTTTTCAGCCTTGGCCATGACTATTTTGTTAATTGGTTTGGTGTTAGGGAAAAAAAAGGGGATTTTTTTTTTTTTTTTTTTTACCTACCAATAAATCATTTTCTCTTAGGGATGAAGGGACCATGGGTTTAAGCAGTGTGCCTTTAGGAGCAGGATACTCAAACCCCTCCCATTTCCTAGCTGCTAACTCCCCCCCACCCACAACACTATTTTCAGTTTTTGTTTAGTAGAGTCAGGAAGGAAATAGCACTAAAAACAGAGCTGCCAAGAATGGCAGGGCATTGCGAAAGGGATGCACTGCACCCCTCAATGGACTAAGAGAAAAGGATTTATAAGTAAAAAAAAAAAAATCCCCTTTTCTCTAGTGTCATTAAGAGATGCAAGGACAATGGGGACATCCCAAAGCAGTCCCAAAAATAGCAGGAGGGAAGAAAAATAATGAACAATGGCCTCTAGATCTTTGCGGCCAAATCTGGCATCCTGAGATGCCAAAATATTAACTTTGTGAGATGACCATATCTCTGCTTTGCACAACTGGTATGACAGTATCTTGGTTCCTCAGGGCCTTGATAGTGGAATGAGCTATGATCTTGAAAGGAACTGTAACAGATCTTAGTCTGTATGCTTGTCTAATAGTTTCTTTAAGTCAAGTGGAAATAGTCATCTTAGATGACGGTCTCCTCTTCTTAGGGCCTTCTGGGATAACAAATATTGTAGTAAGTGTCATAAAGGATTGGGCATATTGTCTTAGATATCTCACTTCCTTATCTATGTGTAAAGCGGAAAACACTTTTGGTTGGAACTCCAGAACAGTTCATAAAACCACTTTGTCTTGATGAAAAAGATGCAGTGAAGCACAAGATATTGAGCTGAATTCTGAAACTGTTTGTGCAGATAGGATTGCCATGATGAACACATTTTTGAAGGTCAGATCTTTGATAGAGTCTTAAGTCAGTGGCTCAAATGGAGAGGATTGAAGAGCCTCTAGCACAAAAGTTAAGTTCCATGATGGGATAGAGTCTCTGTATGGAGGAACTATTCTGTTTATCCATGAAGAAATTTTTGAATTTCACGGAAATAAGTAATTTCTCTTTGGAAAAGAACTGACAGAGCTGAAACCTGGACTTTCGGGAGTTAACCCTTAGACCCTTTTGTAGGCCTTCTTCCAATCACAAAAAAAAAAAAAAAAGAAAAGAAAAAAAACATTCTGGAATGGAAAGCATTCAGAATGGCAATGAAATTAATAAAAGGAACTGAAAGCTAATTATGAAGAAAGATTCCAAACTACCATTGTTTGCAAAAAGGCAAATCTCAAGGTGAAAGGATTACGATTTATAGATTTATGCAGGGACATTTTAGTCAGCAGAGCTTTATTAATTACAATAGGTCATTCACTGATATCAGAGGAAATGAAACAACACTTTCTGCAAACAAAAGTGTTCATTAATATATAAATAGTAAGAATAAGGAATCTACTACCGAGAGGTTGTGATGGATGATACACTTGAAGTCTTCAAGAAAGGGATGGACTCATTTTAGCAATACAGAATGATAAGATTTCATAGGTTTGCTTAAAATCAGATCTGGCTTGCTTTCCATGATCCTGAATTGCATATCATTGTGCCCCCAACCCATGGTCCTTGAGACCACTCAAAATTGACAAAGGGAAGGACAGAGACACACACACACACACACACACACACACACACACACACACACACACACACACACACACACACACACACACACACCTCTAACATAAATACATACATACACTTAAAACAATTAGGCGACAGTTGTCTAAATGTTATTAACAACTTGAAAAACAGGTTTTGAAAACAGTACACTACAACCGACAAAACTTTACTAAAGGTGAACTGCTCACAAGTTAAACTATTATTTTCACCCCTCATCAGAACAACTGGGAATAGTTTTTCTGTGCCTAGTAATTTTTGTATATTTGTATGCACATTTCAGACATCTATATAGTCACATTTTATTGTACACAAATGTAGGGGAAATATAAGTACCATATAAGTGGGTCATGTGAGCAACATTCTGTCTGCCTGGCGAGTGCGCGCACACACACACACCCCAGAGGCATCAGCAAGGTATTCAAGTCTCCTACACACACGTTACGGACACATGCTATCAACCATGGAAACATGCTTCTAACAAGAAAGTGATATATAAATAGTCTGAATACACCCTGGCCCTCCCAACAACTCAGTGTCCTTACTGGTCACTTGTTGTATTGTGTCACCCCACCAGGCCTGCAGACAAGCACTTTATGCAGCCGAACAGCTTCTAGGGCCTTCCTCAAATCATATTTCTTCAGCATGGATGGAGGCAAACACAAGAAAGAACACATGCTTAGGAAATGAACAGCTGATAGTTTGGATAAAATCCAGACTCCTATCAGAAATAATAAAACTTTAAAAACAGAGCCAAAACTAATTCCTACCACAAATCAAGACTGTTAAGAACTAGACTGCAGACAGAAATGAAAAAGAGTGGATTGAAGTAACCAGAAGAATGTTTCTTAATGACACTCCCTGCTTCAAAGTGGTAAGATCTTAGTCACGTTACCGGTGTTCCCCAATAGGATGTAATAGAATATCTTTAATAGCCCATTAAAAAGACCAGCAGGTGAAATAAAATATACTACTAAAATAAACTTTAAAGAAATATAGGCATAATTGTTTCAGGATATTATTTGATTTCCTAAAGTCAATTTCAAAACCTTCATATGGTTGAAGTACTTTCCCAAGATGAGCAAGTTCTCCCTTATCTTTTCCTTCTTTTCATTTGCTACCACTTACCGAGTATTCCTTGTAATGATCAGTAATACGCTGACGTTCCTTCTCCTGCAATATTACAGAGTACTCTGCATGTTTGGTGGGATACTCCTTTATCATGAGATCTATTACTTCATCACTTCGTAAAGCAGTCAAACCTACGAATATAAAGAAAAGACAGGTGTCCAAGTGGTGCAATTATTTTCCCTAAAAAAATTTCTATACTCCGTAAAGCAGCAATACAATTCCAAACAAGCTATTTTTAATAAAAACAATGAGCAGCAAACAGTAAGCCTGGTTGCCAAACAACCCAAGAGAGAGTAGAGCCTTCACCCAAACCATGAGAATTAGGCACCGGATCAGCTGAGCAACTTGGAATGAATTAAACTTTAACCTTTACATTGTGAATTACGGTGTTCAGGGCAATATGCTCTTTACATTTAATCCTTGTGTGTAGAGTTTACTGTTCCTTTGAATGTGTCTCTGAAAAAAATTAAATGCATCTCTACTTAGAGCCAAGGTGATACAAGTATAAAGACAAACGGAGACTAATTCTGGGGTCAAAAATGCACCATATTTAACAAACTAACATTCATATTGATTTAAATTGGAGATTTTAACACATTGCAAAGCTGGATGTTTTGCTAAAGAATCACTTCACTTTTTCCTTTACTTCAAGGGCAATTTTACATTGGCAACAGAAAGGAAGCAAACCCTGCTACATTTCCATTACTTATGTTCTGCACCCGTATTCTCCTGCATTCCACCAGTGATCCAGTCACTTGTGACTTATGGATGGCCAATGAATGTCAGCCAGATATTATTGGCTGATACTCACAATTTGCTGCTCGTGAGGCTGCCATGCAGATCTGCCTTGCTGCATCTTTACTGCTGGACTTTGGTGCACTCATGTGAAAAACACCATAGACTACAAACTTGTCCTTCAAAACAGGTGATATTACCAAAGCACCCACCAGAGTAAAAAAGGGGATAATACTGCAAAATTAACAAAGATTAACAAACCTTTTTTTGTGCTAAATTAATATAAAAAGGCTAACAGTTCTCAGTCAATCACTGCCAATAGTGAGGAATTTCAAAATATCCTTACTTGAGCAAAGGCGGTTCTTTAAAACAGATTGATCTGTCAAAAAAATTAACCCAAAGAAAAATCCCAGGAACCAGGCTCCTAAATTTTTAATTATGACTCCTAACACTTTACAGCTTAGTTTTTTTTAATCTTCCCTACTCTCCCTATGTGAGCAGCAGCATAACATAAAAATACATCACTGTGTGTAAAGGTCCTGCTTGAGCGAACTGAAGAGGCCAGTGGGATATCCTTAAAAGGATAGTAATGTTGGGCCATGGAGAGTGTTATTTCAGTACTGTCAGAGTTGTAGTTCAAGAGTAATTGAATGATAAAGTATTCCCCTCACATCCCTTTTACTGATGTAACAGTAAGACTGTCCGGATGGATAGCAGAGGGGGACAATCTTCAGTGAACATAAGGAAAAACCTGTCAAAAGGGGCAGGGTTTTCCTTATACTCACAATAAGAATATTGTCCCTTGCTGTAAGCTGTCTGGTCCCAGGACCAGATTCCACATTCGAGGAGAGGTGTCTTACACTAGGTAAAAGGGGTATACTTTATCATTCAATTACTCTTGAACTACAACTCTGACAGTATTGAAATAACACTCTGCATGGCCCAAATACTATGAAGATCAATTGGAGCTGCTGTTTTTGTGAAACATTACTATCCCTTTAAAACATGCATTAATGGTATATTTTGAGGTTTGAAAATGATTGTGTACTCTACCCTAATAAATGCCTCATTTGTTAAATTAAATTACTTAGGAAATCATGAAGAATTAATAAAATACATAGAAAGTATTTAACCCTTTGAGTGCCAGAAAGGTGTGGAATGAATTGGATACCTTTTTGGCACTCAAAAGGTTAAGATGCTCTTTCATTACAGTATTGGAGCAGACGAGTTACATCTGTCAGTGATAATAATCCAGTAGTAGTATCCGATGTTTGTAGAAGTTCAAAGCTCACAAATCCACCTAGTTAACCCACTACAGGAATAGAGCAGACTGCTTTTAAACAGGTAAGACTAAAATGCTCTTTTCTCTGTCGTCCAATACAGGATACTGAAACTCTGGGATGTCCAACCATTGGGTTTCCCAGGGGCGGGAAGGCAAGGACCAGACGCAAGGCCTTTCAAGTCACCACAGCAGATATGAGATCAGAAAAAGCCCAACAAAACAAAGTGTTAACGGACACGGAACAAGGGTAACAACACCCCAACTGTTACACAGCACACTGAACTAGAGCCAACAGGGCTCAAAAGTGAAGGAAGCACCAAGAACCGAAGAAGATCCTGACAGGCAAGACTGCCTCCAGGTACGTCCTCCCAAAGCTGGTGTCAGCCGATGCCAACACATAAACACGGTAGTGCACAGACTACCAAGTTGCAGCCTTGCACAACTGATCAGCGGAGGCCTGATTCTTGTAAGCCCAATAGACCTAGTAGAATGAGCCATTACCCGAAAGGAGACAGGCTTCTTCCTCAGCTTGTAAGCATTACGAATAGTGGACTTCATCCAGGACGCAATAGTCACTTTGGAAGCAGGTCTTCCTGCACTGGGACCCTCAGGAATGACGAACAGCTCGTCAGATTGCCTGATAGACCCAGTGCGATGCACATAAAACTTGAGACAACGCACCACGTCTAACAAGTGGAGATCCCTCTCCTTGTCAGATGTGGGTTCAGGGCAGAAAGAGGGCACCACAATCTCCTTATTGATGTGGAACTCAGAGATCACCTTCGAGAGAAACTCCTGAGAGGTGCGAAGCACCACCTTGTCCTTGTGAAACACCAAATCGGGTAGTTTACAGGACACAGCATGTAACTCCACAACATGGCGGACAGACACAACCACCAGGAGAAAGGCCATTCTCCACGTCAACAGGAATAGAGGAATAGTAGCCAAAGACTCAAATGGAGGGTGCTAATGAATGCCCAAAACCAAGTTAAGATCCTACGGAGAAGCAGGAATCTTGAAGGAAGGACGAGTATGAGCAACGCCCTGGAAGAAAACCTTGACATCAGGAAGGATGGCAATGCACCTCTGAAAGAAAACAGAGAGAGCAGACGTCTGAACTTTAAGGGAACTCAAACTGAGGCACTTATCCACACCGTGCTGCAAAAAGGCCAGGACCGTAGGCAGATCAAATTCCTGAGACAGGTCCTTGTCAGCACACCAAGATAGGAACGTCGACCAGACTCAATGGTAGATCTTGGAAGAAACAGGTTTGCAGGCACTGAGCATAGTAGCCACCACACCAGAAGAAAACCGTTTCTTCTTCAATATTAGGGATTCAATTTCCAAGCCGTCAAGGCTAGGCAATGAACATCCTCCTTCCAAAGGTAACCCTGTAGAAGAAGATCTGGACGGCAAGGGAGCCGGAATGGCTCTACCACTTACAGTTCAAGAAGCTCTGGAAACCAAGCCCGTCGAGGCCGGTTCGGAGCAATCAGAATGACTGGACAATGCTCCATTCGTAATTTCTGTAACACCCTATGCAACAGTGGGAGGGGAGGAAAGATGTAGGCCAGAGGGAATAACCAAGGAATGGACATTGCATCCACTGCCAGAGCTAGAGGGTCCCTCCATCGAGAGTAGAACCTCGGAACCTTCCTGTTGTGTCTTGCCGCCATCAGGTCGATGTAAGGAAGACCCAGTTTCTGAACAACGAGGGTGAACATCTCTGGGTGCAGCTCCCACTCTCCGTGGTCCACCGTGTGTCGACTGAGGAAGTCTGTCATGACGTTGTCTATGCCAGGAATGTGTACTGCGGTTATGGCAGGAACGTGTTCTTCTGCCAAAGACAAAATAGCCTTGACCTCTAACCAAGCGGCGAGACTTCTTGTTCTGTCCTATGTGTTGATGTAAGCCATGGCTGTGGCGTTGTCGGACTCTATCCGGACTGGACAGTCTTCCAGTTGAGAAGTCCAATAACAAAGGGCATGAAATATCGCCCGAAGCTCCAATATGTTGATGGGAAGGAGAGATTCCTCCAGAGACCACCGACCCTAAGAACTCAGGCGACCCAGGACCTCTCCCCAGCCAGAGAGGCTGGTATCCGTCATCAACGTGGTCCAGAAGGATACCAGGAAGGACTTGACCTTCAGCAGATTGGAGAGGTTGAGCCACCATGACAAACTCAGTTCCACATGAAGAGGGAGGGACACTGACATCTTCAGAAGGCCTGGATGACCCCTGCACACCTGGATCACAAACTGATGGAGTTGCATGGTGTGCGCCATGGCAAACGGTACAGCTTCTATAGTGGAAATGAATTTCCCCACTAGAGATGACAGCGTCTTGGCTGGAACTGGTTCATGAGCAGGATCGCAGAAACCCTGTGGGTGATCTGGTGAGCTACCTCGTCCATGAAAAACACCATGTTCTTCTGAGTATCGAAGAGGAGACCCAGGAAGACCAGATGCTGGGATGGAACAAGATCTGATTTGTCTAAGTTGATGATCCACCCGTGATGGGTGAGATCACGAATGCATTGCTGAACCTGCTGATGAAGAAGTTCCACAGAAGGGGCTTTCAGAAGCAGGTCATCCATGTATGGAGTAACTCTGATGCCATTCCAGTGGAGGACGGACACTAAGGCTCCCAGGACACGGTTGAAGACTTGAGCAGTTGTCGTCAGACCAAATGGAAGAGCTGAAAACTGAAAATGTCCCTGGTCGCAGGCAAATCGAAGGTACTGCCAGATCTCTGGATGAATGGCAATGTGTAAGTACATGTCCTGAAGATCCAGAGATGCAAGGAATTCCCCCGGGGACATGGCCGCAATCACCATTCACAGAGACTCCTGGTGATAATGAGTCCAGACACCGTTTCTCTGCACCCTGAGGCGTATGAGAAGGAAAGAAGCGAAAGGGAGGAAGAGAGACGAAAGGGATCCTGTACCCTTCTGTCACCATCTGTAAAACCCATGGGTCCATCACTGAATCCTCCCAAATGCTGTGATAGTGAAGCAGACAACCACCCACAGCAGAGTGTGGACCTGGTTTTGGTGAGTCATGCCGAAGAAGGCTTGGAAGCCTTGGGCTTGGAGGAAACCTTGGGCTTCCATTTCTGTTTGGGCTTGGAGGAGGTACGTGGAGCTGAGGGAACTGTCTGGTTCGCCGGATGTGTCTCATTCTGAAAGGAACAAAAATACCGGTTACGCTTAAGCAGTGTTTTCTTCCTAGGAACCAAGGGTAGAAGTGTACTCTTACCCCCTGGGTCCTCACTGATCAGATCCTTGAGATCTGGCCCAAGCAAAGAAGTGCCTTGAAAAGGCAAGGAGAGCAATGCTTTCTTAGAAGCAGTGTCAGCAGACCAGATCTTGGGCCAAAGAGCCCGTCTGGCATCCATAGACATGGTGGAAACCCTAGCCACCAAATGGATGGCATCAAATAAGGCAGCAGAAACATAGTGCTGTGCCTCAGAAATGTAGGCAAGGAGGCGCAACATATCCAAATTAGGAGCACCCTGACGGACAGCAAAAGTGAGCTGTTCAGCCCAGACCGCAACGGCCCGGTTCACCCATGCTGCTGTGAATGCTGGACGCATGGCAGAGCCAGCAGTGGCAAAGATGGACTTGAGGGAGACCTCAAGTTTCTTGTCAGTCCAGTCCTTTAGAGCAGACGCATCAGACACTGGCAAGGGAGTAGACTTAGATAGCCTGGAGATAGGAGCATCCACTTTGGGAGGATGAACCCACTGAGCAAGCGTAGGCTCAGAAAAGGGATAAAGCTTGGAAAATTTTCAAGTAAAGGGCTTTTTAGGCTCCTGAAATACATCAGAAGGGTCAGAAGGAACCTCCTGCACTAAGGGAATGTTTATGGTATTTAAAACAGCCATGATCAGACCCTCAGCCGCGGGCTCAGGATCAGCCTCAAAAGGGTCCCCAAAAAACTGAGAGGAGCCCACAGCAGAACATTCCTCAACAACTGAATCCACCAGCAGTTCCTCCTCAGAGGAATCTGACACGTCATGTACACCCTGAGGCTTTGGCAGGGAAGACTTAACAGAGGAGGGGGTCTGCCATGAATGAAAGACCCCCTGTAACTGGGATGGAAAGAGTTGCAATGTGGACCTAAGGTGCCTAGTAGCAGCCTTGAACTCTTGCATCCTAACTGGCTCTAATGCATGGCTGGAGGTCCCTGGAATACTTTCAGGGACATCAGAACATGCTGGGCATAAGTGACCTGAGAATTCTCTAGGTAGCCCTGAGTGACAGGAAAGAGCAATGCACAATGGAGGATACAGAGACCCCAGCATCCTTAGTTTTAGGTCTGGCACCAAGCTCCAGCAGTATAGACATTCTCACACTGTCAAATAACCTTACTGTATAAGAAATCACCCAATTACAGTGTGTAGGATTAAAGCGTCACCCCAGAAATCGCTAAAATAAACTTATCTGGCAGGCAAAGGGTTAATCAGCAGAGAGAGAAGGAGAGTCCAAGCCCTACGTAGGATACTCATCCTGGAAATAGCACAAAATGGCTGCCGCGGCGGAAGCCAATCAGAAACGAGCAAACAAAGGAAGTGCTCATGAGAAATGTAGTTTTCCCCAACACACTATAAACATGGACGGGATGATAGAGCAAGGGCAGACAAGTAAAATGAGCCATCTCTGAATTCGCTAGGTTAAACGGTTGCAGAGATATGTCCCAAACTGTACAGTCCCATAGGAGTAAATGGAGCAATGGCGCCTACGTGCTAAAGTGCGCCTTTAACTCAAATTTTACAAAATTGAAAGTGTAAAACTAAAAGACATGAAACATCATTAGAATATGTCAGGAACCCCCCCCCCCAAATGAATGCAAAACCAGCAGCTAAAGGGTTAAGTACCACATAAATCTGCTCCAAACACCCAACAGACATACAGATAGACCCAATGAGTGCAGGAGTGTGCAATAGGAACTTCAAATGAAAACCCCTGTGCGGAGGGGCACTGTGGGACATGTGGACCTGCAGCACTCAAAGGGTTGCTCACCTTTCTTGCAGATCTTCTGTCTTCAGATTACAATGTTTAAAGAAGAAGCCTTGGTGGGCAACTCCTGAGGAATGAACTTCTAGCCAAGATTTCTCCGCAGGTCCACAAAAAGCACCTGGTCACTGAGCTAGCCACATCTAAGGGCATTGTCAGTTATGGTAATCCGCCTAGTGGCGGTATTCCATTTCTAACAGAAAAATAAAAAAATTCTAAAACTATAGCAGAACTATTCTCTTACCTGTGTTATCTTCACCAAGGAATACATTTTTCTGGAGCTGGTTGGCTAGCTGCAACCAAGGAGGGAAGGTAGGCTCCACCCCCTGCATACAATTCTAGAATTGTTCCTGACTACAATTAAAGGGGTGTATCGCCTACCCAGAGTTACCAGTAACCTGTACTGGACAACAGAGAAATTAAAATAGCTCTTCCATTAAAATATTATGTAGCCATAGAATGCATTGTATGTTTAGTGATAGTTCTAAAATCTTTCAAACAAGGTAAGTGTGTCCACTTTTAAATCAGGCTTGTAAAGAAAAATAAATAAATAAAACCATAAACAATGATAATTGTTTTGCGATTCAGACCCACACATATCAGTTTACTGACACTTGTATCTCAGTTTACCTAAATAATGACGTACATTGCCCTTATTAGTACAAACATAATGGTCATGCACAGCTGCCTATAGATGAATAGGAAATAAAAACTTCTGCATATTTTGTGTTAAAGGCTTGAAGCCCATTTACGCACAAATCAATACATTTTTATATAATATTTACCTAAAGTGCATTGAGTTTCAGTAATGACATTCAGTTCCCTCAAATACAGTTTCTCTTTGTGAGACAGATCTCTTCGCTCTAAATCTTTAGGAAAAACAAAAAATGGACAGTTAGTTTATATTTAAAAAAAAAAAAAAAAAAGAAAAAAAGAAACATACAACACAAACAGAAATTAAATATTTGGTAATTTGGTATTAAACTGTAATCAGATGCTCTATTTTGTCTCATTATTTGAAAATGAGCAAGTCATTTTGAAGGATGTGACACCTAAAAATTTCACAAAAAAAGGGACAATCTTCAGTGAGCATAAGGAAAAACCTGCCCTCCTTTGTCAAGTGGGGGCAGAGTTTACCTTATGTTCACAGTAGGAAGACTGTCCCTTGCAGAGAGCTGTCTGGTTAACCGACCAGATTCCACATCTGAGGGGAGGCGGCTTACACTAAGTAAAAGGGGAAGGAGGGGGAAACTTTATCATTCAATTACTCTTGAACTACAACTGACAGTATTGAAATAACACTCTCCATGGCCCAAATACTATGAAGATTAATTGGAGCTTCTGTTTTTGTGAAACATTACTATCTCTTTAAGAAAATATTATTTGGGCCCAAGAGCTTTTTTTCTTAGGTATTTATTCAATTCATAAACAATTGAAAATGTTAAAGGGATAGTAGTGTCACAAGATAAAAGTATAATGAATAATCAAAAATAACTTTATGTAATGCACAGTACCGTTTCAAATATCCATATCACTGTAATCTTCTCGTAATTTTAGTTTAAAGTTTCCCCCTACCACCCATTTTCCCTATGTCTCTCATAGTCTCCTCATATCTGAAAGCAGCCTGGACGGATCACGACAAAGGACAATATTGTATTGCATAGTGAAAACACTGCTCCTCTTTGTCAAGGGGGGCAGTGAATTCCTTATACAGATACACACAATACTGTCCCTCTTTGAGATCCGTCTGGTCAAGCAACCGGCTATCGCATCCGAGGGAACAAGAGTGACATAGTGAAATGGGGCGGAAGGGGAACTTAAAATTACAAGAAGACTACAACAAAATGGACATTTACAAAGGTACCATGCATTATAAAAAAGTGTAATGAATAATTGAAAAAGAGGATTTTAGTCTTACTTGTTAAATCCATACAGGTTACTGGTAACTCTGGGTAGGCGATCCACCCCTTTAAAGTAGGCAGGAACAATTCTAGAATTGATTGCAGGGGGTGGACCCTACCTTCCCTCCTTGGCTGCAGCTAGCCAATCAGCTCCAGAAAGATTTGAGACACTATTACTAGATAGTGAAGGGAAAGAAGACTCCTGTGAGCATGACCCCGAAGGACCCCAACAGTCTGCCACAGGAGAGCCAAGCATGGTCCCTTGACAGGGTGGCAAGAACCAGGTGCAAGGCCCAAAAGTCACCAGAGCAGATATGAACCATCAGATCAGAGATAGCCCAACAAAACAATGAAGTGTCAACGGACACTGAACAGGGGTAACACCACCCCAAAACTGTTACACAGCACAATGAACTAGAGCCAACATGGCTAAAAAGTGAAGGAAGCACTAAGAACCGAAGGAGATCCTAGACAGGCAAGACCTCCTCCAGGATCTTCCTCCCAAAGCTGGCGTCAGCCGATGCCAGCACATCAACACGGCAGGGCTTCGAAAAGGTGTGCACAGACAACCAGGTGGCAGCCTTGCACAAATGATCAGCAGAAGCCTGATTCTTGTAAGCCCAAGAGGCCCCAATAGATTGTGTAGAATGAGCCATAACCCAAAAAGGGACAGGCTTCTTCCTCAGCTCATAGGCCTTACGAATAGTGGACTGGATCCAAAAAGCAATAGTCACCTTGGATGCAGGCCTTCCTGCCCTAGGACCCTCAGGGATGACGAACAAAGCGTCAGACTGTCTGATAGACTTGGTGCGATGCACATAAAACTTGAGACAACGCACCACGTCTAACAAGTGGTGATCCCTCTCCTTGTCAGAGATGGGGTCCGGGCAGAAAGAGGGCACCAATATCTCCTGATTGATGTGAAACTCCGAAACCACCTTCTGAGGAAAAACTCCTAAGAAGTGCAAAGCACCGCCTTGTCCTTGTGAAACACCAAAAAAGGTGGTTTACAGGACAGAGCATGTAACTCTACGACACGATGGTCGGACACGATCACCAGGAGAAAGGCCATTTTCCACGTCAACAGGTGTAGAGGAATAGTAGCCAAGGACTCAAATGGAGGGCGCTGAAGAACGCCTAAAACCAAGTTAAGATCCCACGTAGGAGCGGAATTCTTGAAGGAAGGAGGAGTATGAGCAACGCCCTGGAAGAAAACCTTGACATCAGGAAGGATGGCAATGCGCCTCTGAAAGAAAACAGAGAGAACAGAAGTCTGAACCTTAAGGGAACTCAAACTGAGGCCCTTATCCACACCGTCCAGGAAAAAGGTCAGGACCACAGGCAGATCAAATTCCTGAGACAGGTCCTTGACAGCACACCAAAATAGAAACGTCGACCAGGCATGATGGTAGATCTTGGAAGAAACAGGTTTGCGGGCACTGAGCATAGTAGCCATAACACCAGAGGAAAACCCTTTCTTCCTCAGTATTGAGGATTCAATTTCCAAGCCATCAAAGCTAGCTGGTGAACTTCCTCCTTCCACAAGTAACCCTGTAAAAGAAGATCCGGACGGCAAGGAAGCAGGAATGGCTTGCTACTGACAGATACAGAAGTTCCGGAAACCAAGCCTGTCGAGGCCAGTATGGAGCAATCAGAATGACTGGACAATGCTCCAGTCGTAATTTCCATAACACCCTGTGCAACATTGGGAGGGGAGGAAAAATGTAGGCCAGAGGGAATAACCAAGGAATGGACATTGCATCCACCACCAGAGCTAGAAGGTCCCTCCAATGAGAGCAGAAGCTCGGAACCTTCCTGTTGTCTTGTCGGCATCAGGTCAATGTAAGGAAGACCCCATTTCTGAACAATAAGGGTGAACACCTTAGAGTGCAGCTCCCACTCTCCGCTGTCCACTGTGTGTCGACTGAGGAAGTCCGCCATGATGTTGTCTACGCCAGGAATGTGCACTGAGGATAAGGCAGGAACGTGTTCTTCTGCCAAAGACAAAATAGCCTTGACCTCTAACCAAGCGACTAGACTTCTTGCTCCGCCCTGCTTGTTGATGTACGCCACGGCCGTGGCGTTGTCAGACTCCACTCGGACCAGACAGTCTTCCAGCTGAGATGTCCAATGACGAAGGGCATGAAATATAGCCCGAAGTTCCAATATGTTGATAGGAAGGAGAGATTCCTCCGGAGACCACCGACCCTGAGCGCTCAGACAACCCCGTACCACTCCCCAGCCCGAGAGGCTGGCATCCGTCGTCAACGTGGTTCAGAAGGATACCAGGAAGGACTTTCCTTTCAGCAGATTGGAGAGGTCGAGCCACCATGAGAAACTCAGTTCCATATGAAGATGGAGGGACACTGACATCTTCAGAAGGTCCGTCTGACCCCTGCACACCTGGATCACGAACCTCTGGAGCTCTCTGGTGTGCGCTATAGCAAACGGGACCGCTTCTATGGTGGAGATGAATTTCCCCACTAGAGAGGACAGCTTCTTGGCTGGAACTGGATCTTGAGCCAGAATCGCAGAAACCCTGTGGACTATCTGGTGAGCTACCTTGTCCGTGAGAAACACCATGCTCTTCTGAGTGTCGAAGAGAAGGCCCAGGAAGACAAGACACTGGGATGGAACAAGATCCAACTTGTTCAAGTTGATGATCCATCCGTGATGAGTCAGAGCATGAATGCATTACTGAACCTGCTGATTAAGAAGTTCCGCAGAAGGAGCTTACAGAAGAAAGTCGTCCACGTGTGGAGTAACTCTGATGCTGTTCCGGTGGAGGACCGACACTAAGGCTCCCAAAACACAGTTGAAGACTTGAGGAGCTGTTGTCAGACCAAATGGAAGAGCTGAAAACTGAAAATGTCCCCAGTCGCAGGCAAATCAGAGGTACTGCTGGCTCTCTGGATGAATGGCAATGTGCAAGTACGCGTCCTGAAGATCCAGAGATGCAAGGACTTCCCCCGGGGACATGGCAGCAATCACCATCCGTAGAGACTCCTGGTGATAAGGAGTCCGGATCACAAAGGAATTGAGATCCTTTAAATACAAAATGGGACAACAGCCATTGTCCTTCTTGGAGACCACAAAGAGGTTTGAGTAAAAACCCATACCTCTGTCCTGAACTGGAACCGGCTCTAGAACGTCCTTGTCCTGAAGAGCCTGAACAGCGCTTCTCTGTGCCCTGAGGCGCATGAGACAGAAAGAAGTGAAAGGGAGGAAGATATACGAAAGGGATCCTGTACCCATCTGTCACCACCTGTAAAACCCATGGGTCCGTCACAGAAACCTCCCAAATTCTGTGATAGTGTCGCAGACGACAACTCACAGCAGAGTGTGGACCTGGGTTTGGCGAGTCATGCCGTAGAAGGCTTGGAAGCCTTGGACTTAGAGGAGACCTTGGGCTTCCATTGCTGTTTGGGCTTGGAGGAGGTATGCGGAGCTAAGGGAACCGTCTGGTTTGCCAGACGTGTCTCATTCTGAAAGGAACGAAAATACCGGTTACGCTTAAGCGGTGTTTTCTTCCTAGGAACCAAGGGTAGAAATGTACTCTTACCCCCTGTGGCCTCACTGATCAGATCCTGGAGATCTGGCCCAAACAAAGAAGTGCCTTGAAAAGGCAAGGAGAGCAATGCTTTCTTAGAAGCAGTGTCAGCAGACCAGATCTTGAGCCAAAGAGCCCATCTAGCAACCACAGACATGGTGGAAACCCTAGCCACCAAACGGATGGCATCAAATAAGGCAGCAAAAACATAGTGCTGTGCCTCAAAAATGTTGGCAAGAAGGCACAACATATCCAAAGTTGGAGCACCCTGACGGACAGCCATGGTGAGCTGTTCAGTCCAGACCACAATGACCCGGTTTACCCATGCTGCCAGCAGTGGCAAAGATGGACTTGAGGGAGACCTCAAGTTTGTCAGTCCAGTCCTTTAAAGCAGACGCATCAGATAGTGGCAGGGCAGCAGAATTGGATAGCCTGGAGATAGGGGCACCCACCTTGGGAGGATGAACCCACTGAGCAAGAGCGACTCAGAAAAGGGATAAAGCTTGGAAAATTTCTTGGAGACAGAAGGTTTCCTATCCGGAGACTTCCACTCTTCAGACACAAGACGGTCAAGAGTGGGGTTAGGTGGAAAGCAAGTAAAGGGCTTTTTAGGTTCCTAAAATACATCAGAAGGAACCTCCTGCACCAAGGGAATGTTTAAGAAATTTAAAAAATCCCTGATCAGGTCCTCAGCCGAGGGCTCAGGATCAGCTTCAAAAGGGTCCCCAAAAAACTGAGAGGAGCCCACAGCAGACCATTCCTCAACAAATGAATCCACCAGCAGTTCCTCCTCAGAGGAATCTGACACGTCATGTACACCTTCCCTGCAGGGAAGACTTGACAGAGGAGGGGGTCTGCCATGAATGAAAGACCCCCTGTAACTGGGATGGAAAGAGTTGCAATGTGGACCTAATGTCCCTAGTAGCAGCCTTAAACTCTTGTACCCAAACTGGCTCTAATGCATGGCTGGAGGTCCCTGGAATACTCTCAGGGACATCAGAACATGCTGGGCATAAATGACTTGAGAATTCTCTAGGTAACCCTGAATGACAGGAAGAGCAATGCGCAATGGGGGATACAGGGGATACAAAGACCCCAGCCTCCTTAGTTTTAGGTCTGGCCCCAAGCTCCAGAGGTATAGACATTCTCACAGTGTCAAATAACCTTACTGTATAAGAAATCACCCAATTACAGTGAGTAGGATTAAAATTTCACCCCAGAAATTGCTAAACTAGACTTATCTGGCAAGCGAAGGGTTAATCAGCAGAGGAGAGAAGGAGAGTCCAAGCCCTGTGTAGGATACTCGTTCTGGAAATAGCACAAAATGGCTGCTGTGCCGGGAGCCTATCAGAAACGAGCGTGCGAAGCAAGCACTTATGGGATATGTAGTTTTCCCAGAAAAGTAACCCAAACAGTGCCCGAAGCCCCCAGAGCCCCCCAACACAGTAGAAACATGAACCGGATGATAGAGCAAGGGCAGACAAGTAAAATGAGCCATCTCTGAAGTTGCTAGGTTAAACGGTTGCAGAGATATGTCCCAAACTGTACAGTCCCATAGAAGTGAATGGCGCAATGGCGCCTATGCGGTAAAGCACGCAAACTTACATTTTACAAAATTGGAAGTGTAAAACTAAAAGACATAAAACATCACTAGAACATGTTAGGATACCCAAAAAAACACTGAACCAGTAGGAAAAGTGTCAGAACCCCCCCCCCCCAAAAAAGATGAAAAACCAGTAGCTAAAGGGTAAATTACCACATAAACCTGCTCCAAAACACCCAACAGACATACAGATAGACCCAATGAGTGCAGGAGTGTGCAATAGGAACTCCAAATGAAAACCCCTGTGCGGAGGGGCACTGTGGGACATGTGGACCTGCAGCACTCAAAGGGTTACTTACCTTTCCTGCAGATCTTCTGCCTTCAGATTACCATGTTTAAAGAAAAAGCCTCGTGGGCAACTCCTGAGGAAAGAGCTTGTAGCCCAGATTTTCCCCCCAGGGCTTAAGGTCCACAAAAAGCACCTGGTCACTGAGCTAGCCACATCTAAAGGCATTGTCAGTTATGGTAATCCACCTAATGGTGGTATTCCATTTCTAACAGAAAAATAAACTTCTAAAGCAGAACTGTTCTCTTGCCTGTGTTATCTTCACCAAGGATCAAATCTTTCTGGAGCTGGTTGGCTAGCTGCAGCCAAGAAGGACAGGTAGGCTCTACCCCCTGCAATAAATCCTAGAACTGTTCCTGCCTACTGAAAGGGGTGGGTCGCCTACCCAGAGTTACCAGTAACCTGTACTGGACGACAGAGAAATAACTTTTTTTATACACGTGACATTACTATCGCTAAGCCATTCTGAGGAGGTTGAAATTAAGACTTTGTAAACTAAATCACCTCATCATTTTAAGACCTGCAAAATGTTGTTTTCACCAGTATTTTTATCTGTATTTGTTTGATACAACATTCCAGAACACAAGGGTTGTAAAACCTGTCATCTGCAGCTGTTTGACCAAGTTGTAAGCTAAACAGCCAGGGAGCCACATGTTGCTCAAAACCTGCTATCCACCAAAAGATCAGCACCACACAATTCCTTAACCCTTTAAAGATCAGAGGGGTGTGCAGCACATTGCTTTGCATTGCCTTGTGTACCTCTTTCTAAATTACTTGCATTTTACGAAAGGGTAATTAGTAATTTGGACAAGGGAATTGCTGTTGATGTAGGATACTTGGATTTTGGAAAAGCCTTTGGTACAGTGCCTCAACAGGTTACTGCATATATTAAAAGGCTTTGGTTTGGGCGGTGATTGAAAACTGGATAAATGATAGATGGCAGAAAGGAGTTGTAAATGGAACCTTTTCAAGTTGGTCTAAAGTTGTAATTGGGGTGCCACGGGGTTCAGTCCTGGGCTCAGTGCTTTTTAATTTGTTTATTAATGATCTAGAAGTGGGAATTGAAAGTAGCATCTCAATCTTTGCAGATGACACCAAATTGTGTAAGGAAATATATACAGGGACGGACATTTGTCTGCAGAAGGATTTAGATAAACTGGGTGAATAGGCAGAAAAGTGGCAGATGACATTTAATTTACATAAATGTAAGGTTATGCATTTGGGCATAGAAAGATTTTGGTGTACGGATATACGATAGACTTCACAGAAGTGTGGAGAATCACTCAGCTGCTGCAAAAGCCTGTATGGTATTATCCTGCATAAAAAGATGTATAGATGAACGGGATGCTAATATAATTCTACCTCCTTATAAATCCTTGGTAAGGCCTCATCTAGAATATGAAGTACAGTTTTGGGTACAAGTTCTTAAAAATAAATTATTGGGAATGTGGTCTACAATCTGGTCACCTGCTGCAAAAACATTAATATGTATGGCGGCTTGGGAAAATGCTTCTAAAATTCTGCTATGCTGGTATTATACACCCTCTAGACTTCACTCCATCAATCCATTTACTTCAGCTTTATGATGGAAAGTCTGAGGAGAAACAGGCAGCCTTTTACATATTTGGTGGTCCTGCCCCATCATAGCAGCACTTTGGGAGAGGCTAATTCACTTTATCAAGAAGATTACTTCGATTACTCTACCACTTGATCCAGTAATCTTGGTGTTGGGAGCACCTATTGACCATGATCTTATGATCCAACCCCTGGCTAAACAGACTTCACATAT
Organism: Rhinophrynus dorsalis; assembly: GCA_037306005.1. Taxonomy (NCBI): domain Eukaryota; kingdom Metazoa; phylum Chordata; class Amphibia; order Anura; family Rhinophrynidae; genus Rhinophrynus; species Rhinophrynus dorsalis. The sequence continues at coordinate 199,949,172 of CM074720.1, read as the reverse complement.
ACTCACAACAGCCCATTACTTAATATCTGGGCTATGGAAATCCCAAACGGCTCCGTCCCTAGAACTACTTCTATCTCGTATTAGCCAGGTTGCGCTTATGGATCGACTCACTGCCCTGCTCCACAATTCCATTCCTAAATATAAAGCTGCCTGGGACATATGGGACACTACAGAGACTCCACAGATATTGCACCCCTTTGATTCCACCTCCCATTTGCCCCGGATTAATTACTTTGGTTTTCCTAAAGTTTCCCTTCACTCCGTCCACCCCCCCTTTTTTTGGGTGTGTGTCAGAACGCACAGCTCGCACGGTATGGTCAGCCCATTTTAACACTTTGATATTTTATTGTTCTGTATTTGTTTCTTGTAACATGCTATGAACATGGCATGTTGTATTAATACTGACCCAGGTTCTGTCGGGTTTTTGTTTGAATATCATAAAACCTTTCAATAAACATATTATAATAATTAAAAAAGAAAAAAATTCATTACTGTACTGGCAAATGTGTAGAGACATTCAACAAAACTGATTAAGAGTTTGGATGATCTGAGTTGTAAAGAGAGATTAGCCAAACTGGTTGTGTTTACATTAAAGAACAGATGTCTAAGGGGTGATATGTTTACCATTTACAAATATATTCAAGTTCAATACAAAGAACTTGCCAATTAATTATTTACTCAAACAGCTGAGCTAAGAACAAGAGGTCAACCATTAACCCCTTAAGAAACACTGACATACCAGGACTGTCACGCTGGTCTGGCACTTAAGGACCAGTGACGGTCCTGGTACGTCACGTACTTTTACTCACCACGCTCCTGCAGGAATGCGGTGAATAATACCGGGGACTGAAGTTGATCGATCCAAGACCGGAGCGATCTCTTTCAGTCCCTCGTTCGGCATGCCAGCACACGTGATCAGTCACGTGGGTCGGCACGTCGAACTTCCCTATCTGGTCCTTAAAGGACCACACACCCCGGGACCACTGGTCCTTAAGGGGTTAAAACTAGAGGAAAGGTGTTTTCAACTAAAACAAAGGCAGGAATTTTTCTACAGTAAGGGTGGTAAAGCTATTGAATTCTTTGCCTCAGGATGCTGTAACCACTTTGAAAAATAAATCTGGATCCCTATCTAGCACAGAACAGTATAGAGAATTATGACAGTTGGCTTCAAAGAACATAGGATGTTGATCCAGGGAACAGACTGCCATTTGGAGTCGGGAAGAATTTTTTTTACCCATTTGAAGCTTAATTGGAAATGGCTTCAATGTTTTGTTTTGTTTTTTAGGGGAGGGAGGGTGTGGGGTTTGCCTTCCTCTGGATCCCAGGGATGATTTGGCATGGGCCGGACTGGATGGACGCATGTCTTTTTTCAGCCTCATCAGCTATGTTACTAGGTTGGTCCTTACAGTGTTACAATTTAGGAAAATAGTCAAGACAAAAACAAGTATTAATATGTACTGTATGTCAGTTCTGTCAACAAAATCCAATTTACCTGGATATTTTCGCTTGAAAGAGGTAACTCCCAAGTATTCACTGACTTGCTCCTGGAGCATGTAGTACTCTCCAGTTTCATCTGGCGGCCATTTGTACTCAATCAGGTTTTCTGCTGGGAAGTAGCTGGAACTAAGGGGAGATATATTTATTTATATATTTCTTTTGGATTAGACAGGATAAGAAAATGAACCAAGACAGCAACATGAGCAGGGACTGGGTCTTGTAACTGAGTCTGTGAGCTACTCATATGATCACTGCATTACAGAAAAATAAACCCTGTACATTTGCAAATAATTTGACATGCTATAAAGGTAGATTTGTGTGCACTTAGCGATGAAACATTATTCCCTTAGTCCATATGGAACACATGAACCATGGGGTAAAATTTCAAGGATGGCAGGACATGTTCAGTTTTAAACACAGAGCAAAGATGAGAGGGGAAAAAAAAAGAAACAAAACAGAAGTAGAACAATAAAGTGAATCTCATGAACTAGATAATCCAAGATAACCCCCTTACCTGGGAATTGAACCATTGTTTTTTTACTCCTAGAGGGAAGACCTGTGGTAGCGATGGGAACGCCACTCGCCACTAATGCGAGTGTCATTATGATGTCTCAACACTTAAGTCTGCAACATCAGAATGACTCCCATTTCAACCATGCAACATTTGTAACGCAACTAAGAGAAAATGATTTATTGGAAATTGCACAAAAATCTCCTTTACTCTTGTATCCTATGTGGAAAACAGGAACCATGGGATACACGAAAACACCCACCAAGATTCCAGGGAGGTAAGTAGAAAAACTCCTCCAGAACACAACATATTTAACAGAAACAAACTGGTACAACATAAACCTCAAGTGTCCACAGGAACCAAAATTATAAACCAAAGAACAGAACTAAACATTTTATTGGCCAAAAGAAAATCATTTAGGACACGTACACAGGCATAACGGCCTGTAGACTCTTCTGGACAAAGCTAGCTTCAGCCAAAACAACACATTAACACAGCAGTGTTTGAGAAATGCATGGAGGAATGAAGATGTAGCAGCCTTACATAACTGCTCAGCAAAGGCCTGATTCTGTTAGGAAATTGATGCAACCACCTACCTGGTGAAATGCCCATAATCCAAAAGGGCACAGGCTTCTTCTTGAGGATGTATGCTTAGAGAACGGTTCCCTGGATCTAAGAAGCCGTGTTACCTTACACGCAGCCTGACCTTCAGAGATGACACAAATGAATCAGGTTTCGAAAAGGCTCTATGCGATGAACATGATACTTCAAAGACCTAACCACATCTAAGAGATGAAACTCCTGCTTCTGTCTATTAAATGGAGCTGGACAGAGGGAAGGAAGAACAATTTTCTAGTTGATGTGAAAACTAAGAAAACAACCTTAGGGAGGAACCCTGTCAGAGTTTACAGAACCACCTTATCAGGGTGGAAGACCAGAAAAGGAGGCTTACAAGATAAAGCATGAAGTTAGGCCACCCTCTCTACAGACAAGAGCACGGGATAAAAAAATTTTGTGAGTTACAAAATGCAGGGAAACCAAGGGCTGAAAAGGAGCCTTCTTAATTCCTCCCAGAACGTGTTTCAAACTCCACAGAGGAGTGGGACTCCAAAAGGCGGTCTGCTTTCATCTTATCAGAAAGAGACAAGACATGGAAAAGGTGATACTACTGACTAGACCAATTCCTGAGAATTTCCATCTGCAGCTCCCATGTATGAAATTGAGCAAAGGGGACTGCTTCCAGAGCAGAGACTAGGTAGCTTTGTACTGTCATGTATTCCCGCACATGAAAGGCCAACAAAAGAATCTTGTCAACTGGAAGAAAACCCTTCCCCAAAGAGTGTCTTCTAATGTCATACAAAGAAAGTGAAGAAAAGGGGACAGAACCAGAGCTAACTTCTTGAGATTAAGAATCGAACCAATGACATGCAACACTAATATGCAAGATATTCTTTGAAAGAGCCTTTAGTAAAAGGTCATCCAGATCCCTTGAAAGTGGATGTGAGAAACTAGGGCTGAGATGACCTTTGTGAAACTACTTATCGGACACAATCCAAAAGGGAACATAGCTGAAAATCAGGTGACTGTCTTGGAAAGCAAACTGCAGAAAGCACCGATTATCATGTGTGTGAATAGAAATGTGCAGATAAGCCAAAAATTCCTTTGGACAAATGGCAGCAATCATTAAGTGTAAGGACTCTATCCTGAACAATGGAACATGCATAAGACGGAATAGGACAGCATTCACCCTCTTTTTTGGGGACAATGAAGAAATTGGTAAAGAATCTTGTGAATCTTTCCCTAGAAGGAACTGGTACTAACATTTTCATGGTAGCAATGAAGAATCTGCATCCAAAAACAGACCGTTTCACTCAGGATAGAGGAACACTGAACATGAAGAAAAAATATGGAGGAAGGGGCTTGATATATACATATACCCTTCTGAAATGACCAACAAAACCCACTGGTCCAACAACCAAAACTGTCCATGTGCTGTGGAAAAAGAGACAACCTCCTATTGCTGGAGGCAGTATCCTTTTTAATTGTTGCACACTATTGGGCGTCAAACAAAAGGATGCATTAAAAATGCTGCATTATTCAAAAAGGCGCATTAAAAATGGCGCATTACAAATGTTGCATGGTTCAATAGGGTGCATTGAAAATGGTACATTACATATAACCAAGAGCTGTAATGGTGCACACAGCCCTGCATGGTTAAAAATGTTGCGTGGCTCAAAAGGGCTAACTAAGAGATAAAAGGGAGCATTTAAAATGGCACATTACAAATGTTGCATAGTTAAAGGGATAGTAAACCTTGAAAATAAGTTTATTTTATATTTTAGCCCTTAAAAACACATGATTTGGGAGATATTCAGAAGTAAGAAAGTAAAGTTCCCTTTTCCTGGCTGTTTCAGCCAAGTCTGCCATCTAGTGGACAGATTTGGAATTCGGTCCACAGATCAACCGGCAGCAGGGCCGGATTTACATCTCAGGAGCCTGTAGGCACAGAAATCTGAAGCGCCCCCCCCCATGGGCCATCTGCACTGGACACCTCCACAATGCTCCTAATCTCCACGTTGCCCCCCATCATCTCCATATTGCCCTCACATTGCCCCCATCATTGCCACATTGCCCCCCATTAGCTCCAACTTGCCACCATCATCTCCATATTGCCCCCATCATTACCATATTGCCATCCCATTGCCCCCATCAGCTCCATACTGCTCCATCATCTCCATATACCATATTTCCTTCACATTGCCCCCCATCAGCTCCACATTGCCCCCATTAGCTCCACATTGCCCCCCTCAGCTCCATATTGCCCTCACATTGCCCCCATCAGCTCCACATTGCCTCCCATCAGCTCAATATTGCCCTCACATTTCCCCCATCATCTCCATATTACCCTCATATTGCCCCCCATCAGCTCAATATTGCCCTCACATTGTCCCCATCATCTCCATATTACCCTCACATTGCCCTCCCATCAGCTCAATATTGCCTTCACATTGCCCCCATCATCTCCATATTACCCTCACATTGCCCCCCATCAGCTCAGTACTGCCCTCACATTGCCCCATCATCTCCATATTACCCTCACATTGCCCCAGTGACAAATTGAATAGACTAAACCACATAGCAATACGCACATCAACAGCCATAAACACACTGAGAGGCGTGTCACAAACAGGCAGTAGCCTGTGAGAGCGTGCACGCTGTGGGAAGGCGGAGTCTACTTTATCAGCCCGTCCCAGGGACAAGAGGAGGGGCAGGGAGCCTTGATGCGACAGAGAGGGTGTGACGTCACATCACGAACCCTGTCCTTAGCTAAGGAAGAGTGCAGAGGTACGAAAGAGGGCATAGAATTGTCACCGTGGTGGTGTGAGGTAGCTTCCTGCTATCGCGTCACTTCAAATGCCTACAGAGAGGCATCGCTCTGTTGATAGAGCTCATAAATGGTGGCCTGTAACCGGGCAACATGCTAATGTCGCTGCCCCTTTAGCAGGAAACATTCTTTTGAGGGTTGCGCCGGCACAGCTGAGCGCTTATGACATCTCTCACTCACACTGTCCAGAGGCTCACACACCGTTACATGCAGCTGCAAAGACATGACACCCACTCACACTGTCACAGCAGGCAGCAGCGCAGCATGCATCCCCTCCCCCCTTTGTAGTCCACCCAGACGGATCAAATGCTGGCCTGGCAGGCTAGCGGATTAAAAAAAAAAAAAAATCCCAATAGCAGGCGCCCCTCGGTGGTGTGCGCCTGTAGGCAGGTGCCTACTCTGCCTTATGGCAAATCTGGCCCCGACCGGCAGCTCTTTAGCAGTGCCGAGTTCACGATCTTTAAAAAGAACTACTTAATTGGAACTGTGTACAAAGTGTGCCTGGCTTGCAAGCACACTTTGTAGACCATTCCAATTAAGAAATTATTTTTAAAGATCGTGATCTTGGCACTTCTGGAGTGCTGCAGCTTGTCCTGGGACCGGATTCCAAATCTGAGAGCTAGAGCGGTGACGTCACTCAGGGGGAAACTTTGCTTCTGAATATCTCCCAAACCATAAAGGTTTGGGAGGTAATACATATATCATTTTTCATGTTTTTTTAAGGGCTACAATATAAAATAAACTTATTTTCAAGGTTTACTATCCCTTTAAAGTATTAGTAATGTCTAAAAAAAAGTTTTTTGCATTTAGAAGAGCTTAAAAAGCTGAGCTAAATGCAAAAAACGTATCTCTCAAACCGCTATGGTTTAAGAGATACAGGCGTTTAAAGCTTGATTTCTCCTACTGAAAGCTGTAAAGTTGTCAGCAGGAGATCCGTGTCGGTTGACACAGAGGCGCTTGAGAAGTGCCAAGATCTCCTTACTTACACGGAATCCCTTCATTGGAATGGTCTAAAACGTGTGAACACTAGGCACACGTTTTAGACCATTCCAATGAAGGGATTCCGTGTAAGTAAGGAGATCTCGGCACTTCTCAAGCGCCTCCGTGTCGACCGACACGGATCTCCTGCTGACAGCTTTACAGCTTTCAGTAGGAGAAATCAAACTTTAAACGCCTGTATCTCTTAAACCATAGCGGTTTGAGAGATACGCTTTTTTGCATTTAGCTCAGCTTTTTAAGCTCTTCTAAATGCAAAAAAACTTTTTTTAGACATTACTAACACTTTAAAAGTGCTGCATGGCTCAAAACGATGCACTGAAAAAAAGTACAGCAATTCTTGGGAAGACTCAAATATTCACTAGATAAAATTGTATTGCACTGTTAAACATTTCAATAAATTAGAAGTTTTATTTGTGCCCTCTGGTACAATGGGTTTTACCAGAAATACTCAACATTTTCCTTAACCCTCTGAGTGTAAGAGAGGTATCCAACACATTGAGTTGCAATCCATTCGATACCTCTCTAGCATGCAAAGGGTTAATACCTATGAATCAATGTGCACAATACACCAAAACAATCCAACTAATCAAATTAGTTATCTATTGTAATGTACTCGTTCAAAATGAAATGATTGTCTATATTTTGTTTAGTAATGCTTATGTTAAATAAGAAAAAAAATAGCACATATATATTTTACCTTATAAGGATTGTAGGATTATAAAAATGGACTCACCATTTGCCTTTAACCCCTTGCCTGATAAAGATATATCCAACATCAACATGTGTTAGTAATTGATTAAATGTCAGCAGATCAAAAATGAGCCTCAGCAATACTGGAAAATGATCATATACACCAATCTGCTATGAATTGTTCACATCAAAACCTTTTTAACATGGTCTGGCCTTTCCTTCTGATAACAGTAACAATTTGTACAGTGGTGATGTTACCACAGACGCCTACAAAGTTCTGCCTGAGATGAGGTTTGGGAGACGGGGGTACCAATGGGGACATCCAGCAAGCCGGAGTGATAAAGTGCCCAGTTTCCAGACAGGAATGCAGACAGATAGATCTGGTGGAGAATTACTTTGTATCTTATGTCGCCATCAAAAGCATGGGGAGAAGTTTGGTCCAGTGTATGCCAGGTAATGGATCTCATAGCACAGCTTCCTCAGCATCTCATTAATAGCAACAAACCTGGTAGCAGTGGGAACGCCACTCGCCACTAATGCGAGTGTCATTATGATGTCTCAACACTTAAGTCTGTAATATCAGAATGACTCCCATTTGAGCCATGCAACATTTGTAATGCGACATTTACAATGTGACCTTTTGACCCATGCAACATTTTTAATGTGCCGTTTTGTTTGATGTCCTATAGTGTCTGCTGGAGGCAGACCAGAGCTAGGTTTGTCAGTTTGGGGCTTCTGCAAACATTTAGTGCCTGACCAAGCCTGCTTGGGTTTTAGGGAGAAGCAAGCCTGGCTTGCCGAGGGAAGCAGTGCCATGGATGCGTACCCATACTGGCGGGGGGGGGGGTTGCCTGGTTTGCAAGCACAAATTTTAGACCATTCCAACGAAGGGATTCATTGTAACTAACGAGATTGCGGCTCTGCTGAAGAGCCTCCATGTCGACTGACACAGATCTCCTGCTGACAGCTTTACAGCTGTCAGTAGAAGACATCTTACTTTAAATATCTGTATCTCTCAAAACATAGCGGTTTGAGAGATACTTTGTTTTGCATCTAGCTCAGCTTTTTAAGCTCTTCTAAATGCAAAAAAACTTTTTTGGACATTACTAACGCTTTAAGGAAATATACCATTATTGCAAAGATCAAATTATATCCATTTTTCATATGATATGAATTGCTATTTGGGTGACATGTGAGCACACTGTCATTAGCTTCATGTCTCAAGTGAAAATTAGGGATCATATAATGTGACTGATTTTCTCATTTCACCCTCATTATCATGCTCTCTTTATGTTATCATGGCCATGAGACGACTAATATTTTAATTAGACTTAAATTTGATTCTGGTATCGGATGATATGTTTATGATTATTGTATGTTACATATGTGCACATACAAAGAAAGAAAACACGACTGAAAAATATATGCCTTATACAGGGCACACATTTGTACAACTTGTATGGAGGAGCGCAGGTCTGTTTTTTGTTTTGCATTTTAGGTTTCGGCCTAATATTTGGGAGTCTGGAGAACCTTCTCATTCCTTGGCGCTATCTATACTTTATTCACTTGGTCTCTTTTTTTCCATCCCATTTATTAACATGAATATACTGTGGTTCGTTAGTGCTCTGAGCTTTTTCTTTCTTTGTTTCTGCTCTTGCATATCTCCTTTGCTCATTCCGGCTGCTTTTTGCTTATCTTATTTAAATTCTCAAACACATCAACTATTCACTGACACCATTGCTATTTTTCATTTAGAGATTTTTTAAAGGCATGGTCACTGGCCTGTTCTGGCTTGCATGCATCAGGTTTGTAATCAAAGTAATATTTAAACCCCATTTGGCCTGTGGAGGTGGAAGGAATAGGCCTAGAAAGAGGGCAGGTGGATCCATGGTCTTCTTAGGCTTGCATCCACTCATAGCAGACCTACAACATTTGATATCAGGCAAGTATTTTTTTACAGAAATGTAAAAGCTGTGTGATACTTGTTCTTGCAATGAATATTATTTCCTATGCGTTCATCAACAAACACACTTAGGCCAAAATATGGAACACAAATATCATATTTTTAACACAACTGAATAATATATGCCTTATACAGTGCACACACTTGCAAAACTTGTATGGAGGAGCGCAGGTCTGTGTTTTGTTTTGTATGTGCACATATACCCTGGTATTCACTGTTTAATAGTACACAGTGTATATACTCAATTTGGGGGTGCAAATATAGAGAACCCTGCCAAACAGTCCACATATTATGCATAAAAAGACCAGTCAAGGAAATAAAAGTGGTGCAACTGGAGAAATAAAAGCAGCAAACAAAAAAATAAACGTGCTGGTCTACCAGACACTAAGAAACCAATGTGGTCATTGGTGTGCAATATGGAAGGCAAGAGTGTAATATGCAGTACAGCCATCACCGCACTATATAGCCTACAAGGGTATACTGCTAACAGAGTGTTATTATCGCTGTTGTCCAAAAACAGAAGAACAAGCCAGCATAGTTTCAAAGCAACAACATCACTGCATCTCCACTGGCTAAGCGGAAAGGCAAAAAGAAGCATTGACCACAAACAATATAATCTATTATGAACCCAAAAATACACACTAATCCAAACTTCAAAAAGTGCCATTGTGGCTGAAAATCAGATGAATTATAAATTAATTGTACATAAGATTTTTATTCTTATGCTGTGTGCAAAGCTAAATATCTGGCACTGAAAAACCCAATTACCGGCCCTTAAAATGATTATTCAGCAGGTCAGCATCAGCATGATGTAACAAAGGAAAAAAAAAAAAACACTGCAAGTTAAAGCAGCATTTCTGTGCACACTGTTCCATGCTAAAGTGCCAGACAGCGAACAACTAATAAAACAAAATAGACAAAACAAAAAGTTTCCTGAACATGGATCTGTTTTTGCATAAAGGCGTCTTCAAAAGGCAAAACTGGATGCCATATGTGCAGTCTTTTTTAAACCACAACCCCACCCAGGGAGAAGAAATGAGATGACTGGTGGGCAGGATGGAAACTGACAAATGGTACAATTGATGGATTGCCAGCATACCCATTTATAGAAAGGCTGTCAGTCTGAAATCATAAGCAACATAAACAATTATGACAATCCTGTAAGCAATAACCATGCATAAAAAGAACAATGTATTACCACCTACAATTGCATGGAGTTATTAGTAAAAATACAACTACTAATACTACAAATGAGCCATGAAAAAAACAAACATGGCATAACAGCATCCATCGGGAAAGTGTCAACACAAAATAATACTGAAGGTAAGCAATAGTTACATAAGAGGCACAACATATACACTGACACTACATTTTATTACATTTTTTTAAGTAAACTGCAAGCCTTGCAAAAAATAGAAATATTAATACAGATGAAACAGATAAATTGAATCTGTTGATCAAATGACTTGCCAAGTGCATAGCAGCTATCAGGTGAGATACTTTTGACCTTCCTAGAAACACAGAATATAAAGTAATGCCTAGAGTGAAGAAAGGAAAAAAATGGGGGGGGGGGTTTAAAAGTTGATTCTTATGTGGAAACAACAAAAGAGGATAGCATAAATGATTACTAATGTATATTAAGCTGGAAATCATTGTTTGATCCTCTTGCACACAAAGTATAAGGTTGTGAAGTGTAGAGAGCCCTTTTATGGGCTTTTTTCACACAGGAGTTGCTATAGTTGCTCTGAATAAACCTCTTTAAATTCTTTTGAACAGATTTTGTAAAAAATGACATCTCTGCAATCTCCTCTTAGATGCAGGCATTGATCAACAGGAATGTTACATTTCATTTGGGTTGAATGAGGACTACAATAATGTAGAAGACTATTGGTAGCAGTAATCTTGCTGTAAAGATCTGACCGTAAAAGTTCATTTAGACCTCAGTAAATAATTATATCAAGACAGGCAATGCTGTTGGAATTAATTTCACACAGGAGTCTCAGATTCATATGATTGTTGTTCAAAAGAGTGATGAACGTTTGCAATAATTCACTAGGATTTTGCCAATGAATGAATAAATCTTCAATAAATCATAACCAGAGAAGAATGCATTGTGTATAAACATGGTTATCGACAGTAAAGGCCATGGTTTGCTCCCACCAACCTTAAAATAGGTTGGCATAGGAGAGGGCAAATGCACTTCTGACTGCTGAAGATAGGATTTGTCCTGGAACACAAAATAATTCTTCCTAAGAACAAACCCCTGGTGGTATGGGTGAGAAGGGAGCTAAGTCCCTTCCCTGGCTAGGTCATTTCAGAGTCATTCTAGGCACTTCAGTGGTGCTCTCCCTGGATGAAAGCACACACACTTTTCTGCACTGTCCTATAATAGCTCCTATAGGCCCACCAGGCTGCCACAACACTGGACACAGCAGGTGTCCCAGTGTGGAAAGCAAATCCTCAATCTACCATACAGTAAACAGGGACTCTCATCTGTTAGAGAGACATATGTACCATGATCCCTCCATAAAAGGTGGTACCCACTGCCGTAACTGCAAACATAAGAGAACATCAGGAATACTTGTGTTTGGAAGGAAGACTGTAAGAATAAACCAGAGTGTCATTGTTGATTTCAGAGATGTGAATATAAAAAAGAAAATGTCTAGTTACCCAAAGTCTTGGTTTGAATTCTCACAACTTGGAGAGCTGTCCTCTGATGCTGTGCATCTTCTTTTGGGTGGCTGACTACCATCATTGGAATTCTCTTCTATGTCTCTTGTATCATTTGAATTATCTTCCTGCATAAGAAAAATATTCTGTAAATTATCTACGCCAGGGATTCTCTATCTTTTGGAGATGATGGAACCCTTCTGATTCACACAAAAATGTTGTTGACCCCTGATAACTAATCACACTGACACCATGGATCCTAGAGAGGTCCAAAGCAGAGGCCATTCTAGCATCCAGTGGATTAAATTATCAGTACTACACCAGTCTATTTTAAAGGGATAGTAATACTTCGTTTTAACTTTATTTTATTTTGTAAGCATTAAAAAAATATGAAGAATGATATAAGTCTTATCTCTCAACCCTTTATGGTTTAAGAGATATTCACAAGCAAAGTTCCCCCTCCTGCCCCTTTTACCTAGTGTAAGCCATCTCTTCTCAGATGGGGATCTGGTTGTAAGACCAGACAGATAACAGTAGGGGATAATCTTCTTACAATGAAAACAATGAAAGCCCTGCCCCCCTTGACAAGCTTTTCAGGTTTTTCCCTCATCTTAATTGAAGATTGTCCCTCTCTGCAATCTACCTGGGCACCTCCCTTCTGATATGGCTGAAAAGTGTTACATCAGTAAAAGGGGTGGGAGGCGGACACTTTGTCATTGAATTACTCTTGAACTACAACTCTGACAGAATTGAAATAACACTCTCCAAAGTCCAAATACTATGACGATTAATTAGAGCTGCTTTTATTATGAAACATTACTATCCCTTTAATGTTAGTTAGGAAGAGGAGATAAACTACATTACCATACCTGGGAACTCTCCGGATTTGCCCCGGAGACTCCGGTTCTGACAGCACTTTACCGGGTCTCCGGGGCAGAGGCTGATTCCTCCGGATGTGGAGAGTTTCTATTGAAACTCTGCCACATCCGCTTTTTCTCCCGCTGATCCTCAGTCCCCAGCCTACTGTGTGACACCTTTAACCCTCTGAGTGCCAGAGTGGTAAGGAATGCATTGCTTTGAAATGCATTCCGTACCACTCTGGCACTTAAAGGGTTAAGTCCCCCCTCACTCCCGGCAAGCCCCGCCCCTTTTTGACGCGATTAGCGTCATTTTTGTCACCCCCTGGTGAACAGAGGACTACCCTCCGGGTAGCCCTCAACTGGAAGTTCCCAGGTATGTACATTACACAAAACCTACCACCACCACCCCTCCCATTGAATATATATTTTCTTCTTTTGTCCCAGGTCATATCTCCCTTTACCACTTCCACTGTTTCACATTAACACCTTTGGGTGCTACAAAGGTGTACATCTCATTGTGTGTATATGGGTGGTGTGGGGGGGGGAATCCATCTTAAAATTAGAATTTTAAACTAAAATGAATGAACCTTTGGTGGCCTTGAGGAGGTCTTATGTGGCCCTTGGGGAGAATCTAGTTGCCTGTCACTGTTGTACAGTTAACAGAGGACAATTATCAGATAACATTAACTGCATCATAAAAAAGAAAACTGTAGGATGATACCCCACCACTTTTCATGTTAGCTGTATTCGTGTGTGTTACCAGTTGAATATGATATTTTTAGGTAGATATTTCAACATCACTCCCTCAAATACTAAACGTAGAAATGGAACTCATTCATATGTTGTTATGGCATTCCTCAGGACCACGCAACCATCCAGGTTCCCTCAGTGTTTAGTTAGTGGCTTGGTAAATTTCCCCAGATCCACCGATGGTTGATATAACACTTCCTTTGTACAGTATTCTGGCTCCCTGAAGGGTGTTTATAAAAATCTTAGTTGCACCCTTTGAGAGCTGAGTAGTAACAGTTAACAACTAAATTATTACATATTTTCATAGAAAACAACATAGTAATAAATAGATTCTCAACAACCATGTGTGTGACACGAACTCGAGAGGATGAGGGCTGCTAGAACAGGCATTGAAGATTTGTATGGTGTACTTAAGACCCCCGATAGATATTAAGCTATATACATCAAAAATAAATATCAACCCACCGAGGACCAGAGGGGTGTTAAATGAATTACGGAACAATGCGTTGCACACAGAATGATCACCAAGGCGTTAAAATATGTTTCAGTATCAAGGTACAGTTTGGTGCAGTTTCATACAATATTAACTGTCTTCGACACAGAGATAAAACTGCAGATAATTTATTAAAATACAAGGATGCTACAACCGCACGGTCACTTTTATATAAAAAAGACCATTACAATCACCTTCAGGGACGATGGTGCAGGAGTAGACGGATCACTATCGCACAAAGGCCTCAACGGGGACACAACAGCGGCCATGATCCGACTGCCAAAAAAACACACAACGATAGGAGCAAAAGAGCATATAGAACCACCCCCAAACTATGTGTAAACGCCGCGCCGCACACAATTCTGAACACTAGAGGGACAACTCCTCGTTTACTGCTTAAAAAGAAAGTGACGCCTGTGGTAGGCTACAAGAAAATGGCAACCTGGCCGTAAGAGGCACATCTAGCCAAAGTCGATTGATAGAGTCGCTATATACATATTAAAAAACCAACCCTGTTACTTTATTTGAATGCCTGTTAATATCGGTGCAAAAACCTAACGAAAAAATGTATGTGCAGCTCCGGTTATCAGAAAGCGGATATAAGTTCTCCCGCACGCGTTTATTTTATTGTAGTGCAGCGGAGATTAGGTACTCAGGAACTGAAGTGCTGTCAAGGTACAATTACACAACACCTTACCTGCCCTTACTTGATGGATAGATATATTGAAAAATAATTTCAATAATGTAAACTTAAAATCCTCAGGGTAATGTTCATAATAAAAACCAATGTCAGTGTATGACATTCAGAGTCCCCAGGGCAATGTACCGATGGATTAACGTCCACCTTTCTTTCACCTTTTGTGCGGGTTTAATATGGGTAACTCCTCCTGTGTATGCCTTAGTTCTCTGGTGGGAAAGACAATCTGTAGTGATTACTTGAAGAGTCAATTGAAATCTTTAATGTTTGCTGGCGGCTCACTGTGTCTGTAGTGTGTAATTTTGTTAACAGTTTCTTTGCTGCTGTCTGTGCCCGGGGATATCTCAAGTGCAATATATAAAAAACAAAAACAGAAAGACAGCACACCAGAACATCTAAGTGTAGAGATAGCTCAATACTGTAAATAAATAAACATCACTAGTGAAACAAATTGTAATTTGAGATAGTGGATCACAGCTGGTGGATACATTTTCAATGATTCCAGCTTGTAGGGATCATGTGGGATTGCAGTGTACAGTGGTGGACAAAGAGTGGCCAAATGCAAGACTACAGTGGAGGATGATTACTGCGGAAGAGGGAAAGGAGTGAGGCAATGGAGCCGTTTGATTGATATAATCGATCCACTAGTGAATTAACTTTCCTTGAAATTCACAGATTGTGCTCTTCTGGTACTGCAACTTAGTGACAATGTGCCAACATAAACATCACTATTGTCATACTGCGTTTATCAGACCCATTCATTGAGTAAAGCCTTGTATTAGTGTTGTCTCTTGTGGCTCTTCTCCTCAACAGGTCCTTCTCCCTCTCGTCATCCCCTTTCTCGGAACTGATTTGTTTCACAGTTCTGGATGTCACCAGGTAATACTATGGTGATAAGAGTTATTTCCTTACTTAGGAGAGGAGAACTAGGAAGTTTCCTTCCAGATACTCTAATTACAGAAGGTAGTCCTTTCATGAAGCAAGAAGATATAGACCAGGCAGAAAAGAGGTGCAGCCCAGAGCAACAGATCTGGAAACAGGAAGGAATTCCAGAGAAAGGCGCAACTTCAAAGAATCTTCCAATGAAATATGACTAACTCCATCTCCTTCTCCAGTAAGGGACAGACTTGAGCTTTTCCAAGAATCTTGGAAGCAGATGCAACCAGACAGATGGGTACTACAGATTTTGGAGATGAGATACTCTTGGGAGTTTCAGACTGTCCCTACAATTAGGAAATTCAGGATATGACTAGTACTGAACAAGAACCTGGCACTAAGGATCCAGGCTATTGTACAAGATCTAGTCCAGAACAGTCATGGAGAAAGTACCCGAGAAACAGCGGTATCATGGATTTTATTAAATTATTTTCAAAAGCCTTAGGGAGAATTAAGACTGATTCTGGATTTGAAATGAATCAACTCTTTCATCAGAGTCAGGAAGTTAAGGTCCATCCACAGGCTTAATCGACAAGGATAGACCTAAAAGACGCATATTATCATATCCTGATAAGACCATCACACAGGAAGTATCTACAGTTCAACTCTTTGGAAAACACTACCAATACTGGGTTCTACTATTCTGACAGACCTCAACACCCAGATTATTTGCAAAAGTTTTAGCAGTCACCATGGCAGTACTGTTACGGTTCAGTACACTCAGACACGTTAGGTTTAGGTAAAAAACACAATTTTATTGAAGCACACAAGAAATGATGTAACCCTCACGGGTCCAGTAAATAGCATAAACTGACACAAGACAGGTTACAAGTGGTACCCACGCGGGTCCAGTATGGTACACAACACAATACTGACACAGGTCAGGTACTATCGTGATACAGTGTATGAGTCCGATATTACAGTGGAGCCACTGGCAGAGTGGCTAGCAATAGCTGCGATACAATGTTGCCTAATGCAACCGGAGGCGACAATGGCATAAGAGTAATGGAGGCAAAGTAACTAGCACGGTTCCACTATGGTGGACGCCCACAGTGGACTACAATAGGCTGGTCAGAGCTCGTGCCAAACGGAGGCCCAATGGAGAGGTCAACATCAATGCTCTTGCTATGCCCCAAAGGGTTAATGTGCTTCACATAAGATGGATGGCAACCGGAAGCGCCCAACTGACCTACAGAAACGGTACGCCCAAGGTATTGGAAGCAACCACACTGGTATAGCAAGTGGATACGAGGCAACACCCCTGAAGGGGTTAATAATCGCAATGGTCTGGATAACGGCAACCACGGTATCACGGTGCCCGTGATCCCTTTCTGTCACTCTCGCTTGTGGTGCTCTCCTATTGGCTGAGTAGGTTTGGCCCGCCCCCGGTGACCTTTTTATACCCAGCCAGTGACACCTGTCACTTGCCCTTTCGTGGTGTTCCTGAGCCAGTGTTGCTGTTGCTGTCTTCAGTTGATCCTGATTCCTGTGTACCGACTTGGCCTGTCCTGACTACGCACCAGTGTTCCTGTTCCGTGATCCGACCCGGCCTGGCTGACGTTCCTGTTTGTAACTGATCTGGCTTGTCTGTGAACCACCTCTGTGTACCGACCCGGCCTGGCTGACGTTCCTGCTTGTGAATGATCCGGCTTGTCTTAGAACCACCTCCGTGTACCGATCTGGCCTGGCTGACTTCCTTCTCCGTGACCCGAACCGGCTTGTTCCAGTGACCTGCGTGGACTGCTTCCTGCTCTACCGTCGCCGTTGCGACATTCTGACTTCTGCCAAGGCCAAGTACCGGACTGATTGTCTCTTGCCACAGTACTCCTTCTGTGTAGTGCCTCCAGTGCTGAGTCTCCGTTACCGATTGCAGAGCTGTGCTACCGTACTGAGCCTTCCTGATCCTTGCAGAGCATTTCCCTATTTTCGCTGTTGTAGTCTATGAGCTGCTTAACCCGTTCTGTGCTGGTATCATCTTGTGAGCCTTTCGTTTATTGCTGAGCCTATTCCTGTCCAACTGCTACCTCTGCCGAGCTGGCCGCTTGTATGCTTGATTTGGACGGCAGGTCAAACATCTACCTAGCAGAATAGCCGGTATCGCTTACCGCGTCCAGTGTGGCGCTATTGGCGCTAGCATTGTCTCCGGTATACACCCGTGGGGGCTGGTGGCTCACCTCTTGTTCAGTACTGAGTGGTCTCCGGTGTACGCCCGCGGGGCTATTGACCATCTCTACGGTTACAGAAGTCTCAGTATTACGCCCGTGGGGTCTATTGGCTGAAGCTCTTGCAGGGTTCTCCGGTATACACCCGTAGGGGCTACAGGCTCAATTCACCGTATTGCTGGTTTCCGTTCTTTACGCCCGTGGGAGCTAAAGGCAAGCTCTTGCATTATAGCAGTCTCAGTGGTGACGCCCGTGGGGGCTACCGACTCAAGCACTAGCAGATATTGTGGTCTTCATTGCTACGCCCGTGTGGGCTACCGATTCAAGCACTTGCAGATATTGTGGTCTTCATTGCTACGCCCGTGGGGGCTATGCACCGTTATAGTCCAAGGCAGTACTGACTGTGCATTTAGCCTTCTGTGCACTACCATCTACAGCTTTATCACCACTTGGGCGTGCCAAACTCCACAATTGAGATAGACTTATTGTTATTTAACCCTTGAGTAGCCTGGCTACTGTGTACCTCACAGTGATATGTTATAGTGTCCATTGTGTTCAACTGCTTACCTGTACAGCAACTGTGATTGTGTTTGCTATTTCTATTGTCGCCTATAGAGGGCGTTCCTTTCTAGTTCTTTTTATTTAATAAAACTGTGTTTTATTTTACCTGCTGGTCTGAGTGTCTTGAAAACCGTAACACACGGATAGCGCCCAACTGAACCCAATTAAGACCAAGCTATGCAGCACGGTGTGAGAGGATACTGGCACACTGAGACTCTGAGCCACCTGGTAGGATCGGACAAGGTACCGGAGTCCCGGAGACATGAGACACACTCTGAGGGAACCGTGCAACTGTAAGCAGCCAGAACTGCCGGAGATAGTCCAGTAAAGCAAGCTGAGAGCAGGAACCACCGCCAAGCCGGTTCGGTAACCAGCACAGGAACGTCAGCCAAGCAGGGTCAGAACAGGAAGCAGGAACGTCAATCTCGCCGGGTCAGTACACGGAGCAGGAACGTCGATCTCGTCGGGTCGGTACACGGCGCATGAACGTCAGCCAGGCCAGGTCAGAACAGGAAGCAGGAACGTCAGCCAATCCGAATCGGTACACAGAATCAGGAGAAGAGACTAATGGTGTGGTCAGGCAGTCCGGGGTCATACACTGGTATCAGGATCACAGAACTATCACTAGGCATCAGGTACACCATGAAAGGGCACTAGCTGAGTGACAGCCCGGGGTATAAAAAGGCTCTCACTAGGAGGAGCAATACAGCGCAGCCAATAGGAGAGCAGCATAATAGAGATGGACAGAATGTCGCTCAGATCACAGATGCCATGATAGTACCCTCCTCTCAAAGACCCCCCTCCGAGAAGAGGGCCAAGGCTTCCAGGGGTACTTGGTATGGAAAATGCGCTGTAATCTGGGAGCATGAAGGTCCTTAGAATCCACCCATGAACACTCCTCTGGGCCATAGCCTTTCCAATGGACCAAATACTGCAATTTGCCTCTGAATCTGCGTGAGTCAATAATATTTTGCACCTCATATTCCTCCTGGCCTTGGATCTGAATAGGCCCTGGTGCCACGGGGTTGGTAGTATAATGATTACAGACCAGATGCTTCAGCAGTGATACGTGGAACACATTATGAACACGCATGGATGGTGAGAGGTCCAGAGCATAAAACACAGGATTAATTTTGCAAATAACTTTGAATGGACCAGTGAACTGGGGAGCCAACTTATTGCAAAGAGTCTGAAGGTTAAGATTCTTAGAGGAGAGCCAGAACCTGTCCCCAACCTGGAAAGAGACCGCTGGCAGCCATCTGCAATTAGCTTGGCGCTGATACCGCTGGAACGAAGCATTAAGGCTCTGTACCTGTGCCCAAGTGGAACGGAGTTGCTCCATATGCTCATCCAGAGCTGGAATTTGTTGTGACTGAAATGAGTCTGGAAGCAGACAAGGTTGAAACCCGTAATTGATGAGAAATGGGGAGCTTCCAGACGATGAATTACCCGCACAATTCCTGGCAAACTCCGCCCAAGGCAACAGGTCGATCCAATTATCATGATGGTCAGACACAAAACAGCGCATAAATTGTTCCAAGCCCTGGTTGGCACTCTCAGCGGCTCCGTTGGTCTGGGGATGATAAGCAGACGAAAACGATAACTGTATGCCCATCTGCGCACAGAAAGCCTTCCAGAACCTTGACACAAATTGGCTCCCACGGTCTGATACCAATACTCTGGGTACACCGTGTAATCGAAACACCTCCCTGGCAAATACCCTTGCCAACTCCTGGGCAGAGGGAAGACCGGACAAAGGCACGAAGTGTGCCATTTTTTAAAATCTATCCACAATCATCAGAATAAACGAATGTCCCCTAGGAACAGTGGAAAGCAAGGGTTAAGTCCAATGTAATAATCAGTCTCTGAGGTGGTGTGTAAGCCAACGCCCAGTAGTGGATAAGAACAGCCAAAGGCTGCGGTGCAAGATGGAAGCACCTAGTAGTGAGTCCACACAATAGTACTCAAGGACTGGCGATTTGCAAGACCAACCACTTATGCTAGAGCCACTTAAGACAACAGCCAAGGGCACTTCTGCTGTGCGTAATTGGAACCACACTGCGTGAGCTGAATGGAATCAGAGCCAATGGCACTCACGGTGTAGAATGGGTTAATTACACTGCATGAGCTGAACGGGACCAGAGCCAGTAGCACCCCGTGGTGCGTAACGGATATACCAACACTGCTTAGAGCTGAGTAGGACCAGAGCCAGTAGCACCCTTCCGGTGCGTAACTGAATCGAGTGAATGGCAAGAGCACTAGGTGGACAGTAACGGAAATCACCACGGCTCTGCAAGTGAACGGACAGGCTCGGTACGGATGGCAATGAGCTCAGCAAGTGTTAATGGAGAGGCTCGGTATCTGAGGTAACAAGCTCTGCAGGGGTTAATGAACAGGCTCGGTAACGGAGGCAACAAGCTCAACAAGAGTTAACGGATAGCTCAGTATCGGAGGCCACAAGTACTGCAAGTGTCAGCGAGCAGGCTCGGTAACAGAGGCAACAGACTCAGAAGGTGTTAACGGACGGCCCTTAATCTGAGGCAACAGGCACGCCACGGGTTAATGCACAAGCTCGGTAACGGAGGCAACAGGCTCAGCAAGTGTAACTGGAGGTCAGCAAAAGAGGCACAGATCTGACAGTTCACAATGTCGCCAAGCGACATAGACGAAGCCTCACTGAAGCCGGATCACTGGAGACTGGAACCAAGCAGGAAAGTAGGTCAGGCCGGGTTATACACGGAGCAGGAGCGTCAGACAAGCCGGATCAATCACGGAGCAGGAACGTCAGCCAGGCCGGGTCATACACGGAGCAGGAGCGTCAGACAAGCTGGATCAATCACGGAGCAGGAACGTCAGCCAGGCCGGGTCATACACGGAGCAGGAGCGTCAAACAAGCCGGATCAATCACAGAGCAGGAACGTCAGCCAGGCTGGGTCATACACGGAGCAGGAACCAGGAGAATAGTCAGACAAGCCGAATCGGTACGCAGGAACACAGCAATGGAAGCACTGGTACTGGAACACCACGAAAGGGCACCTGACAGGTGCCAAAGGCCCGGTATAAGAAGGCCATACTGGACGGGCATAACAGGTACTGCCAATAGGAACACACCACAGCAGAGAGTGACAGGCAATCACGGGAACCGTGATAGAAGGCCACCAAAATAACTGCGAGAGTGACCATATTAACTGATTCCTGCCGACATGCCCAGCGGCCTTAGAAGCATGATAAGTCTCAAGGAGATGGGTGCGGAGGGGCTCGGCTACGAAACATTTACCCACTGGGGTCTCAGGAGGTGCCTCAGACTGATTAGCAAGAATCTCAGACCCCAGAGGAGAAGTAATGCTGGTACGCAGTGTGGCCAAAATGTGATCTGGCTGGATAATTGGTACCGGAACCTCCTCCCTTTCAGTGTCAGGGTTAAACTGCCTGGACAATGCATCTGCCCTGACATTCTTAGAACCAGGCAGATAGGACACAATGAAGTTAAATCGTGACAAGAATAAGGCCCACCTAGCCTGACGTGAGGACAATCTCTTAGCCGCAGAGAGGTATGTAAGATTCTTGTGATCAGTCAGGATTAGTACTGGGATACGGGTACCCTCTAACAGATGCCGCCATTCCTTGAGGGCCAAAATGATTGCCAACAACTCCCTGTCACCAATCTCGTAGTGGCTTTGTGCACTAGTCAGTTTCTTAGAAAAAAAACCCACAGGGCCTTAGCACACTCCCAGGGTCCAGGCGTTGTGATAGTACTGCCCCTACCCCAGATTCTGAGGCATCAACCTCCAAAGTAAACGGCAGGGAGGGATTAGGGTGGGACAGTACTGGAGCAGAAGTGAATGCAGACTTAAGAGACATAAAGGCCTGTTCAGCCTCCTGGGACCACTGAGATGGATCAGCACCCTTGTGAGTTAGGTCAGACAGAGGTTTCACTATGGTAGAAAAATCTTTTATAAATTTCCTATAATAATTGGCAAAACCGAGAAAGCGTTGGATAGCCTTAAGCCCTTTGGGACGTGGCCACTGGAGGACTGCTGCCAACTTGTCCCTGTCCATAGCGATGCCATCATTAGAGATAATAAAACCCAGAAAAGGTACCATGGGCTTGTGGAACTCGCATTTCTCGGTTTTGCAAAAGAGTTTATTCTCACGGAGTTTACGCAACACAGCTGTGACGTTCTTAATGTGTTGTGACAAACTGGCAGAATGGATAAGAATGTCATCAAGATAAACAACCACACAAGACTGTAACATGTCACGTAGGATGTCATTTATAAACTCTTGGAATACTGCAGGTGCATTACATAGCCCAAATGGCATTACCAGGTATTCATATTGACCGGACCTGGTATTGAATGCCATTTTCCACTCATCACCGGCTCTTATCCTAACCAAATTATAGGCGGCACGTAGGTCAAGTTTAGTAAAGATGGAGGAGCCCTTTAAACGGTCAAATAGCTCAGTGATGAGTGGTATGGGGTACGCATTTTTAGGCATCAGTTTATTCAAGCCCCTATAATCAATACAAGGGTGTAATTCCCCACTTTTCTTTTTTACGAAAAAGAATCCTGCCCCCGCGGGCGAGGATGACTTCCTAATAATGCCCCTCTGCAGGGCATCAGCAATGTAATCCTCCATCGCCTGATTCTCCTCGAACGACCCCAAGGAGGAACGGCACCAGGAGGCAGATCAATAACACAATCCCAAGCCCTATGAGGTGGCAAAACGCTTGCCTCCCCTTTACTAAATACGTCGCTGAATTGTCCATATTCAGCTGGCACTGAGAGGGAGGCACACATTATCCTCGTAGGCTGGGAGATACAGTGCTTATCACAAAACTCAGACCAAGCTGTAATCTCACAAGTTTGCCAGTTGAACCTGGGGTTGTGCATATGCAACCACGGAAACCCCAAAATGAGAGCATGAGGCGGGGAACATATGATCTGAAAATGTTGAACCTCGGAATGCAAATCCTCAATATGCAACCTCAAGGGAATTGTCTCCATGGTAATCTGGGCAGGTACCAATGGTCTCCCATCGATGGCCTCAATGGTTAACGGAGCCTCTTTCACCACCATAGGAATATTATGGGAGGCCGCAAACGATTCATCCATAAAATATCTGGCCGCGCCGGAATCAACAAGTACCGGGGTATCCATGGCTAGGCCTGCCCAGGAAACTACCACCTGTATGGTGGGCTTTTGACTGGTTGAGTCCATGGACTGTTGAAAACCACCTAGGGCCTGCCCCCCAAGGTACCCTAGGTGCATTCGTTTCCAGGCCGGGTAGGGCAAGAACGCAACAGATGGCCCGCCTGGCCACAATACAAACAGAGACCTTGTCTGCGGCGGTGCGCCCTCTCCTCCTTAGATAGTCTAGTGAATCCCAGTTGCATAGGTTCACTACTTTCGCCAGCTGGAGTTGGAGGTAAGGGAAGTGAGAGAGGTATGGGTGGGAAATTTGACCTTACAGACCCCATTTCTCTCGCCCTCTGTCTGCGCTCTTTGGTTGCCATCCATTCCCTAATACGGGAATCCATTAGTATAGCAAAATCGATAAGTTCAGCAAGGTCAGTTGGCAATTCTCGTGCCGCCGTCTCATCCTTTAATCGATCACAGAGACCTTGTGCGAATGCCGCTATCAACGCCTCATTGTTCCAGCCCACCTCTGCTGCAAGGGTACGGAATTCTATCGCATAATCAGCAACTGTGCGAGACCCTTGTTGGATTTCCATCAATTTTTTTGCAGCAGAGGCGGCTTTTCCAGGAACCTCAAATACTCTACGAAACGCCCTTACAAACTCAGAGAAGTTCTGAGTACATGGTTTAGTGGTCTTCCATAGCAGATTTGCCCATGCCAGGGCTCTACCCGTAAGCAAGGAAATCATAAACCCCACTTTACTGCGATCAGTGGGAAAAGCATGAGAGGTTAATTCAAGGAATATTTCCATATGGTTAATGAACCCGCTACACAGGTTAGGTTTGCCCTCGTACCTGAGAGGTAATGGAGCGGTAGCCGTCAGCTCTTTGTTAGCGTTAGTTAGAGTATTAGACTGCGCTTCCGGTGTCAGAACGGAGGGGACCACCGGAGCCGGTACTGGTTTACTCAAGTGTGTCGTGCGCTCAAGAATCGTTTTAACAGCCAAAGCCAACTGGTCTAATCGTTGTTCTTGGAGATCCATCCTCAGATACTCTGTGCATTACCGTCACCGTTACCGTCTGAGGTCATGGCCCTTTTGTACTGTTACGGTTCAGTACAATCAGACATGTTAGGTTTAGGTAAAAAACACAATTTTATTGAAGCACACAAGAAATAATGTAACCCTCACGGGTCCAGTAAATAGCATCAACTGACACAAGCCAGGTTACAAGTGGTACCCACGCGGGTCCAGTATGGTACACAACACAATACTGACACAGGTCAGGTACTATCGTGATACAATGTATGAGTCCGATATTACAGTGGAGCCACTGGCAGAGTGGCTAGCAATAGCTGCGGTACGTCGCCAATGCAACCGGAGGCGACAATGGCATAAGAGTAACGGAGGCAAAGGTAACTAGCATGGTTCCACTACGGTGGACGCCCACAGTGGACTACAATAGGCTGGTCAGAGCTCGTGCCAAACAGAGGCCCAAAGGAGAGGTCAACACCAATGCTCTTGCTATGCCCCAAAGGGTTAATGTGCTTCACATAAGATGGATGGCAACCGGAAGCACCCAACTGACCTACAGAAACGGTACGCCCAACGTATTGGAAGCAACCACACTGGTATAGCAAGTGGATACGAGGCAACACCCCTGAAGGGGTTAATAATCGCAATGGTCTGGATAACGGCAACCACGGATAGCACCCAACTGAACCCAATTAAGACCAAGCGATGCACATGGTGTGAGAGGATACTGGCACACTGAGACTCTGAGCCACCTGGTAGGATCGGACAATGTACCGGAGTACCAGAGACGTGAGACACACTCTGAGGGAACCGTGCATCTGTAAGCAGCAGGAACTGCCGGAGATAGTCCAGTAAAGCAAGCTGAGAGCAGGAACCACCGCCAAGCCGGTTCGGTAACCAGCACAGGAATGTCAGCCAAGCTGGGTCAGAACAGGAAGCAGGAACGTCAATCTCTCCGGGTCAGTACACGGAGCAGGAACGTCGATCTCACCGGGTCGGTATACGGAGCACGAACGTCAGCCAGGCCGGGTCAAAACAGGAAGCAGGAACGTCAGGCAATCCGAATCGGTACACAGAATCAGGAGAAGAGACTAATGGCGTGGTCAGGCAGTCCGGGGTCATACACTGGTATCAGGATCACAGAACTATCGCTAGGCATCAGGTACACCACGAAAGGGCACTAGCCGAGTGACAGCCCAGGGTATAAAAAGGCTGTCACTAGGAGGAGCAATACAGTGCAGCCAATAGGAGAGCAGCATAATAGAGATGGACAGAATGTTGCTCAGATCACGGGTGCCGTGATAAGTACTGAGACAGCAGGTCGTTCCCTATCAAGACAACATATTAATAGTAGAAAAATAAAGACAGAAATGGTTGCTAAGCACAAACAGTTGTCTAGAATATCTACTTCAAAACTTAGGATAGATCATAAATGTAAGAAGGTATGAAAAAAAGAGAATCAGCCTTGCAAAAAGGCTTAGTGAGATGCAGATAAAATTTAAGGCAAAGAACAACATCTACAGATGGAGAGCCTCCTCCTTATCAGACGTAGGGTCAGGACAAAAGGAAGGCACAATAATCTCCTGATTGATGTGGAACTCAGAGACCACCTTAGGAAGAAATTCCTGAGAGGGGAGGAGAACAGCCTTATCCTTGCAAAACACCAGGAAAGGTGATTTGCAAGACAAAGCCTGCAACTCTGCTAATAAGACTACAGCCAGAAGAAAAGCCATCTTGAACATCCACTGACACAGTGGAATGGAAGCAAGGGGCACAAAGGGAGGCCTCTGAAAAACTCCCAAAACCAAACGGAGGTCCCACAGAGGAATGGAAGCCTTAAAGGCAGGGAATGCAGGAGCCACCCTCTGAAGAAAAGCCTTGACATCCGGAATGGTGGCAATACGTTTGAGAAAACACAGAAAGTGCTTATATCTGAACCTTTAAAGAGCTCAAACCAAGGCCTTTGTTCACACCATCTTGATGAAAGGATAAAACCAAAGGAAGGTCAAACTCCTGACAGTAGAAATGACCTCAGTGGAGAACCCCTTTCTCCTCAGGATGTGGGCTTCAACAGTCATGTTGTTAAAGCCATCTATTCCCCATCCTCATACCACAGGTAACCCTGCAGAAGGAGGTCCTGTCTGGGAGGAAGGGGGAGCAGATCCTGAATGGAAAGACTGAACATATCCACAAACCATGACCTCCTAGTCCAATAAGGAGCAATTAGAATGCCGGTCACATGTCCATCCTGATTTTCTGGAGTACTCTGGGGATGAGAGGAGTTGGATTAAAGACATAAGCGATGTGGAAGTTCAACGTAATCAACATAGAATCCATGGAGAAGGCCAGAGGATCTCCCCTCTGGGAGCAGAAGATCGGGACCTTTCTGTTTTCCCTAGTGGACCATGAGATCTGTTGTTGGTACACCCCACTGTTGCACAATCAGGTAGAACACCTCTGTATTGAGTTCACACTCTCCTGGATCCACATCTTGGTAACTTCGGAAGTCTGCCAGAATGTTTTCTACCCCTGGAATGTGAACTGGGGTGGTGGCCAGAATGTGGACTTCTGCCCAACCTAGAATGTACCTCACTTCTAACCAGGTGGTGGCACTGCGAGTGCCCCTAGATGGTTTATGTAAGCCACAGCAGTGCCACTGTTCGACTGGACCCTTACTGGGTTTCCCTTCAATAGGGAGTTCCAGTATACGAGGGCCAGATGGATCACTCTGACTTCCAGGACACTGAAGGCACTCCCCCACAGTCCACCTGCCCTGAACCCTCAAGTGACCCAAAACCACACCCCAACTGCTCAGGCTGGCATCCATTGTGACCAGAGTCTATTCTGGAATCACAAAGGGTTTTCCCTGTTCCAGGTTGCACCGGCGCAACCACCACTGAAGATCCCAGCAGGCTTTAGGGAGATCATTCCAGGTGTTCTGGATTCCCAGACCAACTCTGAAGGACACATCTTTGAAGTTCTCTCTTGTATTCCTGAGAGTAAGACACAGCCTCTAGAGTTGACACTAGTCTGCCCAACACTCTCATATACTCCCTGATCATGGTGTCACGGTTTGTTACGACTCTCAGACACAAAGTTAGGTAAAAACACAACTTTATTGAAAATAATTTAAAAAATGATCCCTTAGGATTCCAACATGACATACAACATACAATAATAGAGAGATACAGATACAGGCTCTACCGGTCTTGCAAATATACCGGGCAAGACAGCCAAATAATCTAATCCAATAGGCTCTACCGGCCTTTCCAATACCGGGTAAGGCAACCTGCAGATGGAATATGTACCAGGTTCTACCGGCCTTACCAATACCGGGCAAGGCAGCCCAAGGAGCTAGCGAGGCTCTACTGGTCTTGCCAATACACCAGGCAAGACAGCCGTTGGTCTAATACTGTAGGCTCTACCGACCTTGCCAATACCAGGTAAGGCAACCTGCAGATGGAATATATACCAGGTTCTACCGGCCTTACCAATACCGGGCAAGGCAGCCCAAATAATCTTGCAAAGGTTCTACCGGCCTTGCCAATACCGGGTAAGGCAACCTGCAGATGGAATATGTACCAGGTTCTACCGGCCTTACCAATACCGGGCAAGGCAGCCCAACGGAACTCACTTCTAGGGACGCCCAACAGTGAGTACGTTAAAAGTGCTCATGGAGCAAACCAGCATCTGCACGCTGGGACCAACAGTAATGTATATAGCCGCAATGCTTTGGAGCAAACCATCGACCGCACGCTGGGATCAACAGCAATATGTATAGCCGCAAGGCTTTGGAACAAACCAGCGTCCGCACGCTGAAACCAACAGTAATGTGTATAACCGCAAGGCTTTGGAGCAAACCAGCGACCGCACACTGGAACCAACAGGAATGTGTATTGCCTCAATGCTTTGGAGCAAACCAGCGTCCGCACGCTGGAACCAACAGTAATGTGTATAGCCGCAAGGCTTTGGAGCAAACCAGCGTCCGCACGCTGGAACCAACATTAATGTGTAGCCGCAAGACTTTGGAGCAAACCAGCGTTCGCACGCTGGACCCAACAGACCCAACCTGAACTGCGCTCTGGGGGAGGAACTGGAATCAAAACTTTCTTTGCCAGCAGCAAATCCACTGCCTCCTTAAACAGTTGCGCCTTGTCTGGCTCTTTTGGCAATATTGACAAAAGGAAATTATACAGTGGAAGGAATCCAAAATCTATGCAGTACCCATCTGAGATTACCCAAAAAACCTACTGTCTACGACCAAGGGCTCCCAGGCATCAGCTTCATACTAGTGAAAACAGCAGGGAAAGGGTTAATCCTAGTAAAATAGCAGCCATCCTTGCTCCAAAGCCTAGTCAATAAACAGATATAGTAAATGAAATTACCCAACATGAGTGCAGGAGCCAAAAAGGGCTCAAAGAAAACCTCTTTGTAGAGAGGTACATGATTGGGACAATGTGGACCAAGACACTCAAAGGGTATAGCTGAGAGGACACAGAGCCCCAAAAGACTCTGTTGGAGGGAAAACTTTGCAACAAGATTCCCTCCAAATAGCTGCAAGGGTCCACACAGCACCTGTATACTGGTCAATCCACTCCAGGGGAAGGCAAGTTATGGTAACCCTGCTAATGGGGGAACTGTGACAGCCTTATAGCTATCAGAAAAAACAATAATAAGAAGAAGAGAGCGTCTCCTGCCATCCGTTCACAACGCAGGACACATTTATACTGGTTATTACAGGGCAGGGGAGGGTTGAGCTGGAGGAGTTTTTTGAGATGTGTCCTGCCTTCCAAAGGAGGAACTCAACCCCATGGTATTTGTGTTCCATACAAGAATAAGAGAAAAGAAAATAATATGCCCTCTTTGTAAACCTTTTTCAGAAGATTTAAAGGCACTGTGGCATCAAAGGCTTTCATTGCCAGGTGGATTAAAGAATGTGTATGGTTGGTTTATAAAGCAGCCAACAAGGATCCTCCTTTGAGCATAAAAGCACATTTGACTAGAGCAGTTACTACCTTGTGGGCACAGAAAGCAGTCGCTACACTAGAAGAGATCTGCAAGGCTGCTACTTGGCCTTCTGCTTCCACATTCATTAGATACTATATATTGGATTTCAAGCATCAGCTGATGCAAAATTTGGAAAGAAGGTGCTGCAAGCAGTCATTCCTGATTAATGGTAGGAGATGAATGTGGAAATGAGATAAAAACTGCCCTAGTCAAATGTGCTTTTATGCCCAAAGGTGGATCCTTGTTGGCTGCCTCATAGTGCAACCAACTAATTCCCCAATGGAAGCCTTTTCATTTTTCCCTCCCTTTGTTCTGAGGATACTGCTCTGGTACATCCCGCAGTCTAACTGCCATGGATTGGACCCAGAGGAAAAAGGTGAAATTTACTCACTGGTATTGGGTTTTCCTCTTTGTCCTTCCACGACATAGACTGTGGGCTTTAGCGCCGCCTTCCAGCTGGTAGGGCCAATAAAAATTATAAATATGCTTCTTCCCCTCCCCACTGCAGTTATACTGTTGTCCAAGCTGAAAAGAGACAAGCTGTTAGCTATCATAGCTACTGCATTTAATTTATAACCAGTAGTATCATCAGTTTTAGTACTTCAGAAAATAGGAACCAAATGGTAGCAATAACAGTAGGGAGGGTTGCCATGGAAGGACACAGAGGAAAACCAAATATCACCTTTTCACCTGTGTCCAATCCATGGCATAGACTGTGGGACTTACCAGAGCAGTACATCAGGGTATAGGGAGGGAATGAGAAACCCTTCTGCTGCTTCAAGCATCTTCCTGCCAAATTTTGCATCTTCTGATGCTTGAATGTCCAGTCTATAGTGTTTTATGAATGTGGAGACTGAGGACCACCACATGGCAGCCTTGCAGATCTCTTCTGGTGTGGCAACTGCCTGTTGAGCCAATGATGTGGATACAGTTCTGGTTGAATAAGCTTTTATGCCTTGAGGATGTTCCAAATTGGCTGATACAGTCACAAATCCACCTAGCAGTAGAGGATTTGGATGCTGCTGTACCTTTAAATTTTCCAAAGAAATGTATGAGGAGGGAATCTTTTTTTTTTTTAAGTATATCTGTAGGCAACGTACCAAGTCAAGATTATGTAATCTTTCAGTATCATGTCTGGGATCTGAATAGAATGAGGGCAGAATAATTTCATTTACAGAGGAATACACAGTAATGCCTACAATCCACTCACCCTTCTGGCTGAAGTTACTGCTGTAAGTAATACCATCTTGAGTGTGAAATGTTTGAACAATATTTCTTCCAAAGGTTCAAAATACAAATGTGAGGATAACTGTTGTAATATCAAATTAAGATCCCATGGTGGGATAATTTATCTTATTATAGGTTTTATCTTGGTAATGGCTGATGTATATCTTCGAATTATATAATTGTCGGCAAATGGAGTTGCCTGCAGAAATCACGGATAGTTGAACCTTGATCGAAGCAGGCTTTAAACCCTTCTGAAAGCCATCCTGAAGGAAATCCAGAATTGTCTGTGCAGTAATCAGAGACCTGTCCAGATTATGGGACAGGCACCTATTATAAAAGATAGACCATATCCTATAATACATTTTGGAGGATGATGGACATCTACTTGCCAGAATGGTGTTAATAACTGGCTAAGAAACTCCCATATGTTTTAAAGACTACCTCTTAGCCTCCAGGCCATCAGCTTGAAGAAGGCTGCATTTGTATGTAATATAGGACCTTGAATTAGCAGATCCAGAAAGTCTGGTAGAAGTGTAGCTGCTTGTCCAGACATCTGTTGTAGGTCCGCATAACACAGTTTCCATGGCCATTTTGGAGCAATGAGGATGATGTTGCATTGGTCTCTCCTGATCTTCCTCACCACTTCCGCGAGTAATGGGAAGAGGTACACCAGTCTGAACTTCCATGGAAACTGCAGGGCATCCTGTCCCATAGAGTGTTTGTCATACCAACTTTACAGAAACCTCTGGCATTATTTGTTTTCGTATGTTGCCATGAGGTAGATTGAGGGACTCCCTAGAGCCAGAACTACAGACTGATATATTTCCTTCTTTAGACACCATTCCCCAGGATCTATTCTTGTTCTTCTTAGGAAGTCGGTTTCACAGTTGAGAAGACCTGACAGGTAGGATGTAGATATTGCTAACAGATGTTTTTTCTGCCCAGTGTAGAATTTGTATTGCCAAGCTGTTGAGTGGCATGCTTCTTGTTCCTTCTTAATTTTGAAGATATTGTACCACTGTGACGTTGTCTGACCTGATCAGTACCGCCTTCTTGTACAATGGTTTCTTGAAGTGTCTCACACATTTCCAGACCACAAGTAGTTCCAGCAGAATGATGTGCAGTAAAGCTCCTTGAGGAGTCCATAATCCCTGTACTGTTAGTTGATTCCAAACTCCTCCCCAACCTTGATTGCTGGCATCGTTATACAGAATCTGCCGAAATAGTTGTTGTAACGTGGTACCCTGTTTTAGATTGGACTAATCCATTCACCACAGGAGTTCTTTTCTTATGGATGGTTGAATTGGAATCTTATGTGAAAAATTGGATGGGTTCTTCATGTAGAACTCTAGATAGTTTTTATGTCATCTGTGTATGAGCCCTCACCCAAGTATTCTTTGTTGTGCTGATGACAGATGTCCTTGTAGCTGTGGACTGTAACTGGACAAGTAGTGTAATATACGTTCCTGTCTTTACAGGGACAGAGCTGCCTCCTGTTGTACTGTGTTGAATGTAATCCCCAGAAGGGTGAGATTCTGCAAGGGTATGAGTTGGCTCTTCTCTGTCTCTGTATTGATGAGCCACCCTAGGTTTTGAAGAAGAACTAGACAATTATTTGTGCTTGTTACTGCACTGTCTTTAAACAGACTGGCCAGAAACACAGTTCCTTGTGTATGTGTTCCACTGCTGGAAAGCACGCAGCCGAACTCCCGGTTTTCAGCGTGCCTGTTTGGCACTTTCTTTGAATCAGGGAGGTATAACTGTAGCGGTTGTGCCGGGCACTGAGGCGCCGGTCACACGCTTTGAGGCAACCCACGGACCCAGGCATCCCCTGTAAGAAATAGAGGTATGAAATCCTCTGATGCAGTGGATGCTGCTACACGTCTGGCAGGCTGCATAAAGGAAAGAAAAAAAAACCTGTAAACAGAGAGAGGCTCCTTTCTCGGTCCTCCCAGCTTGGTAGGCCCAAATAACTGCAGTGGGGAGGTGAAGAAGCACATTTCTAATTTTTTATTGGTCCTACCAGATGGAAGGCAGAGCCAGAGCCCACAGTCTATGCCGTGGATTGGACACAGAGGAAAAGATGAAATTTACTCACCAATATTTTGTTTTCCTCTGTGTCCTTCAACAGCACCACTCTCTATCCTAATATTTGGTAATGTTTTGTTTAATTCCTTCTATTGCTGCCACTTAATTATTGCATTAAAATTATTATCTGCATATACATATTTTGTTTGCATGAATGTAACCTGTTGTTTTTTTTCAGCTTGGGCAATAGTATAACTGAGGACAGGAGGATGAGCAGGTTTTTTTATAGTTTTTAATTGGTCCTACCAGCTGGGAGGTGAAGGCAATACCCACAGTCTAATTGGTTTGGAAGGACACTGAGGAAAACAAAATATCTGTGAGTAAATTTCACCTTTTTGCCACCAGACAAATCGTTGATAAGACCTCATCCCAAATATGCTGTGCAGTTGTGGGCACCTGTTAAAAAACCATATTCTAGAACTGTAGATAGCACAGAGAAGAGCAACAATATTAATTAAGGGAATGGAGGGCTTAAAGTATGAAGTCAAGTCAATCTTGGTTTATTTAGTCTAGAGAACAGACGCCTGTTTTTTTTTTTGTTTTTTACAGTAACGACTGTTGAATTGTGGAATACCTTGCCCATGCATATGTTAATGGAAGACACAAAGTCTGGACCTTGACTTGTGGTACGAGAACCCATTTCTGGAGAATGTAGAGATTGTGAAGGGAGCAGGAATGACTCCTTGAGTTCAAAAGTGTGGTGCTCCAGAATAGACATACACATTTGATGATGTAGACAAAGGACGTCTGTGGAAGAGGCCTTCAGCATACGATCATCCAGATAGGGAGTAAGAGAAATACCCTGCACCCAGATATGGCATGTCAAGGTCACCATAAGTATAGTAAATACCCTCGATGCAGACCAAATTTTAGAGCCGTAAATTAGAAATGGCGATCTTGAAGTGAAAAAGATGAGAACTCTCTGATGCTTCACATGAATGGGAATGTGAAAATATGTGTTCTTTATGTCCAGAAGAGCAAAGAAATGACTGAACCCAGGGACTGCATCTTGAATCTTGGCATATGCATGAAACTATTTAGATATTTTAGGTCTAGCACCAGGCAACAGCCCCCATCCTTCTTGGGAACTGTATAAAGGTTGGATCAAAACCCCAGAAATGTTTACTTCCTCAACCAAGGTTTGGACTTCCCAGAACTGTAGAACCATCAAAGAATCTCAAGGAACTCTTGACATAAAGAACCAGTTCAGAGGAAGGGTCCTTGAAATCTATAAGATTAAACCTCTAAAACCACTGCAAAATCTACAGGACCACTACTGAAAGGCCCTACACTTCTCAGAACTGCAGGTGTCTCCCTATCACCTGCTGCACTACAAGTCAGGCTGAGAAAGACATCAGTGAGTGGCTTCTAGGTAGGCCACTCAGCTGTCCAGGCCAGCTTGGTGAAAATTGGATTGGCTTGAGGAGACAGAGGGAGCATTGGCTGCTTGGGAGTAATAACAGTGGGAATGAAAAAGGTGAGATTTCCATGGAAAAAACTGACACTTATTCATGAACTGGGATAAAAGAGAACTCTTACCCCAATGGCCTAACTAATAAGTTATCAATTCCTAGCCAAAGAGTTGTTTACGTACAAATGGCAAGATGATAAGTGACTTTTTCAAAAACTTATCAGCCGACCAGAACTTTAGCCACAGAAAGAGTGGACATAAAAGGCTGCTTCACAAAGATAAGCCTTAGCCTTGTGCATCCTAGAAATCATATGATGTTCCTCCTATCTGAATCCACACTGACTGCCAGTAGCAAGCGGTCTCACCAAACATCCATGGCCCTCCCCTCCCAGGCCATAGACAGAGTGGGGCATAGTATAGCCCCTGAGGCCAGAAAGTACATTTTTAAGAAAGAATCCAGATATTTATCCTCCTGGTCTTTAAATTGTGTTGCATTGCCTACTGGTGCAGATGTGTCAAGAGAGAGGGTGGTTAACAACAGGAGGGGTGCTGAACAATTCCAACACTTTTGCATAAAAGGGGTAAAGAAAGCCAAACCTCCTAGACAGTAAGACCTACCTATCGGTATTTCTATTCCTCCAAGATAATCTTGTCTAGAGAATCATAAGAAGGAAAATTGATCTGATATGACACCCTCGAGGGATCCGCAGGCCTCGCTGCATGTCTTACCCTTGTCTAGAAAGGAATCATCCTCAGTGGCAACATAGTCATTCTCTGCAGGGGATCATACCCTCTTTCTGAGAGAAGCAGTAGGGGACCTCCTGATCCAATCTATCCAAAATACTCTGGAGGGAAGAGGGTAAATTGGACAGAGTCTGCAGACATGCCAGAAAAGTGGCTATGGCCCTTGTCCATGCTGGCTAAGGCAGTTCAGTAGAAGGAGGACCCCACGGTTGTTTTACAGGGGGCACTGCACAAGGAGCATAGCTGACTTGGCTGACTCTTAGGGAAACTGGACTGTGAAGATGAACAGGTGACCACTGCTGACAGAGTTGTAGTAGTTCTGGTTTCTCTGTATCCCCTTTAGGCTCAGACATGACTATTATTTCTGGAAAATGGCCTAGATAAGCAGGGAAGCAATAAGGGTGAGTAGTAGCCCACAGTCTGGCCATCTATAGTGAGAGCCTGTAGCAAGGTGCCCCCTTGATGAATGGCAAGAATGGAAAGAAAGGAATAACCCCTCCCTTCCTTTCGCACAGCCTGGGAAACAGGTTTGTAGAAAAAAATGTAGAGAGGGCTTTCAGCTGTCCTGTGCCAAACTGCTACAGCAGTGTGGGACCCCAGTTCTAGGACTCCACATCAAAGATCTAAGTCTCTCCCCCTGCTGTATGATCTCTGTGCTCTGAAGCCCACCCAAGCTGCAGGAAATAAGAACAAAGAAGCCATGGCTGCTAGAGTAAAGTGGAGGTGAACAACAAAAGGTACACTAGGCCCCATCCTGTCCCACAGTGAGCCTGAAGTCCCTACACTTTCAAAGGCAGGACACTAAAACTATGGCAAAATCTCCTCCTCCAGAGAGCGCCCTGCCTCCTAGTGAAAGCTACTTAACCACATTGTTTCACCATCCCACCTTTTCTGTTGACCAACGAGAAAGCACCCTGGAAACAGATCTGTAGAGTCCACCACCGGGAACACAAGAGCAACCAAATACATGAAGATTTAATAAATTAATGACTTTAATAAAAACCATAGGCAACTTTACTCCACTTACTATTCACCTGAATAATTTGAAATCAAAATAAATGGTTGTTATCTCTTTAAAGATGTAGGTTCTAATTGTACCTTTATGATCAGATTTCTCGTAACAAACGAACACTTTTCTGATAACTGCAAGGGATCCTTAGACAAAAATGAAGGAACCCTGGGGCAAACCATTGAACTTTTAAAAACCTTTGCAATGTGTTGGTGCTCACTATCACTAAGGGGATACAAGTCCCATTTTAATGAGCATAATCTTTATCTGATCCTCCATGCTGCAATTATAGAACTCCCATAATTGCTGAACACCTTCCAATGCACAAATGACTCTGTGTATCTTTGGTATCCTATTGAAATGTTGCAATATATTTGGTGACCATCATAATGTTGCACAAATCAAAGGGGTGACATCAGAATGTCGCCTGAAACAAAAGATTGACATTCTGATGTTGCATGCTTAAAGGTCACCAAATAAAGGACAACATTTCAATGATAAAGCACAACCATAAGAAAGATGTGAATGTGGCATGATCAGTGCATGCTCTTAGCTCAGTGGTTGGACTACAAGTTCCATCATTCTGGTGGAGTGTGATTGGAGTCCAGTAGCAAGGCTGCCCACCTCTGCCCTAGCTGGTTGGCTCTCTCTTCAGGCTGATCCTCGGTGCCAGTTCTTCCCTCATGAAGATATCTGGGTAGTGGGTCTTGGAGAAACCTCGCTGACTTTTTTGTTTCTGCTGCTCCTGGTTCTGCCCTTGCTGATCTCTAGGGTGCACTGAATCAGTGCCACCTACCTCAAGGCATCACTTCACTGCCTCCCGGTGCCCTAGATGCTCAGCCGAGAACCCTTTTCTCCTCAAGATGTGAGCTTCAACAGCCATGCTGTCAAAGCCATCTTTTCCACATCCTCTTTCCACAGGTAAGCCTGAAGGAGGCGGTCCGGTCTGTGAGAGAGGTGGAGCGGGTCCTGAATGGAAAGACTGACCAGGTCTGCAAACCACTCCCCCATGTCCAATGAGGAGAGATCAGAATGACCATCGCACCATCCATCCTGATCTTCCGGAGTACCGTATGAGAAGAATTGAAGGAAAGATATAAGCGAAGTAAAAGTTCAATGGGAGCGAAAAAGGCTAGAGGATCTTCCTTGCAGCAGCAGAAGGTTGGAACCTTCCTGTTTTCCCTGTTGACCATGAGATCTATCATTGGCACTCCCCACTGTGGCACAATCAGGTAGACCACCTCTGGACTGAGTTCCCACTCTCCCCGGGATCCACGTCTTGGCGACTTAGGAAGTCCGCTAGAACATTTTCTACCCCTGGAATATGAATGGCAGAGATGGCCGGATCAAGGGCTTCTGCCCATCCTAGACTGTACCTCACCTCGAACCAGGTGGTGGCACTACGAGTGATAGTCAATGTAAGTCACAGCCGTGGCATTCCTCACTGGCTTTCCTCTCAAGCGGGTGGTCCAGTACATGAAAGCTAGACTGATCTAGGACATTGATAGACTCCTCCACAGTCTGCCTGTTCTGGATCCCCAGGTGACCCAGAACCAGCCCCCAGCCACTCAGGCTGGCGTCCGTTGTGCCCAGAGTCCATTCTGGTATCACAAAGGGTTCCCCTGTTCGAGGTTGCCCCAGCGCAACCGACACTAAAGGTCCCTTCTGGCCTCCAAGGAGATCTGTTGATACAAACACTAGTTTGCCCAACACTCTCATGTACTCACTGATCGTGGCCGAGGTCCACTCCAAGGCCTGAGACACCTCCTGACAGATCTTCTCATCCGGTAGGAAGACTTTATTCAGGTGGGTATCGAACATCATTCCTAGGAATACCAGCTCCTGGGAAGACACCGGAGAGAACTTTAGCATGTTCATGATCCAACTGTGGTGGACCAGCAATCAACACAATCTTGGATGTGTTAGGCCAGGAGTTCCCCAAGGGAGCCTTGAGCAAAGGGTCAGTAGGGTGTCATGGAAATTACTTGATTAAGGATGAAGGCCACTAAGGCCCCCATGACTCTGGTGAACAGGCAATACACAGAAGCCAGACCAAATGGCAGAGCTGTGAACTGGTAATGATCTGAGGCGTATGTAAATTGCAGATAGCGTTGGCTGCCTGGGTGGATAGAGATGTGTAGGTAGGCATCCTGAAGGTCTAAGGATGCCAGATACTCCACTGGGAAGAGAAACAAGAAAACAGGAGATGCTTCTAGTCTTATAAGAAATCTGCTCACAAGTGGAGTGTCAGTGCAACACATATACAGTGTAGTTGATGATCAACTGGAACACTTTCAAATGGGCATCTCCGCTATACATCCGTCAGGAAGTGAAACATGTAGAAAGATACAAGAAAAAAGGGTGTCCAATAGTGCTTGTTATCCAGGTAAATTTAGCAAAAGATGTATAGTAATATATTCAAAATTGTGTAGACTTGCAGAGAAAACAAACTTGTCTCTGCTTATCTTGAAGCATGTAATAACCACATATATGTTGAGACATTTGAGGTCCAAGTCTCCGTCCTTCTTCGGAACCACAAACAGGTTGGAATAAAAACCTGAACTCTGGGGGAGGTACTGGAATCGGAACCTTGTTTGCCAGCAGTGAATCCATATCACGGTCCCCGTGATCCTTATGTCACTCTCAACTGTGCTGCTTCCTGATTGGTTGAGCTGTGTTGGCCCGCCCCTGGTTACCTGTTTTAATCTGGCCACTGGCACCTGTCAGGTGCCCTTTCGTGGTGTTTCCGAGCCAGCGTTGCTGTTGCAGTATTCCAGTATCCTGATCTACCATGTACCGACTAGGCCTGTTCCACGACGTTCCTGTGTTCCTGTTCCGTGATTGACCCGGCCTGGCTGACTTCCTGCGTGTTCCTGATCAGGCTTGTCTGCGAATCTCCCACGGCATCTGACCCGGTCTGGCTGACGATCCTACTCCGTTACTGATCCAGCTTGTCTGCGAATCTCCAACATGTCCTGACCCGGCCTGGCTGACGACTGACCTCTCATTGCCTTGTTCCTGCTATCCTGACGGACGATTCCCGTTGTCGCCTCGGCGACATTCTGATACTGCATAGGGTGACTGAGCCTTCGCTTCTCCGTTGCTGAGCCTTCCATTGGTTGTTATGCGTGTGCTGAGTCCAGACCCTTACTGTGCTGTGTCGTTTTCCGTATATAGAAGCTGGTGTTGTTTCATCCGATTACTGCTACTCTTCCACCTATTGCCTCAGCCTGTTACGCTGTTTCTGTGAGTCGGCCGCTTGTGGGCCTTGGTAGTCGGCGGCTCTACCTGGACAGAGCAGTGGTTCCGTTACGCCCGTTGGCTGTTGGCGAGCAGTACTGTACCCAG
This sequence comes from Rhinophrynus dorsalis, assembly GCA_037306005.1. Lineage (NCBI taxonomy): Eukaryota > Metazoa > Chordata > Amphibia > Anura > Rhinophrynidae > Rhinophrynus > Rhinophrynus dorsalis. The sequence continues at coordinate 199,909,989 of CM074720.1, read as the reverse complement.
TGGTCTTCGTTACGCCCGTGGAGGGGCTATCGACACAAGCAATCACGATACTGGTGGTCTCCGGTTACGCCCGTGGGGGCTATTGGCTCAAGCAATCACAATACTAGTAGTCTCCGGTTACGCCCGTGGGGGCTATCACCGTATCACCTGCAGTTCTCGTCCAGTCATAGCTTTTCGCTACAGCTTCACACAGTGAATGGACTTGGGTGCTATCTCCAAGCACATATAGCTATATGCAGCACCAAGGGCGTGCCGAACACCACATTTGAGACTGATGACCAATACTATTAACCTCTTGTTCCCTGTTTTGTGCTTCCATACTTAGTGAAGTATTACCTGTTGCACCAGGTATCTCTGTCTTTATTCTGTTTATGCCTGTATCGGCCCAGTGGCGACCTTGTCATTCATTTTGCTTTAATAAAACTCTATTTGTTTTATCTACCACTGTCTGAGTGTCTGAAAACCGTAACAGTACGAAAGGGCCATGACCTCAGATAGCAAGGGAGATATTGGCACCCAGAATATCCATTGGAGAATGGATGTTCATGAGCAGCGCCTCGACCAGTTGGTACTGGCCTTGCAGACATTACTTGAGAGAACGGTACACCTAGACAAACCTAATCAGAATCCGGTGGTCACCCCAGTCTCGACACCGGAAAATCTGCCTGTTGTTCCAACTACGCAGTCCAGAGGGTTCACGGCGGCGGCGCCATTACCGTTAAGATATGATGGTGAACCTAACCAATGCAGAGGCTTTGTCAACCAATTGGAGATATTCTTTGAGCTCACACCTCAGGCATTTCCCAATGATCGAAGTAAGGTTGGGTTCATGATCTCCCTATTAACTGGCAAGGCGTTATCCTGGGCGAATCCTCTGTGGGAGAATGCCAAACCCTGCACTCTGAATTTTAGGGAGTTTGTAAGACAATTCCGCAGAGTGTTTGAGGTACCTGGTAGAGCCGCTTCTGCTGCCAAGAGGTTATTGGAGGTACAACAGGGAGATCGTACCTTGGGCGATTACGCTATCGAATTTCGAACCTTGGCAGCGGAGGTGGGTTGTAATAACGAGGCATTAGTCGCGGCTTTTGCCCAGGGCCTGTCAGAATCCATTAAGGGTGAAATTGCCGCCAGAGATGTGCCTACTGATTTAGATGAGTACATTGATTACGTCATGCTTATTGACTCCCGCATTCGCGAGAGGCGGATGGCTAAGGCGGTGAAATCCAGGAATATTGGGCACGGCAGTCTTGTGAACCCACCCTCACCACCCCTTCCTCCTGAACGTCCTGCGGAGGGAGGGGAGCCTATGCAGCTCGGGTTCACCAGACTAACGAAGGAGGAGAGGGCGCACCGTAAAAGAATGGGCCTATGCCTATACTGTGGTAAAACTGGGCACCAGTTACGCATCTGTCCGGTTCGGCCTGGAAACGAACGCACCTAGGGTACCTTGAGGGACAGGCCCTAGGTGGCGTACAACAGTCCCTGGATACTAGTACACAAAGACCCACCATCCAGGTGGCATTCACGTGGACAGAGTCCTCTGTGTCAGTTTTGGCTCTGGTAGACTCCGGTGCAGCCGGTTATTTCATGGATCGCTCCTTTGCAGAGTTGCATAAGATTCTGGTAGTCAAAAGGGAGTCCCCTCTGGCTATTGAGGACATCGATGGCAAGCCACTAGAACCAGCACTTATCACTATGGAGACTACCCCTATTACTATGGCGATTGGGGCCCTCCACAAGGAGGAAGTGCAATTTCAAATAATCAATTCGCCTCATCACGCAGTTATTCTGGGGTTCCCATGGTTGTCGTTACACAACCCCCAATTTGACTGGAAAAAATGTGAAATATTGTCTTGGTCGGAATATTGTGCGGATACCTGTCTCTCACACCCTGTCAGGTTATTGTGTACCTCTCCCTCTGTGCCAGCTGAATACCAGGAATTCAGTGACGTATTCAGTAAGGGGGAGGCTGGCGCCCTGCCTCAGCACAGACCTTATGATTGTGCCATTGACCTGGCCCCGGGCACGGTGCCTCCCAGGGGCCACACTTATCCGTTGTCAGTAGAGGAGAATAGGGCTATGGAGGAATATATTGAGGATGCCCTCAAGAGAGGGATTATCCGCAAGTCTATCTCACCGGCGGGTGCCGGGTTCTTCTTTGTAAAAAAGAAAAATGGCGAACTCAGACCTTGTATTGACTACAGGGGTCTAAATAAATTAATGTCCAGAAGTGCCTACCCCATTCCACTCATTACCGAGTTATTTTACAGGTTAAAGGGCTCTTCCATTTTTACTAAACTCGATCTCCGGGCTGCGTACAACCTGATCAGAATTAAAGCTGGAGATGAGTGGAAAACGGCATTTAATACCAGGTCTGGGCATTACGAATACCTGGTAATGCCATTCAGCCTATGTAATGCCCCTGCGGTATTTCAGGAGCTTATTAATGACATCCTTCTGGACATGCTTCAGTCCTGTGTTGTGGTATATCTTGATGACATATTGATTCACTCTAACAATCTTACCTAACACATCAAGGATGTCTCTGAGGTTTTGACTCGACTACGTAAAAATAAATTGTTTTGTAAACTTGAGAAGTGCGAATTTCACAGGTCCCAGGTACCCTTCCTGGGATTTGTGATCTCTAAAGATGGCATTGCCATGGACCAGGAGAAGTTGGCAGCAGTCCTACAGTGGCCTCGTCCCAAAGGGTTAAAAGCTATTCAGCGCTTTCTGGGCTTTGCCAACTATTATAGGAAATTTATTCAAAACTTTTCCACAATTGTGAAACCATTGTCTGACTTAACTCATAAGGGCGCCACTCCTTCTCAATGGTCTGAGGCAGCCGAGAACGCATTTGAGACACTGAAATCTGCATTTGCTGCTGCTCCAGTGCTGTCCCACCCTAACCCAGCCCTGCCGTTTACCCTAGAAGTTGATGCCTCTGAGGTTGGGGTCGGGGCAGTACTCTCCCAACGCCCGGTGGGAGGTGGTACATTAAGACCTTGTGGGTTCTTTTCAAAGAAACTGTCCAGCGCCCAAAGCCATTATGAGATTGGTGACAGGGAACTCTTGCCTATCATTCTGGCACTGAAGGAGTGGCGCCACCTATTGGAAGGTACTAAGACACCAGTACTGATTCTGACTGACCACAAGAATTTGACATATCTCTCGGAGGCTAAGAGACTCTCCTCACGTCAGGCCAGATGGGCACTCTTTTTGTCCCGGTTCAATTTTGTGGTCTCCTACCTACCGGGTTCCAAGAATGTCAGGGCAGATGCCTTTTCCAGACAGTTTGTGTTGGACATTGAAAAGGAGGAGGAACCAGTACCCATCATTCAGCCAGATCGTATTCTGGCCACTATTCGTACTAGCATCACTTCGCCACTGGGGGAAGAAATTTTGGCCTCTCGGGCTAGGGCTCCTCCGGAAACCCCAGCTGGCAAGTGCTTTGTCGATGAGCCATTACGTACCCGTCTATTAGAAACCTACCACTCATCTAAGGCGGCTGGGCACATTGGGAGGGATCAGCTATGTTGATCTCTATCCCAGTTGTTTTGGTGGCCTTCCCTTAGGGCTGATTGCTCCACTTTTACTGCAGCCTGTGCCACCTGTGCCCGTGCCAAGACACCCAGGCATCTTCCAGTAGGTTTGCTTCAACCAGTACCTAATGGCGTCCGCCCATGGTCCCATATTTCCATTGACTTTCTGGGAGAATTGCCAGCATCTAGGGGGTACACGTTTATCCTTATGGTGGTTGATAGGTTCTCTAAAATGGCTCATTTTGTGCCCCTTTCTGGTCTTCCATCGGCTCATGAATTGGCGGTGGTATTTGCCAAAGAAGTGTTTCGGTTGCACGGGTTGCCTAGAGTGGTGGTGTCTGACCGTGGTAGCCAGTTTGTGTCCAGATTTTGGAGGGCATTTTGTGGGCAGATGGGCATCCAGTTGTTGTTTTCTTCCGCCTATCACCCCCAGACTAATGGAGCCGCTGAGCGTGCCAATCAAGGACTGGAACAGTTCTTGTGCTGTTTTGTAACCGATCATCATGACAATTGGGCCGACCTGTTGCCTTGGGCGGAGTTTGCCAGGAATTGTGCAGTTAATTCATCATCCAGGAGTTCCCCTTTTCTCATTAATTATGGGTTCCAGCCCTGTCTACTCCCGGACTCATTCCAGGCACAACAAATTCCAGCTCTGGATGAGCATATTGAGCAGCTTCGTTCCACTTGGGCACAGGTGCAGAGGACCCTCAGCCAGTCATTTCAGCGCTACCAGAAGCATGCCAATCGTAGACGGCTGCCAGCGGTTTCCTTTCAGGTGGGGGATAGAGTATGGCTTTCCTCTAGAAATCTCAAGTTACAGGTACCTTCCAATAAACTGGCACCTCGGTTCATTGGGCCATTTAAAGTCATCCGCAAAGTAAATCCAGTCTCGTATGCATTGGAACTTCCAGCGTCTATGCACATACATAATGTGTTTCATGTATCTCTTTTAAAACCATTGGTTTGCAACCGTTACACTACCACTCCAGTGATTCCTGGGCCAGTGGACGTTCAAGGCCAGGAAGAATATGAGGTTCAGAGTATCATTGATTCTAGGACATTTAGGGGGAAGTTGCAATACTTGGTCCATTGGAAGGGATATGGCCCGGAGGAACGCTCCTGGGTAGATCAGAAGGACCTCCACGCGCCCAGGCTGTTGTGCAACTTCCACTCTAAATTCCCTCAGAAACCTAGACCTCCGGCAGGGAGAGGGGGTCTTTGAGAGGGGGGTACTATCACGGTCCCCATGATCCTTATGTCACTCTCAACTGTGCTGCTCCCTGATTGGTTGAGCTGTGTTGGCCCGCCCCTGGTTACCTGTTTTAATCTGGCCACTGGCACCTGTCAGGTGCCCTTTCGTGGTGTTTCCGAGCCAGCGTTGCTGTTGCAGTATTCCAGTATCCTGATCTACCGTGTACCGACTAGGCCTGTTCGACGACGTTCCTGTGTTCCTGTTCCGTGATTGACCCGGCCTGGCTGACTTCCTGCGTGTTCCTGATCCGGCTTGTCTGCGAATCTCCTACGGCATCTGACCCGGTCTGGCTGACGATCCTTCTCCGTTACTGATCCGGCTTGTCTGCGAATCTCCTGCGTGTCCTGACACGGCCTGGCTGACGACTGACCTCTCATTGCCTTGTTCCTGTTATCCTGACGGACGATTCCCGTTGTCGCCTCGGCAACATTCTGATACTGCCCGTGGAGGGGCTATCGACACAAGCAATCACGATACTGGTGGTCTCCGGTTACGCCCGTGGGGGCTATTGGCTCAAGCAATCAAGATACTGTAGTCTCCGGTTACGCCCGTGGGGGCTATTGGCTCAAGCAATCACGATACTGTAGTCTCCGGTTACGCCTGTGGGGGCTATTGGCTCAAGCAATCACGAAACTAGTAGTCTCCGGTTACACCCGTGGGGGGCTATTGGCTCGAGCAATCACAATACTAGTAGTCTCCGGTTACGCCCGTGGGGGCTATCACCGTATAACCTGCAGTTCTCGTCCAGTCATAGCTTTTCGCTACAGCTTCACACAGTGAATGGACTTGGGTGTTATCTCCAAGCACATATAGCTATATGCAGCACCAAGGGCGTGCCAAACACCACATTTGAGAGTGATGACCAATACTATTAACCTCTTGTTCCCTGTTTTGTGCTTCCATACTTAGTGAAGTATTACCTGTTGCACCAGGTATCTCTGTCTTTATTCTGTTTATGCCAGTATCGCCGCAGTGGCGACCTTGTCATTTATTTTGCTTTAATAAAACTCTATTTGTTTTATCTACCACTGTCTGAGTGTCTGAAAACCGTAACAATCCACTGCTTGTCTTGTCAGGCTCCTTTGGTACCCTGGACAAAAAGAAACAACATGGTGTAGGGGACCAAAAATCTATGCAGTACCCTTATGAAATTACATGCAAAACGCAGTGGTCTACAACTCCCAGACATCTTCAAAAAGGTGAAGACGCGCCCTACAGGCACCATTGGACCAGGGTTCTTCGAGTCATGCTGAAGATTGCTTGACAGACTTTGCCCTTGGAGCTGATCGCTTGGGCTGCCACTCATGTCTGGGCTTGTCGGAGGAACATATGTGTGAGGCCTGTGAACCTTATAGACTTTGCATTTCTGTTTGGTGCAGGGGGGATGAAAAAGACATAGTTTCTTCACCATAGCCGGATGTTTGGTGGACATCTGAGGCAACAAGGTGTTCTTGCCCCCCCAGTAGCATCACTAATGATCTACTTCAGTTTAGGTCCAAACAGGAACTTGCCCATAAAAGGTAAGGAAACCAGTGACTTCTTAGAAGACTGATCCACAGACCAAATCTTAAGCCACAAAATGCGTTGTGCATGATGGGATACGAATGAGACCTGGGTGGTTTGATTGTAAGTCATTTTGCTTTTGGGAATGAAGTACATTAAACTGTCTATGTGTTGCTTAGTAACAGTAAAAATCACACAAAGATCTGCTGGGGCAATAGAGATAGTACAGATTGCCATATGGTCAGTACTTAAGGGATCAGCTGGCTTTAAATATTTGGGTCCCAATTCCCCTTCGCCTAGATATGTCAAGGCAACTACGATATACCAGAATGGTAGTCTTTTCAGATCCCTATCGAATGGAAAAAAATTGAGGGCATTAAGGGTCTCCAATGACGTGGGAATGCTAACAAGGCAGGTAGTGAGAATGTCCGTAACACTAGTCATGAGAGATAAGCAAAAATCTGAGGTGTTTACTATGTGCCAGGCCATGTATGTCCATACATTTGGGGCCCCTGTTCCCCTAAAACGTGATTGTCTAGTCTCATTACGTGTTAGCATTGTGTCTGACTGGTGCACATAAATAAGCATAGTGATCATAGCAGTGAGGAGAATCACACCCAAAATCAACAAAAATATACACTCAAAATTTCTATATACAATGTCTGGTGCTCTCAACCCAAACTGGATGTATCTTGCCTCACCAACAGAATCATTGTTAGAGCAGTCTTGGGGGGTTTGTTCTTGATGGTTTAGGGGTAAATAAAGGGCAAGGAATTTATCAAAAAATTGTTCATCAAGAGAGGTTATTTCATCAGGGGAGCCTTCTTGACGCGGCATGCGTGTATCCATGTTGGACTATTATCAGTCAGTACAGCTGTCCGGTTACAGTGAGGATGGTAGTTGGTTCACCAAATGGGGGTCCAAAGTTTTGTTCCTGACAAGCTGCTTGATAAGGACCTGGTCACCTGGCTGGAAAGGGTGTGTTAGTTTACCTGTGGGAAGAAGTAAAGAGAGAGAAACATCACCGTAGATGCCATTCAATTTATCAATCAATTGTGATACATATTCTTGTTTAATACATTCCAAGTCACCTAGTGACTTGGGTGGGCCATGTGACTTAGCCCATGGGGTAGGGAATGGCCTCCTCATTAACACTTCGAATAGAGAGAACCCAGTGGTTTTATTGGGTGTCAATCTCATCTCTGCCAGTACTGCAGGCAGATATACTGGCCAATTTACAAAAGTGTCCCTTGTACCTTTCCTCAATTTTTCCTTAATGGTCCTATTAGTTCTTTCAACCTGACCAGAGGGCTGTGGGTGATATGGTATGCGGAACTTCCATTCTACACATAGTTTCTGGCAAATCAATTGAGTAATTTGTGCTGTGAAAGGTGTTCCTTTATCACTGTTGCTCACTAGTGGACATTCAAATCTAGGGATGACTTCTTTGCATAATATGCTAGCCAAAGTTGCAGCATTTTCCTTGCGCACTGTAAAAGCCTCAACCCATTTAGAGAACTGATCACAGATGACCAACAAATATTGAAATCCCTTTGACTTTGGCATATGTGTCAAAATCAATTTGTAAATTTTGCATAGGTCCATCAGGAGGAGGCAAGTGTTCATGTTTACCATGTTTAATACCAGCTGGGTTGTTCCTAACACATGTCAAACATCTTGACAACTGATTGTCAACAATTCTGTCAGGCCCTGTATGGCAAACTGTTCCTGTACAGTGCTAGCTGTTTGTTTCTTGCCAATATGGCCAAAACTGTGAAAGTGACTTATAAAATTAGGAGCTGCTGTCCTTGGAATACCTATTTTCCCTTCCTTATCTGACCAGAAACCTTCAGAGTTCAAGGTCAGATCATTACGTAATTGTAATCTTTATGTAAGAAAGAGAAGGCCGAATCCTTTGCCATCCTGTCACCCAATGCATTGCCCTTGGCTACATCTGTGGTGTCAGAACTATGTCCCTTACACTTGACAATAGCTAGGGTTCTGGTTAGTAAGATGGCATCAAGTAAATCATTAACCAATTGAGCATGTGATATACTTTTACCATCTGCTGAAACAAATGCTCTGTTTTTCCAAATTATTCCAAAATCATGGACTACACCATATGCTTACCGAGAATCTGTGTAAATGGTGACATCCTGGTCTTTAAACATTTTGAAAGCTTAAGTTAAAGCTACCAATTCTACTGCTTGTGCAGAAACAAATGGTAAGGAATTAACAATTAAAATAACATCTGGCAATTGTACAACAGAGAACCCAGTGTAATGTATTCCATCTACTGGCTTAGAACAGGATCCATCAACAAAAAGCACTTCTCCTGTGTCTAAAGGGGAAGTGGATGAATCATGCCTGGGCAAAGTGTCAGCTGTAATGGTTTGCAAACAATCATGTGGCTCTTCATCTATGTGTTTTTCTTCTGTTTATAAATGTGTTAGCATCTTGTACAGTGCCAATGTGGGGCCCATATGTGAGGGGTAGTACTTAATGAACAAGTTCTGTGTGGATGTTAGTATGGTTTCATATCCTGAGCGTCGTTGTGCTGTCATATGTTGGGTTGTGATGTTATTGAGTATGGGCAGTACTTGGTGGGTGGTATGTAGGATGATGGGATGGGAAAGAACAATAGGTTGAGACATCTCAACTAAAAGAGCACAATTGGCCACTGACCTTAAACATGAGGACATACCCTGTACCACAGTGGGTAGAACCTTAGAAAAGTAGGCCACGGGCCTGATTCCGCACCCATGCTTCTGTCCCAGGACACCTGCAAAAGTAGACCCCTTCTCCGTACAGTACAAGTGGAATGGTAAAACATAGTTAGGTAGTCCCAATGCTGGAGCAGAACATAATGATGTTTTCAATATTACATAAGCATTGTCCATCTCTGGAATCCAGCAAAGCCTTTCTGGAGCATCTTTCAAAGTACTTTGTCTCAAAATATGGTAATAGTATGAACAATCAGGAATCCATTGCCTGCAATAGGTAACCATTCGCAAGAAGGATATCATGGCTTGCTTAGTCTGTGGCTTGACCAGTCCCATAATCGTCTGCACTCTGTCTGGGGATAATGTCTCTGTCCACGTGACAAAACAAATCCCAGGTATTTCACTTTTAGCAGACAGTATTGTAGTTTCTTGGGTGACACCTTGTGACCGTTTGTAGTGTAACAGCAAACTGTGTGTGTCTTCCTGATATGAATCTTCATCTGGACTATAAAGCAACAAGTCATCAACATACTGTAATAGCGTGGAACCTTTCTGGGGGGCCTAATTTTCCACTGCCTTAAGGACAACAATGGAATACACAGTGGAACTTTCACAGAAGCCCTGTGGGGCCTGTTCCAAGTATATTGACTCCCTCAATAGGTGAAGGCAAAAAGTGGTTGTGTATCAGGGTGTACTGGTATGCTAAAGAAAGCACTGTTCAAATTAATAACCATGAACCTAGTGCTAGTGGCAGAGATGGCAGACAATACGGAGTTGACATCCGACACTATAGGTTGTACTAGATCATTGATATGTCTCAAATCCTGTGTCAATCTCCATGTACCAGTTCCTGGTTTGGGAACTAGATTTATGGGAGTGTTTTAAGGTGATACTGTGGGCACAATAATGCCCTTCTGTCTTAGTTCTTGTATGATGGGTTCTATCCCTATCTCCTTTTCCTGTGAGAGGGGATATTGATTGACATATATATAGGTGTACTACCTGGTTTGAGAGTTGCTTGATAAGGGGAACAGCCAATGTACCCTGGATCAGTGGATGAGGTGGCCCATAAGGTGTGTGGCAGGTCAGTCAATGCTGGGGGTATGTCAGGGTCACAGCTCAGGTGTGTGTGAAGGACATAGTAATGATTGGATCCAAAGGGATATACATTTGTTTGCTTACCAGACAACTGCTCTCAAGCCACAGATAAGCTCCTACATGTGTGACAATATACACACATTGTTCACTGAACCACAGACCATGAAACTGTTTTGTACCAGCTTCGTGAACTGCCCCTAGAATGCATTCTGGTGTCCAATGTCGAACAATGACAGTAGCCTTGGGTGAACATACCCGGCTGTAAATGTTACAAAGCACACCAAGGATGTCATCTTGCAACAGCAAAGATAAATGTTGAAAATTGACCCCTTCAACGCCAGTGTGTTCTGCACCAGTGATAAGAGGAAGTGAAAAGTACACACTATCCCTCCTTTCTCTGTAATCTGCAGTGTCAATTGTAACTTAGAAATTAAATCTCTTCCTAGCAGATTAACAGGACAATTTGGCATAACCAAAAAGCATGTTGTAGTTCAACACCATGGTCATTAACAATAAGTGGCAATTTTGGAGCGATCTTGCACTCAATTTGAACCCCTCCTACTCCCACAGAGAACATGTTTGCGGTTGTGAGTGGCCCTGTATAATACTTAGCAAAAAGGCTCCATTTGGTGGCCCCTGTGTCTATAAGAAAGTCATACATCATCCCCTAAACCTCTAGGATTAACATGGGGAGAGTATCCCATTTCTCAGATAACTGCGCAACAAAGCAAGCAAGGGGTTGCATCCTCTGGCAGCCCTGTTGGGGTTGAGGTCTCCATTGTAACTGACTGGTTGGGGATCCCCCTTGTCCCATGTTGTATTGTGTACTCTGAATATTTGTCTGAGCAGGTTGTGTCTGTCCACTGCAAGGGGCATTAGCCTGACCTGTCCGAGGAGGTGCCCAACATTCTTCCTCCAGTGACCCATCTTCCCACAATTAAAACAAGCTCGTCGTGCAGGTGGTCTTCCTCCTGATTGATTTCTAGGGCCTCCATAAGATCCCCTTCCTCTTCCTTTTCTATTCTGCAGTCTTTCTCTGTACTGTCCTCTAAACTGATCTCCACCTCTTCCTCCCCCCTGTTGGGAATACATACTCATTTCTGATACATTATTCAAAGTTTGCTCAGTGGTGGAAAATCCTGTAACCGTTCCGGCCCTAGCTGGGAATACCCTTGCTGCATCTTTGATTCTAATTGCCATTTCAAAACCCTCTGCATCTAGCTTGTTCCAACTATTGATACACATTCTCACCGTTTGTCCTATCTCAGGCTTCATGTTAGTAAGTAAGTGCTGTACATATAGTGGACCCAAGGATTTACCCTTCTTATCAAGTCCACATTCATTTGCCCATGTGTCTCCAAAGTGAGTTAAAAAATCAGAAACACTTTCTCCATATTTTGTTTGCAGGCAATGGCTTTCATGATATCTTTTGAGTATTTGTAAAGCGCTTTGAGTCTCACAGGGAGAAAAGTGCTATAAAGATCACAAATTATTATTATTATTCTGAGTCACCTCCTAATGCTGTGAATTTGCCCTTCACCTGGTTCCACATTTCATTTATATGATCTGACAAGTACCATACTTTTTCTCCCATGGTCTGGAGGAAATAAAGTTTAGTGTCTAGAGATGGGCAGTCCTTGGCCCAGTCGATACCCATATGTTTAGTGCATGCATCTAACAGAAACCTATAATCTGGCCCAGTCAGTTGTGCCCCTTGGGTGCATCTTTTTAGGTATGCAATTGCTGTACTGGGAAACTTAATTGGATTAGGGCAGTCCTTAGCCCACGCATTCATTGTCAGGACGTCAGGGGGTTTATTAATGACCTGGTCACCCAGGTTCATAAAAGGCATAATCAAGTGTGTCTGACTACTGGGGGTAGGTGATTGCTTATGTAGTTCAGTTCCTTGTGTGTCAGTAACTTGATTCTCCTTTGGTTATAGGAGACAGCCCCATATCAACACACATGTCACGTACGGACTGAGTAAGGGTGTCACGTACAGACTGGGTGAGGATCTGAAGTAACTGCACTTTTGTGATGGACTCTATTTCTTGCTGTCTCTATTGTGCCTCTGAAGCCCTTGTCATCTGTCTTGTCTTTACCCCTACACTAGTATGTCCGTCTCCTAAACCTTCATCAGAAATCATGTCCAAGGCCCTATTAACTACTTGAAGCACATCCCTTTTCGGTCTCTCAGTGAGTCCAGAAGTGCTGGGTGTGTTAGTGGTTGGTAGTCCTTGAGCTTCCTCTATGGACTGTCTTGTATGCATAGGGGTGCTAGCGTTGTCAGATACCCATATGTCGTCTGTAAATGGAGTTTGTCTGCCAAATCTTGGCGATAACCCCAGTTTATCATGTTCTTTTAACAACAACTGGGTCCTGTTAGTAAGGCTTACAACATACTGTCGCAGGCTGGGGGAGAAAGGAAGGTTTGATAGTATGTCTGTATGGAAAATAGATTGTTCCTGCCATGTCTGTGCAGTCTCCTTAACTCTTTTCTGCCTGGTCTGAATTTCTACAGTTCCTGCTGGACCCGTTGGCGTATCTGCTATTGTCATATCAAGATTTCTAACTATTGTGTCTTTTGTTTCCTGCTCTTGTATAGGTCTGAGTTTCCTGCTGGTAATAATCTGTGGGGGTATTACTGTGTATATATTAGATTCTGTTTCATCTTCCTTTATCTCCTGTTTAAATTTTTCATTAGGGGAGTATCGTCTGCGGGTGGCAACTATCAAATCTAAGTCATCATCTGTGGTCCCTGATGCAGTCAAGGAAGGGTAAAGAGGGTAGAAAGTCTGGGGGATAGGGTAAGGAGGTAGCAAGGGAGGTGCAGTAGGAATGGAGGAAGGTGGGGGCTGAGGAGGTGGGAGATTATATGTCAGAGTATCCTGTAATGTATTCTGAACACATGCATAAGGAGCCAAATCTACCCAAACGTTACCACATAGACAAAACAATATCATACACTCCGATGTGTATTGGGACTGTTATGGGTCTCCCTTTTAACCTTATTTTTCCTTTTTTCTTCTGTTAGATGGGGTGCTCATGTACGCTGCCCCCAAAAATGATGAGGAGGCAGATTATTGAAAATTGAAATCGGTTCCAGATTTCTATATCTCTGGTCTAACACCTTCACTCCCCGGGGACTTCAGACGTCACACCGTTCCTCAAGATTTATTAGGCCACAGACGCCTGGAGAAAAAAATGACCACATGTAGACACAGGGTCTTGTGCTATAACCTCTTTCCGATTTTATTGTCATAATGCATGAGTTTATATAATGATGAAAAAGGGGTGGTAAGCATACTAATAAAGGGGGTGGTTGTTTTCGCTCCCCGGCTACATAAGCATACATGGACATTATCATTTATTTCACCAATAGGAAGAAAAGAGAGGAGTGTAACTCATGTCTTGTGTGTAGGCCAGGGCCTCGGACATACTGCACCTGGAATCAGCTTATCACTTGTCAGAATGCCTCTTACCGCAAAAGTACAATAACAACTTATATAATTATTTGTTCCAGTGATAAGCAGAAAGTACCTAACTTATTTTCAGCAACTTTAATGTAACACCTTAATATTCTTGTGTTAAGATAATTAACCCTTAGTAAGCTTATGTGTTAAAGCAAAATATATCTGATTATAGCAAATATGTGTGTAAGCCGGATAAGAGCAAAGTATCTCGCCTTTCATCCTCCTTAGAAACTTTGGCATGGATAGCCTCCATAAGTTGTTCACCACACACAGCAACAGCCCTTTTAATCTGGGTAGAGGCAAAAATAGGTCTCAGTGCCGCTCCAGTGGCCGCAAAATTGGCCTTAAGAATAGAATCCTGTTTCTTATCCAGTTGGATCCTTCAGGCCCACTGCATCTGTCAGAAGCAGGGCAGTAGATTTAGCTAACCTGGAAACTTAGGAATTCACAGTAGGAGGAGAGGCTCACTGCACTAAAACTGCCTCTGAAAAGGGTTACTGCTTAGAGAACCTTTTGGTGATAGACAGTGGGTTGTCTGGAGTCTTCCACTCATCCAGAAGTATCTGGTCAAGAGTGGCATTAGGTGGAAAACTTTGAAGATTGCTTATGCTTCTGGAAGTCATCTGTAGAAGAAGACCCCTCATCAGAGGTGTCAGATACCTGAAGCATCTCCAAAACAGCTCTAAGACCCTCAGCTGAGGAAAGGGGGTCATTCTCATAAGAATCCCCATAGGAGTAAGTAGAGTCCATATCCTCATATTGTCTCTCCTCATCCTCCCCTTCTAACAATTCCTCCTCTGAGGAAACCCCTAAAAACTGAGGGACACTCAGAGATAGGGATCACATATGTAAAGGTAGTGGGGGCTTCCAAGAGTGTAGGAAGAAAGGAGTTTGGGGGTAAGGGATGCCCCTGAGTCTTTAGTCTTAGATATACTCCCATGACCATTAGAATCAGACATTCTGACAGTAAAAGTGTCTCATACTAGTCTAATAACCAGTAAATTCCCCAGACTATTAATTCACCCTAGAAAGCCCAGAAAATCACTTATCTGGCAGGCGAAGAGTTAATCTGGAGAAGGAGAGCAAGTAGAGTCTACCTCTGCATAGGATAAGAGTGAAATAAAATGGCGACTACAAAACTGGCAGACAATCAGAAGAAAGCCAGCGAAATGGACATTCTGGGAAACACCGTCTTCTCTTTTGCTGTTGCCTAGCAACACCTAGAGGTACAAGGTAGGGACCAAGGCACTCAGAGAGTTACTCACCTGTTTCTGGTTACCATTGTGCAAGTAAACAGAGCCCCAGAGAAACTGCTGGGAGGGAAAACTTGGCCTGCAAAATTCCCTCCACAGGGCTGCAATGGTTCACACAGCACCTGTACATTGCTCAATCCAATAAAGGTGAAGCCCAGTAATGGTAACCCATATAATGGGAGAATTTTGACAGCCCCAAATTTAATTGAAAAATAATAAAAAAAAGCTCAAATCTATATGAGCGTCCCTGCTCCATCCAGTCCCTACAGAGGACACACTCACACTAGGGGTTATAGGCGAGGGGTGGCTGGGAGTCTCCACCTACAAGACTCTGTCTTTTGAGGTGTTTCCTGCCCTCCAGAGGAGGGACTCAGCCCCCATGGTACCTGTGTTCCATATTGGACATAAAAGAAATCGAAAAGACACAGGCACAGACTTACTCATCAGGGTAAAAAGATGCAAATCTGGAGAAAGGCATCTGCACCATAGGGGGAAATAAACATTGCCATTGATTTAAAAAGGTCTTTTTAAACTCCCTGAATGGCCTCAAGCATTCCATGAGTTAAAAAGCTTAATTTAAATGAATGTCAAGTTCCATTTTCCCTAAGACAGTTTGCGTCAGACTTCACCTCTTTATCTTGCTGAATATGTCACTAAGGCCAGAATTCATCAATGTGTATATAATAAAATGGGCAAGGAAATCAGAGGATTTCCTTGCTTATTAGCAATTCATCTATTTAGCAATGGCCACAGAGGATTTCCTTGCTTATTAGCAAATTGTCTATTCAGTAATGGCCACATTGTAGATGGTCATCGCTTATACATCAATATGTGATAGCCAGATCCTCCAATTCCATCTGTCAGCTTTAAGCTGGCAGATCCCATTATAATCGCTGTATGTGTATGACTGGTTTTAGCACATGATTAGTACCATTTACACCATTTCCCTACAAACGTTGCTGATTTTTCAGTAGCATCTATAAGTTGTGTTAGGCATTTTTTATTTAGAAAACTAGTTATTGATTGATATACTATGTGAAATAAGGCATGTCCTGTGTTTTCCTACATTACCTCCTCCACTCAATTCCCCTAGCACTGAAACACTGTCTCTTAATGGGGAAGGTAATGAAGGGCTAAGACATGAAGTTCCTGCAAGGCATGCTTTGATTAGCATAATCTATAAATCACTCAAAAACATGTCTAAATAAAAAATAGATAAAATCACATATAGATATGTGATTTTGCAAGCTCTTTTGAAATCATCAAAGCTGTTTTTTTAGGTGATAGGCTCTCTATATAATTGTTTCATACGTTATACAAGAGGTCTCCCTTTTTTCATCTGCCTCCTTCTTCTCCAAGTTCTTTAGCCCCACTCCCACGTGGGAGGACCCCACACACATACCCCTTGCCATATCTTACGCCAATGAAAGGATTAAAGTAAATATTTTACATCTCTTAGGTAAGATAGAGGATAAAACACCAAACTGGGTTACACAAGTGTTTACTGTAACTCAAACAAGTTGAAGTATATTAACAATAAAGTATTATGTTCGTGTACTACCTTTCTTTTTTAGCAAGTGAAATAATAAAAAGTAATCACTTTTGTTAAAGGGATAGTAATGTTTCATAATAAAAGCAGCTCTAATTAATCATCATAGTATTTGGGCCTTGGAGAGTGTTATTCCAATTCTGTCAGAGTTGTAGTTCAAGAGTAATTGAATTATAAAGTATCCCCCTCCTGCCCCTTTTACTGATATAACACTGCTCAGCTCAGAGCAGCAGGGAGGTGCCCATGTAGACTGCAGAGAGTGACAATCTGAAGCTGAAAAAGCTGTCAAGGGGGGCAGGGTTTTCATTGTTCTCACAGTAAGAAGATTGTCCCTTGCTGTTATCTGTCTGGTCAAGGAACCAGATTCCACATTTGAGGTGAGCAGAGTTAAACTAGGTAAAAGGGGTAGGAAGGGGATACTTTATCATTCAGTTGCTCTTGAACTACACTCTATGGATCAAATACTATGAAGATTAATTGGAGCTGCTGTTTTTGTGAAACATTACTATCCCTTTAACAATATTGCAAATATTAATGGACTCCAATAAAATTAGTACCATTTACTTGTATTGTTCTTACAAGTATTACCACATAAGATCTGTAAATTAAAAAAAAAAAGATTTAAAAAATGAAAATGCTTCATAATTTTATATATTGGATAATTTTGATTCTTTTTTGATTCTTTGACCACACACCCTGCACATTTGGTAGAAAATAAGACTCGGTTCTTGCAGGTGAGTCTTGTAAAATGGTAAACTATTAAAGCTGTCTGGAATGCATAGCAGCAATTGACTAGTAAAATACTGAGCTTTAACACTTTGACTCTTTCAATGACAGATGGGAGCACAAGGCATCAGATCCCTCTGATACTTCTGCAGGTCTGGGTGATGGCAGTTCCTTCTTCTGTGACTGCTGAACAGAGATTTGGAAATGAGCAGGGACAAACTCTCTTTCTGCTCAAATCCTGTATTACTATGGGGCATGTGGAAATTGTGTATTTTACCTTTACACAACCCCGGTTGTAATAAAGGAAGAAAGTTTATCCTTACTCAGATCCCATATTACTATCAGCATTCAAAATGGAAGGAGAAGCCTTCATCACCCAATCCTGTAAAAAAATCACAAAGGGACTGGGTGAAACCCAGGAAGCATAGCATTAGATTTCAATAAGCTTGATAATTTAATTTGGTCAAATACCCATCCATAGCTGAATTAATGAGTCTTGCAGACAATGTTTGGAGTACATGATATGTTTTTATATGCTACTGGTCAGTTAAGACTGATTGACATTTAAGTGCAATTAATATTGCAATTATCCTCCTTATATGGAGTATTTTTTTTTCCTTTTTATTATTATTACATTGTTCACAATTGTGGGAAGCCCTGTGCTGATATTTTACGTGTCAACCCGTGTACTCTGTATCCTCTGTTTTGTGTATTATACCCTGTATATTCTGATTTACAAAACTTTAATAAAGAAATATTAAGCAAAAAAATATTGCAATTATCCTGCAATGTCTACTGGTTTTACAAACAGTAGTCTTTAAAGGATCAGTAAAGTTTAATAATGAAAAAAACACATACTGTCAGGATTTCCCTGCTGAGTACACAGGTACTCTCAATGCTGGCAGTTGCTTTATTCAAACATTATAACAGTTCAAACTATCATGAAGTGGTGGAGCTGTTACTATCACATTCTACGGACAACTGTAGCCAGTCGCTCATTTCCCCCATAGGATGCAATAGATAACTGTCTGAACACCAGGGCACTTTCCTAACAGTGTATAATAATCGTGGAACAAAGCATGTAATGGAAATGGAAAAATAATATGTTTATTTTTCTCAAAAAAACAAACAAACAAAAAAAAACCTTACTACTTCTTAAAACATGGTTTGCTTTCACAGACTGTTACTACAACTTGCATTAATATCGCCTTTCATTTAATATTCTACAAAAGAGATTCAAAACTACAGCTTTTACTGGCAATTTTTACATTAGTGGCTGTATTGATTCATGTTTTCATAAAACCGTCTTATTTTTAAGAGAATTCCTCTGGACAGTTCAATGGCTTCATCCCATCTGTTCTTATCTAGACTTGTGCATGTTGACAGATTTTCCGTATATTGTAGAATTGCCTTTATATATCTATTGAGGGGGAAACATTAAAAAGTAAAAATACAGAATTGCACTTCACATTCTACTGTGTGCCATAGTATTATGTTCTACAATGTATGCCTTACTTTATATATTTCTGGTAATCTGCTGCGGTCTTCTCAGAAACAGAGTGTATGTTATGTAGCTCCACAGTCACCAACAGTACAATTAAACGGAAAATAGGAGTTAGGACTTTGATGCTAGTGAAAAATAAAAAGAAATCACTTTTTGATTATGGATTACAATTATGTGTTCATGTACAGTGTACAGTAATACTAATCTGGATAAGCCACTATATAGAAAAGGGGTAAAGCCAAAGTAAATACATACTTAATCGCATTCACACAAAACATATACATATATAGTGTTTCTATATAGCACAATTTATTAGTAGGCCCGGAAAAATTATGGATATGAATCATCTTTTTTATTCCATTCACAGCAGCCCACTCTTGAGAGAGGCTCTGCCTCACATACAGGGCAGGATAGGCTACTGCAAGAGATTAAAGTTACCTCCCTCCCTCCTACCCCAGCGTTTTATTCTGTATTACTCAGGTAGGAGTTTACTTGCCAGCTTCTGTAGATGTTTCTTTCCTAAGGGATGTTTATGGGGATACAATACATGGGTTCTTTCTTCTGGGCAACAGCTTATTAAAAAATTAATGAGGCTGAGTCAGTTTACATGTCTGATGGCTTGCCAGTGCTTTGTTTGGCATACCTGTTGAGTTTCTTTTCTTTTATCTCAGATTAATTTTGTATCCAATTTGCACATGATGCAGTCACAATGTGTGTAATGTCATTACACAGAGTGGCTCTTGCCAACCAGGAAGTAAGTGTATATTGCATATCAGCGTGTATTAGAGCTGCTTTCTGGTTCCTGAATACATCATCAGATCTGCATGGGCTCTGCTTTCAAGTAAGCTGTTCTTGGTGTTTTTTCTTTATTCTCTGCTTCAAGTAGTTTTTTTTTATACTAATTCATTTTTTGTGTTTCAGTATGCCTGCCTCAGAAACCCCAGCTGAAGCTATAGTGGAATAACCCAAACAAAGTCCAAGAACACTGTAAACTTTTCTTGTGATAAAGCTCCTCCACAGACTTATAAAAGCCACTCTTGTACCTCTTGCCTTTCACCCACGGATTCTGTTCCTACTGTGGAAAATGTTATGCCTTGGTTTCTAGGGGCCAAGCAACAAATTCTGGATGGATTCAAAGCAGCTAATGACTCTACTGTGTTAAAGGGATAGTAATGTTTCAAAATAAAAGCAGTTCCAATTAATCTTCATAATATTTAGGCAATGGAGAATGTTATTTCCATACTGTCAGAGCTGTAGTTCAAGAGTAATTGAATGATAAAGTATCCCCCTCCCGCACCTTTTACCTAGTGTAAGCCACCTCCCCTCAGATGTGGAATCTGGTTTTAAGAACAGGTAGTTCACAGCAAGGGACAATCTTCTTACTGGGAGAAAAATGAAAACCTCTTGACATGTTTTTCAGGGTTTTTCCCTTATGCTAACTGAAGATTGCCCCTCTCTGTAAACCATCTGGACACCGCCTTTCTGTTCTGCAGTGAATGGATCTGTAAAACCTCAGGTGTCAATGGACACCAAACTAGCACAGAAAACCAGAGTCGATGGGGCTCAAACTACTGAACAACAAATTGGCAGTAAATTTAAGGCAAAAAGAGAGCCCTCAGACAGGCAATACCGACTGAAGGACCTTCTGGCCAAAGCTGGCCTTAATCGAGGCCAGGACATTGACACAGTAGTGTTTGGTAAAAGAGGACCACGTTGCAGCCTTCCACAGCTGTTTGGCTGAGGCCTGGTTTTTGTAGGCCTAGGAAACACCCCCAGTTCTGGTGGAGTGACTGTGATCTTAAAAGCAACAAGCAGGGCTGGTGCAAGGATTTTTGCCACCCTAGGCAAAACCTACTTTTGCCACCCCTTGGCTCTGCCCCTTGTGTCCCACCCCTTTATACCCCACCTCTTTTCTTGCCCCACCAGCTCCACTTTGCACCCTATCAGCTCCAACTTGCCCCCACCAGCTCCAACTTTCCCCCCACTAGCTCCACTTTGCCCCATCAGCTCCAACTTGCCCCCACCATCTCCAACTTGCCCCCACCAGCTCCACTTTGCCCCCTCAGCTCCAACTTGCCCCCCATCCACTCCAACTTGCCCCCAATCCGCTCCACTATGCCCCCTCAGCTCCAACATGCCCCTATCAGCTCCACTTTGCCCCCCATCTGCTCCAACTTGCGCCCAGCAGCTCCACTATGCCCCATCAGCGCCAACTTGCCCCCCAGCTCCACTTTGCCCCCCATCAGCTCCAACTTTCCCCACCAGCTCCACTTTTCTCCCCATCCGCTCCAACTTGCGCCCAGCAGCTCCACTATGTCCCCTCAGCTCCATCTTGCCCCCACCAGCTCCACTTTGCCCCCCATCCGCTCCAACTTGCGCCTAGCAGCTCCACTATGTCCCCTCAGCTCCAACTTGCCCCTATCAGCTCCACTTTGCCCCCCATCCGCACCAACTTGCCCCCAGCAGCTCCAGTATGTCCCCTCAGCTCCAACTTGCCCCCCATCCCTTCACTGTAGCCCCCAGTGCAGTCTTCTCTTCAGTAATGCAGAGCGCGCCGGGAGATCCGCCCCCAAGGCTGACTTAGCCGTCTGTGCTCTGCTTGCAGTGTGTCCTGGTGCAATGAATGATTAGCAGGCAGAGCTTCTTGGTCCCAACTACCTGGCAGTTCCAAATGGTATTCATTTTTCTTAACTAACTGTATTGTTGCTAGAGAGGCTTAATGTATGATCTGTTAACCCTTTCACCCCCTGTATTCTTTAGATAGGTATAATCAGTTATTAACCATTTGCATGCCAGAGAGGATTACAGCACTGTTTTATTCTGTTATTAACCCACTGAATTGCTCATAGTTGCATTACCTCACTGTTTAACCCCTTGTATGCCAGAAAGGTGAATAAAGATGTTAATTACTGATGAATTATGCACTTTAGCATGGGGTTATGTATTGAGGTACAGATTCCTGTGCAATGTGTTGGGCACCTATGGGACAATCAATTGTTAATTCACAGAATGCATCACTGTACACTTCTCTGGCATGCAAGGGGTTAATAACTGATAATATATTGCATACAGTATTTTTTGCTGAGCAATGCACTGTGTACCCACACCCCCACCCTGGCACTCGAATACCAGCTAGTACGCCAGTTAAGCAAAAAATAATACCCCGGACTGGTATTGCACCACAATCCACCCCTGCTGGTGGAAAATGGACCAAACCCTGTATGTACAGAGGAGACAAGTTTTCTGGCTTGCATCATATAGAAACGACTTCGTCATAAAATAAATTTCTTCTCGCAATGGTGGTCTCCAGAGCCATGCCGTTAAGTCAAGTCTCTCCACATCCTCATACCATATGGGACCCTTGACATGCTTGGGAGACCTGAGGCTTTTGTGCCCCCTGGACTGGCAGGGGGAATGAAATCCATTCGTCTTCCTTGCCAGAAAGGATCGTTTTGTGGAAATTTGACATAAAATCTACTTTTTCACCACATCAATAATGATCTACTTCAACTCAGGAACAAAAGGCCTTGGCATAAAATGGCAAGAACACCAGTGACTTCTTGGAAGACTGGCCCGCGGTCCTAATCTTGAGCCACAGCATATGGCACGCAGCAACAGAGAAGACTGAGGATTTGAATGAGAACCTAGCCACATCAAAGAGGACTTCAGTAATGCAGGCATTAGCTTAGATTATGTTAGCAAGCATAATAGGATGTGCTCTCTAAGAATATCAGAAAGCATTGTGTCAGAAAGTTATTCACACGGTAATAGCCCTGACACAAGCTGAGGCAAAAATAGGCCTCCCTACTGCCCCAGTAGCCTCAAAACTAGCCTTAAGCAGGGAATTCAGACACTTAGCATCCATGTCTTTCATCCCAGTAGCATCTGCAAGGGGAAGTGTTATGTTTTTTGCCTGGAGTGAAATAAGCGGGTCAACTGCTGAGGGAGAAGTCCATTGAACAAGCCCCTCAGCAATGAAAGGGTAAAGTACAGAGACACGTTATTAAGGAAAAGTCTCTTATCTGGAGTTCTCCATTCTCTTCTGAACCCAATTCGTTCACATATGTTGCCCCAATAACCTCAGAATGCATCCTAAATATAGGGTCAGCCTGCTAAAGGCTTGATAAGGGTTTCCAGGAATGGAGAACATTCTGAATGAAAGATGGAAAAGCTGCCACAGATGACTTCAGGGTTTTTAACCCATACAGTGCTGGACGGTCTCAAGTGAGTAGTAGGGGCCACAGTACATAAGGTACATAGAAACCCAGAATATTCATTTGGAATCCTAGTACAGCATGAGGGCCAGTGAGTGAGGTGTATAAGGGAAGCCCCTGAATCCTTAGTTTTGGATTTCTCTCATATGCCACTTAGGATCAGATATGTCCAGCAGGAAAGGTTTAAAACTAGGTAAAACCAATTAAAAATATCTCCATTTTAAGGCAAAGCCCCCAGAAAGCCCCCAAGAAAGTACTTATCTGGTATGCAAATGGGCTAAAACCGACATTGCAAAATACACATTGCTTGTTTTTATTGTAAACGTGTTACGCCAGTATCCTGTTGCAGAACAACAGTAAAACTAAACTGGAGTAGACAGCACATTTCTACAAACTAAGAAAATTGGTGCTGTCTACTCCTAGTCAACTACCGCCTAAAATAAAATGTGCAAAATGTCAAAGTCCAAGGAAATAGGCATACGTTTGACGACAGGAAGATCAAGTTTAGCTTTAGATGTGTTCCCCACATTATCAAAACCTGACATATAGTGCTCCCTTCGACATATTATCCCCACCTTAGAAAATTAGAATTATAGTGCTTATTTTCACCACTTTAATTCAACAAATATTGTTCACATTCGACATTTTAACCTCCCTCCCTTTAAAAAGAGGATTTTAGTCTTACCTGTTAATCCTTTTCTCTTTGTCCATACAGGTTACTGGTAACTCTGGGAGGCGTCAGCCCCTTTAAGTAGGCAGGAACATTTTCCACATGTATGCAGGGGGGGTGGAGCCTCCTTTCCCTCTCAGGCTGCAGCCTAGCTGGCCATTTCCAGAATTGTTTGAGAAATAACTAGACTAGATAGTAGAAGGGAAGAAGACTCCTGTGAGCATGCCCCGAAGGACTCCCACAGACTGCCACAGGATAGCCAAGCATGGTCCCTGGACTAAGAGAGAAAAGGATTTAACAGGTAAGACTAAAATCCTCTTTTCTCTGTCGTCTAATACAGGTTACTGGTAACTCTGGGATGTCCAACCATTGAGTTCCCCAGAGGCGGGAAGAAGGTAAGGACCAAGCGCAAGGCCCCCAAAGTCACCAGAATCTCTAAAAACCAACCGGTCAGAGAGCTCAACAAACTGAAGTGCCAATGGACACGAAACAGGGGTAAAAACACCCCAGGAACTGTGACACAGCACATGGAACTAGAGCCAAGAGGGCTCAACAGTAAAGGAAGCACCAAGAACCTAAGGAGAAGATCCTAGACGGACAAGACTGCCTCCAGGACCTTGCTCCCAAAGCTGGCATCAGCCGAAGTCAGCGCATCAACACGGTAGTGCTTCGAAAAGGTGTGCACAGAGGACGAAGTGGCCGCCCTGTACAACTGATCGGAGGAAGCCTGATTCTTAGAGGTTCAAGAGGCCCCAATGGACCTGGTGGAATGAGCTGTGACCCGAAAGGAAACATGCTCATTCCACAACTTGTAGGGTCTACGAATAGTGGACTTGATCCAGGACACAATAGTCACTTTGGATGCAGGTCTTCCTGTCGTAGGACCCCCTGGAATGATGAACAGAGCATCATACTTCCTGACAGATTCAGTGCGATGGACATAAAACTTGAGACAACGCACCACATCCAACAAGTGGAAATCACACACCTTGTCAGGGGAGGGAATAGGACAGAAAGAGAGCACCACAATCTCCTGATTGATGTGAAACTCGGAGACCACCTGAAGCAAGAACTCCGTAGAGGTGCGAAACACCAGATAAGGTGGTTTACAGGATAGAGCTTGCAACTCCGCAACCCGGCGAACAGATACAATCGGCAGAAGAAGAAGCCGTTTTCCACATCAAGAGATGTAGAGGAATAGTAGCCAAAGACTCAAAGGGAGGACATTGGAGAACTCCCAAGACCAATTCAAGGTCCCACTGAGGAGCTGGGCTCCAAAAGGCAGGAAGCACATGAGCAACGCTCTGGAAGAAAACCTTGGCATCAGGAAGAATAGCAATGTGTTTCTGGAAAAAGACAGAAAGCGCCGAAGCCTGAACCTTAAGAGAACACAGACTGAGTCCTTGAGACAGAATTCATGTCAACACAAGACCCAAATGTCGACCAGACATGGTGGTAGATCTTGGAAGAAACATGCTTACGGGCACTAAAAATAGTAGACACCACGGCAGAAGAAAACCCTTTCTTCCTTAAAATCGAGGATTCAACCTACAGGCCATCAAATTGAGCTGATGGACGTCTTCTTTCACAGATAACCCTGTAGAAGAAGAGCTGGACGAGAGGGGAGTTGAAATGGCTCCGCCACAGATAGGGCCAGAAGCTCCGGATACCAGGATTGACAATGCCAATCCAGAGCAGTCAGAATTACTGGACAACGTACCAATTTCAATTTCTATAACACCCTTATTAACACTGGGAGAGGAGGAAAGATGTAGACCAGAGAGAATGTCCAGAGATGGACATTGCATCGGCAGTCAGAGCTAGGGAGTCTCTCCACCGAGCAAAACACCGGAACCTGTTGTGTCTCGTTGCCATCAGATCCACTGGGGGCATTCCCCTTCTCTGAACTAGGAGTTGAAACACCTCAGATGTAGCTCCCGCTCTCCGCTGTTGACTGTGTGACGACTGAGGAAGTCTGCCACAACGTTGTCTATGCCTGGAATGTGCACTGCGGAAATGACAGGAACATGAATCTCCACCCAGGACAGAATGGCCTTGACCTCTAACCAAGCGGTGAGACTTTTTTTGTTCCGCCTTGTCTGTTGATGTAAGCCACTGCCGTGACGTTGTCGGACTCCACTTGGACTGGACAGTCCTCCGGTTGTGACACCCAATGACAGAGAGCATGAAATATTGCTTGAAGTTCCAGGATGTTGATAGGGAGAAGGGACTACTCATGGACCACTTCCCCCGAGCACTGAAGTGACCCAGGACAGCTCCCCAGCCCACAAGGCTGGCATCCGTCGTGACCTTGGTCCAGTAGGGAATTAGGAAGGATCTCCCCTTTTGGATATTGGAAAGGTCCAGCCACCACTCCAAGCTCAACCCTACATGAGGAGGAAGTAAGACCGATAGCCTCTGATGATCTGGCCATTCCCTGCACATCTGTATCACAAATCTCTGAAGTTCCCTGGTGTGTGCCATGGCAAATGGAACCGCCTCTATCGTGGAAATGAACTTCCCCACCAGAGAAGACAACTTCCGAACTGGGATCCGATCCCGGGATAGAATCGTTGAGACCCTTTGGGCAATTTGATGGGCTACCTCTTCCGGTAGAAACACCATGCACTTCTGAGTATCGAACAGAAGACCCAAGAAGATCAGTTGCTGGGACGGGACAAGGTCTGACTTGTCCAAGTTGACAATCCAACCGTGTTGGGTAAGAATTTGAATGCAGGTCTGGACCTGCTGATGAAGAAGGTCCGCAGAGGAGACTTTCAAAAGCAAGGCGTCCATGTAAGGAGTCACTCTGATGCCGTCCCGATGGAGGACGGATATCAAGGCCCCCAGAACCCATTGGAAAACCTGAGGGGCCGTTGTCAGACCAAATGGAAGAGCTGAAAACTGAAAATGACCCCTGTCACAGGCAAACCTCAGGTACCCCCTGCTCTCTAGATGGATTGGGATATGCAAATACTCATCCTGAATATCCAGAGAAGCAAGGAACTCCTCCACAGATATGGCAGTGATCACAGTGCGCAGAGACTCCAGACTATAGTGAGTCTTGACCACAAAGGAACAGCAAACGCTGGGCGCCTAGCGGCACCAACAGAAGCAAAAAATGGACTTGAGGAAAACCTCAAGTTACTTGTCAGTCCAGTCTAGCAGAGCAGAATCAGCAGAGACAGATAAAGCAGTGGATTTGGAAATGGGAGCACCCACTTTAGGAGGAGGAACCCATTTAACCATCTCAGTTTCAGAAAAGGGATAAAGCTTAGCAAATTCCCTGGACACAGAAGGAGACTTGTCTGGGTTTTACCACGCATCAGAACTCAAACATCAAGAGTGGGGTTAGGAGGAAAATAAGTAAGGGGCTTAGCAAGCTCCTGAAAACATCAGAGGGATCAGAAGGGACCTCCTGAACCAAGGGAATGTTGAGTATGGTTAATACAGCCCTGATCAGGCCCTCAGTAGAGGTTTCAGGATCAGCTTCAAATGGGTCCCAAAGAGACCTGGAAGATTCCAAAGTAGTACCAACCTCAACATCCAAATCTTGCAACAATTCTTCCTCAGAAGGATCTGACACATCAGGTGCGCTCTGTGGTTGAGGCAGGGAGGATCTGATAGTAGAGGGGGGTCTGCCATAATTGAAGTGCCCCCTGTATCTGGGATGGAAAGAGCTGTAAAGTGGACCTAAGGTCCCTAGTTGCAGCCTTAAACTCTTGCACCCAAGCTGGCTCAACAGCATGGCTGGAAAGCCCTGGGTTGCTGCCAGGAACTTCAGAACATGCTGGTCAGAAATGACCAGAGAACTCTCTAGGTAGCCCTGTGTGACAGGAACAGCAATGCTCAATGGGGGATACTGATACCCCAGCCTCCTTAGTCTTAGGTCTAGCCCCTAGCTCCAGCGGTGTAGACATACTCACAGTGTCAAAATAACCAACTGTACAATGAATCACCCAATTGTAGTGTGTAAGATTAATATTTCACCCCAGAAACGCTAAATATAGACTTTTCTGGCAGGCAAAGGGTTAAACTGCAGTGAAGAAAAGGAGAGTCCAAGCCCTGTGTAGGATACTCATTGAGAAAAGTTCCCAAAATGGCTGCCGCGATGGGAGCCAATCAGAAATTAGGCGCAAATCAAGCGCTCATGGGAAATATAGTTTTTCCAAAAAAGTACCCCAAAACAGTGCCCGAAGCCCCCCAAGCCCCACAACACACTTGAACTATAAATCGGATGATAGAGCAAGGGTAGACAATTAAAATGAGCCCTCTATGAAGTTGCTGTGTGAAGCGGTTGCAGAGATACGTCTCAGTGTTGTCCCATAGAAAGTAAATGGAGCAACGGCATCTATGCGGTAAAGCGTGCACAGTACACAATTTTAATAAAAGTTAAACTACAAGTTAAAAACATGAAAAACATACAGGGAACATGTGTGCATACTGAGAAAACACTAACCCAGTAAGGAAAGTGTCAGAAAACACTCCAAAACATGTCAAACCAGCAGACAAAGGGTTAAGTTACCACATAAACCTGCTCCAAAAACCCAACAGACATACACATATATACCCAATGAGTGCAGGAGTGCGCAATGAGAACTCCCAAATACAAGCCCAGCAAAGGGGCACTGTGAGACAAGTGGACCTGCGGAACTCAAAGGGTAGCTCACCTTTCCTGCAGTATCTTCTGTCTTCAGATTACCATGTATCAAAATATTACCTCAGAGAGTAATCCATGGGGAAGCACTTGTACCCAAGATTTTCCCCCTCAGGGCTTAAGATCCACCAAAAAGCACCTGGATACTGAGCTAGCCACATTGGAGGGCATTTGTCAGTCATGGTAATCCACCTAATGGTGGTATTCCATATCTGACAGAAAAATAAAAAAGAAACTAAAACTAACAACGAATATTCTTCACCTACTGTTGTCGCACCAAAGGAACAAACAATTCTGGAAATGGCTAGCTAGGCTGCAGCCTGAGAGGGAAGGGAGGCTCCACCCCCTGCATACATTTGGAGAATGTTCCTGCCTACTTAAAGGGGCTGACGCCTCCCAGAGTTACCAGTAACCTGTATTGTATGACAGAGAAATTTGACTTACAGTGCTCTTTCTACAGTTAAATTCAACATTGTTCCTCTACAATTTTTTTCAACATGCCCTCATATTTGTATTGCATGAATAACCCTATGAGTATCAGAGAGGTAGCAATACATTGCAATGTTTTTGCTATCCCTCTGGTACTCATAGGGTTAATAGCCAAGGTATGCGGCTGCATACCTTGCCTGTATATGTGTAAAATGTTTCTTTTTAATTGTATTTCTACTGTAGTTTAAAAAAAAAACTTGAGACCTCAAGGGGGGCATCAGGACCCCAACTGACACCCCTAGCATTGATTACCTATCCAGTAGGATAGGTGATCACTGCAGGAGACAATTGCCGGCATTTTAAATAAAGCCCATATAACATGGGTTACATATGTTATTTGGGCTTTCTTCTTTTTTTTTGTTAAATGTTTTTTTAAATGTATTGTTCAGACCTCGAGGGGTTCACCAGGACCCCTCCTGACACCCCTTAACATGGATCACCTATTCAGAAAAATAGGTGATTCATGGGGTGACTTTTTTAATAAAGCACATATAACCTATGTTTAACGTAGGTTATATGCGCTTTTTATTAATGTATAATGAGTAAACCCCTTGAGGTCCCCATCATGGATCATCTATCCAGAATGATACATGAGCCATGTGGCGACAACGAAGGCATTATCCACCTTCCTTAGTAATGGAGCCCTGTCACTCTTAGGAAGCGCATCGCTGCACTTTCATCAATGAATCAATCACCCGGGAAAGAGCACTTAAAAAAGACAAGGTCTTTAGGGTAGAGACTCCATTCTCTTCCCCCAGTTCAACCTCCAGCCTCCTGAGTCCAAAATGATGGTTCAGTGGAACCTCTCTAAGTTTTTTCTAGGGGCACTTTAATTTTAATGAAAATTCTGATTTAAAGATGTTAATCATTATAGAAGCCTAGAACATAATACTACCAGTGTGTAAAAGAGTAGAACATTTATACCTAGAGGATGCTACTACTACTTTTAATGGTATTAGCCCTGAATTGCAAAAATTGTTCCCTCACTCCGTATACCTGTAGCCTGCTTTTCAAAGTCCAGAAGGACTTGTATCACCTTCCCGAAAGACATTTTGGATCAGGGATTTAATCTCAGTTACAGCCATTAGTTCTGTATTTGGTCACAGTGATACAGTCTATTATTGCTATTTTAAGGACTTGTCTAAAGGATACCACTCATTCTT
Source organism: Rhinophrynus dorsalis (assembly GCA_037306005.1). Taxonomy (NCBI): domain Eukaryota; kingdom Metazoa; phylum Chordata; class Amphibia; order Anura; family Rhinophrynidae; genus Rhinophrynus; species Rhinophrynus dorsalis. Next base: position 199,880,173 of record CM074720.1, on the reverse strand, counting down.
TAAACATCTTGAGTGAGATTCAGTCTCTCCAAAAGGGTCATAAACTATGTGATATAGATGTTATGGATACTTATACAATTGTCTCACAAGATGAAGAAATAAGAAGCATATAGGAATACCTTAGGAGTAATGGGTCTCATAATTATGAGTTAGAATGTCTGGTTACCTTGCTGTAGTTTATACTAATAAAGAATAACTCTGGCTCCAGGGGTACATTCTTGTATAAATGCAGGGTATGTCCAATTGATTATTAGCAAGCAGGATTGCTTTATACTTACTACTTAATGTGCTTTTTAAATATGTATGGACCACATGCATTTTTCATTTACCTATCTTTATTCTGTTCTGAGTATTGTAATATCAACAATAAAATATCCCTTTGTCTGTCAATACTACACTTTTTAGTTTTCTTATGAGATTGTTTTTATTTATGTAAGGTTTTTTGTTCTGAAGTAACTTTAAACTCCAGAACGATGAATGAGAGAGGGAAAAGCTGCATATAAAACGAAACTACAAGTTCAAATTACTAGTAACCACTAACTGATCAAATGAAACTTAATTTGAGATAGAAGCTCATACTTTTCATTTCACCATAGCACCTGATCCATTTCATTGATCAATCTGAACAAGTTTATCCTTTACTGACAAGGATAATCCATTGATTTGAACACTCCTTTGGGGTCTATATACTATTTATTTAATACTTAATTTATTTACCACTGTTACTAACCTTTAATTTATATTTAGAATTTATTTTACATTCAATTTTCCACGTTTTTTTTTTATAAATTCACAGCAATTGCGATTAATTAATGCATTCACAGATCTATTACTATAGCATATATTGTAACACATTTATTTACTGCTTGTTTGGGTATTTACTCTAGGCGTCTAAACAGGTCATTCAATTCAAAGTTCCTTATTTTAGACATGTATTAGTGGTTTTTAGTTTATAGAAACATAGAAACATAGAATTTGACGGCAGATAAGAACCATTCGGCCCATCTAGTCTGCCCAATTTCCTACTGTAAAAAAAAAAACAAAACAAAACAAAAAAAACACACACAACCTCAAACCTTTTTTGGTCCTTGGTCTTTTCTTATGTTAAGGACCGCCTTATGCCTATCCCATGCATGCTTAAATTCTGTCACTGTATTGACATCTACCACTTCTGCTGGTAGGCTATTCCACTTGTCTACTACCCTCTCAGTGAAGTAAAACTTTCTTACATTACATCTAAACCTGTGTCCCTCTAGTTTTAGACTATGGCCTCTTGTCCTAATGTTTTTACTCTTTTGAAATATACTTCCATCCTGTACTTTGTTGAATCCCTTCATGTATTTGAATGTTTCTATCATATCCCCTCTCTCTCTTCTCTCCTCCAAGCTATACATATTCAGATCCTTTAGTCTATCCTGATATTTCTTTTCCTGTAGACCAGTCACCATTTTAGTAGCCCTTCTTTGAATTTTCTCTAGAGTATCAATATCCTTCTGGAGATGGGGTCTCCAGTACTGTACACAATATTCTAGGTGAGGTCTAACTAGAGATCTGTACAGTGGCATGACTACTTCCCTTTTTCTGCTACTAATGCCCCTAGCTATACAACCCAGTGCCCTGCTTGCATTCCCCATCGCCTTATTACATTGCCTGCTTACCTTTAAGTCATTAGAAATAATTACTCCCAAATCCCTTTCCTCTGTTGTCTCTGACAGCACAGTACCCTTAATGGTATATTTTTCCTTTGGATTTTTATGTCCCAAGTGCATTATTTTACATTTATCAACGTTAAAGTGCATCTGCCACACTCTTGACCATTCTTCTAATTTACCTAAATCATTCGCCATTTGGCTTTTTCCCCCTGGAATGTCTACCCTATTGCAGATCTTTGCATCATCTGCAAAAAGGCATACCTTTCCTTGAAGACCTTTTGCAATATCACTAATAAAAATATTAAAAAGAATGGGCCCCAGTACAGATCCCTGAGGTACTCCACTAGTAACACTCCTTTCGTCCGAATATTCTCCATTGACTACCACCTTCTGTCTCCTGTCACTCAGCCATTGCCTTATCCATTTCACTATTTTTACATCTAGACCCAAACACTGCAATTTATTTATGAGTCTTCTATGAGGGACAGTGTCAAATGCTTTACTGAAATCTAGATAAGCTATATCTACTGCTCCCCCTTGATCTATTATTTTAGTTACCCAGTCAAAAAAATCTATGAGGTTAGTTTGACAAGATCTCCCTGCTGTAAATCCATGCTGTTTGGTATCTTGCAAGCTATTTATATTCAGATATTCAACAATTCTTTCCTTTAACATAGTCTCCATTAATTTTCCCACTACTGATGTAAGACTTACTGGTCTGTAGTTACCAGACTCTTCCCTGCTACCTTTTTTGTGAAGCGGTACTACATTTGCTACCTTCCAATCTTCTGGAACAATTCCTGTTGCTAGTGACTGATTGAATAAATCTGTTAAAGGTTTTGCCAGAACACACTTAAGTTCTTTTAATAACTTTGGGTGTATCCCATCTGGACCCATTGATTTATCTGTTTTTACATTAGAAAGTTGAATTAGAACTTCTTCTTCTGTAAACATATCAAAGGATATTGGTGAATAATACATGTATTAACCCTGATACTCATCTATTAGGGTATATTTCTCAGGTTTTAAATAGAGTTGATCCTTTTTTAATTCAAGTTTACAGCTGGCACATCTTACCATGGACCTCTTATTATAGGACAAACTCATATTCGCTAGAGAGGTCAGCAGAGAAAACAAAGTATATATATTCCAGTACATCATGGGAGAAGAAGGAGGGACATGTAGCAGTAATAGATGCAAACTACACAGATTCTGAAACAACACCATAGTCAACTTCTCTTCCCAACCCAGAGATGACATTGTGTCACTTCTGCAGTTCCTGTGAATTTAGTGTGAGTGATGGGACTTGCCTCCATCAGGAACCACCAGGTTTAACACATACAAAATCAGAGATTCCAGATGACAAGCGAGAAGGATAAAGTGGCTGGAGAGCTTTATAGTGTTTGAGCTGGCAATAAGAAGCCTTTCTTTCACTAATCACAATGTAGCAACCACTAACACGAGGGAGAGGAAAGCACCACGATGCTAGAAGATTCCTGTGTTGCCCAGAAAACCCAAGCTGGGACATGAAGCTATCAACTCCTACCTGTGTAGGACAGTAAAAAAACAAACACAAGGGATGGTGTGCGTGTGTGTTTGTTGGGGGGAGGGGCTTTAATCATGGTCTATTTTTTGTCCTGGTGGGTGGAAGAAGTTCTCCCAGGTGCACTTCTGGGAGACTTGAAGGAATATATATGAAGGAACATATAAATCTAATTATATGACTCAGTTATGTGAGAATGCAAATAAATACGCAGTTCATTAAAGCATTTAATAATATTCACAGCCATGGTTATGTACTGACCTACTTAGCATTCGTAGATAGTTCTGCCTTTGGCGAGAATGTAGAGCCTTGCACAGCCACTGTTCATAACGGAGCTCTGAGGTGGAAATAATATTGCTTGAAACAATGTAGCAGTGTTTGATTACTTTACGCAGAACACCAACTGCCTCCAGTACCCAGCGATGACAATATAAATTTGTGATGTATTTCCTGCAAAGCATATTCATTGTACTGAACCACCTTAGGGGGCAAAAAGAATGCATTACACTTTAAAGTTAATATATAACATATTCTCCTAGCCGATTTTGTACATGAGAATTATAAATTAGTAAATAAAATGTTATCTGTGGTTTTTCGCACCAGTGTACAGTGCTAACAATTACAATGAAATGTCCATTATCTACCCTTGCAACACTAGTATTGGATGCATGAGGCATCTAGCTACCACAACTTAGGTCAGAGAAGGAAATTTGGCACAGTCAGAGCTCTTTGCCCCTGTTAGGTAGAATTGACAACCTTTTAAGGATGCCTTCCTGTGAAGGATGCCTCAGCTGTTCTGTTCATTCCTTGTTCACCATGCTGATTATGTTTATGGCAAGGATAATTCCAATGTCTTAGTACCAGACACCAGCTCCTGGTTTATAGTGACATGTTTATTTACTAGTTTAAGTGGAACAGTCATGTTGTTAATATAGAGGTAAATTACCTTTATTCTGTGCTAGTCACTTTTTTCTAAATTGTTTTTGTGTTATTTAGCCATATTTATTTATATGCACATCAAAGCAAGACTCTCACTACAAAATTTTCAAAATCACCTTTTTTGTGTTAGACATTTTACTTGAAAATAGGATTTTAGTGAACTTAACTTTAAATCCTTTTCTCTTAGCGCATATAGAACACAAGAACATGGGGTTTGAGCTCCTCTCCTCCAGAAGACAGTGCACTTCAAAAAGACAAGTAGGGTTATGCACTAAGGTGTGATTGGTGATAAAGTTGAGAGGACTTCTCCAGTTCCTATATTATTGAATGGAGCCTATTCACGAAGATTTCTCTGACTTTGGAAATCTTAGTGCATAGGCTCTGTAGAATAACATAGGAACTGGAGAAGTGATATCACTGGAGATGTTATCTCCAATTTATCACCTCTTTAGCAGGCTTTAGTACATAACCCCAAGGTCTTTTGGGAGGAGACTCACTCCTATTCCTCCAGCTGAACCCCCACCTTAATTTACCGGATTCATGTGAATCAAAGTAGCACAGAAAAGTACCAAAGTGGGAAGAAAAGAAGGGAACTCCATGAAAGAAGACCCCAAGGGGGAAGTCTGCCTGGGGAAGAAAAATGCAGTTTTTCTGTGTTCAATCTTATATTATAAAAGAAGAACAGGGTCCTGTGAACCTCTTTTATATATAGTTTCTTAAGAAAAACTGTGTTTTAAGGCGTTTCAGTGCAAATGCTGTAAAATACCATAAGAAGTGATTTTGAGGTTATGGGACAAATAAGGATTCAGACTATACATGGAGCATTCTGGTTATCTACATGAAAACATCAGTAAAAATGTATTTAGCAATTTTGGGCCCAGGGGAAGGACATACATTTATAAATATACTAGTTGAAGAGCCCGTTACACGGACCACAGTGCCACTGCCAGCCGGTCACGGGGCAGTCATGCGCAGTAGAGACTGCCCACGCTGCGTCTGGTACAGAGCTGGACGCTCCGGGCACGGCCAGTCTCTTCTGCACATGACTGCAGCAGTCTCTACTGCGCATGACTCGTTGTTACACACATTTTACCGAATTATTATATGGGACTGAGTATCAATGTAGATAGTTTTTTGGTTTGTTACTCTAAGCTTTCTTGATATGTTGTCCAGAAATTTGTGACTTTGCTATAAGTTCCCAAAAGCTTTCCGAAATAAAACATTTCCTTGCTTCATAATTTCATGTAGGAAAAAACTTTAGGCATTTTGTGATTTATATGTTAGTGTACTTTCAGAGTATATATACTTTTATATAGTTATTGTGTTTTTTTTTAGGGTAGTTTAACCATGTAACCAATGGAATGTGCATATTTACTTCATAAATCTGAAAATACCCTTTTGCTCTCCTGATAATTAGGGATCTGTGTGTCATATTCTGTACCTTTTTCTTTGTCTTTCGTGATTCCTTGTCTGGTTTCTTGTTTGTTTTCCCTTGTTATCCAGATCCTGGTTCCTCACCTTGTCTTGTGATTGCTCTGAGCCTTTATAGAGCTTCTGTGCTTTTTGGAGTGGTGCAATCAAAGCATTCCAGGTCATGACCCTGAGTGTCATCTTCTGCATTAACCTGGCTTTTGCTGCGACTTCCCCCCCTGTTTTTTGATTTGGTACCATGCTCATCTGATGTCCTATTATGACCTTGGTTCTGCTGATTTGACCATTTCTCCGTCTGCTGCATTGTATTGCACTGCCTGCCTTTTCCTGATGTGGCTTGTCCCTGGTGGGCTTCTTCCTACTCGACTACCCTGTCAGACTTCGATTATCCTGTCCTCTGTCTTCACAGTTGAGCTCCAGGCCTCTGTGTTCCTGAATAACAACTACAACAATACCGCAGGTGGGTTATTAGTTCACTGTCCCCTTCGATCCCAGTGGATAAATGCTGTTATCTGGGTTGTCATCCGGGGCGTGGGCCAGGCTCCTCCGGTCGGCACTAATATGGCCTTGTGGCCAGCATCTCTAACTCTGCCTAGGCCGTAGCAAGGCAACCCACCACCAGCTGTAAGAAGCAGATTCTGGGCGCTTGACCAGATGCGGCTCTTCAGTAGCGCCGATATAACGATATATAAAGATAAATACTTAATCGGAATGGTCTACAACGTGTGCTTGCAAACCAGGTACACGTTGTAGGCCATTCCTATGAAGTATATATTTTTAGGCATCGTTATATTGGTGCTTCTGAAGAGCCACTGCCTGATCCAGGAACCAGAATCTGCTTCTGACAGCTTTACAGCTCGTCAAGCAGAAAGGGGAGGGAGCAGAGAACTTTATTTTCCTATATCTCTCAAACCATAACAGTTTGAGAGATACAAATAAGCGCAAGTACTCTCTTTTAATTGTATCTGCCATATAGTTAATACTTTTTTTCTGACTATCCCTTTAAGTGGTTCTGTCTCCATAGAGCATTTTAGTCTCAATAAACGTATCTATTGAAACTGCCTATACATTAGGCTTTTTGTCAATCAATCGTCAATCAATCAATTAACTGGTTTTAAATATCTTAGATTTAGTAGTCAAAAACTATTTAACCTCAGCAGAGCTAAGCTGTCTGGCATAGATAGCACAACTCAACTGTGCTGAAACTTCCTTACTTCTCCTCACTCCTCCTTCCGAGGCTGCCTGAACATGTCTCCTTCAGACAAGGGGGTGGAATAAATGAGTTTGTAAGCCATAAGGCAACAGATGGGTTTACTGGGGTATTTGATGGTGATGGGAGGGTGTTTTTGTCACTCTGGACTCTTGATCCCACTATAAACCATTTTCAGGCATACACAGGTACAGTAACACAAATGCTTCTGTACATCACAATATACGCCTGCGAACCACACCCAGACATCAAAGTACTTTCCCCTCATTGTGTGCTACAACTTGACAAATCTCATTTTTCAGGTGATAATGTACATTTACAAGAGAATGAAACATTTCACTCAAATATATTACAACATGCAACCTTCAAGTGTAAATATAGCAAGTCACTTGATTACACCTAAGACACAGAAGACTTACTTGTCCGTTAGGAGCCAAGTGTCCAAATTGTCAATGTCAATGTAATCCGTCACTTGGCGTTCAAGCTGAGAGAGAATATAAGTGGTGTCCTGATGCAGAATTATTCCTGGGTATGTAATATCATCAGACCTAAAACAAATGAAATCCACTTTCATTTATAAAAAAAAAAATAAAACTCTACAATTCATTTAAAATGCAGTTTAGTTTTTACTTTTAAAAGAATATGTCCACAATAATAAAAAGTACATTCATTACCAATAACTAAAAGCAGGTTTCTAGAATGTTTAGTATTTAACATATCGGGTACATAAGAATTTTTCATCCCTTGCATGAAAGGCCATTCTCCGATCACCACCGTTGTGTGTGTAAGTTTTTATAGTTTATACATATTTTCAGTGTTCAAACAGCTTGGATACTTGACATGTATCCAGTGCATTGCATTCTTAACTAAGAGATTAAGAATATTCACCTGTAATTTTTAGTTTTACCTGCTATTATTGGAGTTTTAAGCTCCTATGGAAGACATATGACTTCCATGTCATGCTTTATTACCTTATTACCAATCAACACTTATTTTACAAAAATAAACAGAGCTGTAACTGCTCATAGTCCGACTGGTAAGATGTGTGAACTGGAACCGATTACAAAGATTGAACACCATTTTCCAAACCTTTGGAAAATATACATGAATGGGGTAATCAATCTAGAGGCATATGCAGTTTTAATTGAAATAGAGTAATCAATAGAGGAGGTAGTATATCTTTACGGGATTTTAACGAACTTACCATTAAATACTTTTCTTTTACTCTATGAGGAACCATGAGGCTAAGCTCCCCCCTCCTCCGGAGGGCAGGGCAATTCAGAAAAGACAAGTGGGGCTATGCACTAAGGAGTGATAAAGAGGTGATACGTTGGAGAGGACTTCTCCAGTGATATGATTTCTCCAGTTCCTATGTTATTCAGTAAAGCCTATCTCCAGAGCCAGAGAAATCTTAATGCATTGCGTCCAAAGAATAACATAGGAATTGGAGAAGTGGAAAATTCATGTCCACGTTGTCACCTTCCTATCATACCTTAATGCATCTCTCCCAAGGTCTTTCTGGCAGAGACTCCTTCTCCTCTTCCTCCACCTTAACCCCCCCCCCCCCGCCAATCCAGATTCATGTATAGCAAAGTGGCAGAGAAAATACCAAAAGTCCAAAAAAAAAGTCCTTAAATAGGAAAGACTGCCCGAAGGACCTTCTGGCCAAAGCTGGCCTCAACCATTGTGTGCCTTGGGATCAGACGCCCAGAGAAAACAGCTTTAAACGAAGACAAAACTTGTCTAAAGAATAAATTTAGAATATCCCTCATAAAGGACACCAAATTTATGTATCTGACACCAAAGAGTTAAATTGTAGGCCAGACAGAAGGACAGTCAGACTCTTCTTAGCACAGGAAATGGAGAAGTAAGATGGCAGCAAAATTACTGCCCATCCAATTAGATAAAAGCCCAGAAAACAGGAGATTCTGGGAAATGTAGTTTTCTAGAATATTGTCCACACTAAGCAAATGGTGGCTTCCCAGCTACAAAACACGGATAAATTAAGTACTCTGAACAGAGCATGTTCAGTGGTGGTCCTTGTGTCATAAATGGGTACAGAGACATGTCCCGCACAACTGTTCCCATGTTTGTCTATGAGACAACAACGGCTGTTGCTCTTGCTCCCATTCCTAAAGGGACAGTGTAATGAAAATTAAAATTAAACAAAATTGAAGTAAAAAGTTCAAAAAGCAGCCCAAACCTATAGGCAGAGTCTAAAAACAACTTAATAAAAGTGCTAAGCATAGGTAAAAGAATAAGGCTGAAATCAGCCTTAAATGAAAGAACCTAACCCTGAAAGGGTTAATTTAAGTAATAAAGGATACCAGCAACCTTCAGGACATAGTAATTTATAGGGAAAGCAACAAGATAAATAAGATTGCAATATATGCAATAATTCCACTAAAAAGTGGATACCGGAGTATAGTGGGGCATAATTAAATAGAACCATGGAACTCAGTCTTCTTTCTTCAGGCTCCCATTTAAAATTGCAGAACTTCAAAGAAATTCTGCCACGAGGAACAGATTTTTGTCATAGATCTCCACAGGGAAATGGTCCAGGAATACTCTTGTGAACTGGACAGTCCAACTCCAGGGCATCCAGTAATGAGAGCCCATCTATGGGGAGGTTATACAGCCCCATATCTAATGTAAAAAATAAAAAAGGTAGACCTAAAATCTAAAAAGATTGCAGGCTTGTTCTTTGTGCTTGAGAGGCATATGAATCTGGAAAAGCGAAGTGTTATGCTGGAGGAAATAACTGCCTTTTCTAAAGTACCATCTGGAGGAGGAGAGCTTAACCCAGCCCCCCAATGGTACCTGTGTTCCATATTACAGAAGAGAAAACAATTATTAACAAAGGTATTAATGACGGGACCAGTGAGAATGTCTCTCTCACACACACTCCACACTCACAACAGTCCTGTCCACTCCTGTGAAAATCATTGCAAGGATTTCACCCTCCACCACACTACGCACCTCCTCCCTCTACACCCACCCTCCCATTCACCACACCTTCAGCCTCCAACACAATACACCCCTCCTCACCTTCTCCTGTTCAGCTCACATTCACCTCCCCTTCGTTCGACTCACATTCACCTCCCCCATATAATTCACATTCACCAACCCTCCCTAATCAACTCACATACACCTACCCCCGTTCGACTCACATTCATCCCCCGTTTGAATGTGAAAAAAAAAGGATGTCTTCTCAGGCAGGGACTTCCCTCTTCCTTCCAGCTTTACTCCGTTTAACCTCAGTTTCAACATATAACAAAGTGAAAAGGTAAAAAAAAGAAGAGAAAAGAAGGAAATCCACTGAACAGAGACCCCATGTGGGAGTCCTGTATTCCACATGGACTAAGAGAAAAGGATTTAAGGGAAAGTTCACTAAAATCTTCTTTTCTCTGTTGTCCAATGTAGACCACAGGAACAATGGGATATACCAAAGGATCAACTAAGATTGCTGGGAGGAGAAAGAAATAAAAAACCTCCACTGGAGAACAGTATTCTACAGGTCTAACTGACACAACTTGAACTTCAGGTGCTCTGGTTTACTTCTCAATTTCTTTAATCCAGATGGCAACTTAGAAAGACTGCAACAATGTTTTCTTTTTCTGGGATGTGAACAGCAAAGATAGCCGGAATGCGAGTCTCGATCCATTACAGGATTCCCGAACCTCTATCCAAACTGAAAGAGCTTCTGATTCCTCCCTGATGGTTGATGTAGGCAACTTATGTTGCACAGTCTAACTGGATTAATCCAGACAGAATGTGAGACCAGTGATATAGTATTAGGCAAATCACACTCCACTCCAGTATACCGGCTGAAAGAAGACTCTCCTCTCTGGTCTAATGGTATAGACCCTGAGGATTCCAGAACCCAGGATAGCTTCCCCAGCCCATCAGTCTGGCGTCTCTGGTGATCATCACACACACCGGCATGACAAATGGATGTCTTAGCATCAGATGGGAGAGCTGAAGCAATCAGCGAAGGTCTTTCTTTGTCCTTGCAGTCAGGAATATGAGATGAGAATGTGAACTGGATCATTTCCTGAAAATGTCCAACTGCAATTCCATCATATGAAACTGAGTGACGGGAACAGCTTTCAAGGCCAAAACTAGACGGCCTAGAACTCTTATATACTCCAAACTGTCGCAGATAGCCAGGCAATTTCTTGAGACACCTGACACGACAGAGACCGGATCTTGTCATCTGTAAGAAATACTCTCCCCTGGAGAATTTCAAATATCATGTGTAAGAACAGAAGATACCATAGAAAATGTATTGAGACTGAATATCCAACAATGACTCTCCAGTATGCACACCCACACCTGAATATGAGAGCGATGGATCTCCTCTGAAGTAAAAGGTCATCTAGATAAGGAATCAAGGAAATTCCTTAAGTGTGAATGTGGGCAGCCAAAGTGGAAATGAGCTTCATGGAGATCCTTGGAGCAGACACCAGGCCAAAAGAAAGGCAAGCGATCTGAAAGCTAGTGCAATAAAAGCAAAGAGCATAAACTGCTGTTGATCCGGATGAATAAGAAAATGTAGGTAAGTATCTTGGGGGTCTAAATAGGCAAGGAATTCCCCTTGGCACAAAGCCACAATGACAAAGCGAAGGGACTGCATTCTTAACTGTGTAGCTAACACAAAGTGGTGGTGACACTTTCAGTTCAGAATAGAATGACAGCCACTGTCTTTTTTTGGGAGCATGATGAATAGATTTGAGTAGATTCCAGTGAAGCTCTCCTGTGCTGGAATTGGGATCAGAACCTGCTTTTCTAGTAGGGAGGATACTGAGTCTATGAACAGACGCTCCAGAACCAGGTCCTCAGGAACTGTGGACAAAAAGGAAACTGTTAGGATACTAATACTTAATATGTAAAAAAAATATAGATTGTCAGGTCCTGAGTAAAACAAGGGTACCCCCAACTACTGAGAGGTGTTTTTTAATCTAAAGTTATTGCAGCTCAAACTTGAATTTTTTACCTGCAGTATCTCAATGACCTGAAATTTTACAGTAGCGCTGATGCTATACTATCCTATGGACAGCTCTGTTCAATTGACCATCAATTTACATAGGATGGTGTAGCAACAGTGTCACTGTAAAATTTCAGGCCAGTGAGATAATGCACCTAAAAAAATTAAAGGCTGAGCTGTAATAACTTTTGAATTAAACATATCTCAGCTTTACTCAGGATAAACCCTACAATATATATTTTTTATGTATCATGTGTTACATGCAGTTTGCTTCTATGATTACCTGCAAAACCCACTGATCCATCACTGAAGTCTCCCACACAAGACAGAGAGTCGACAATGGGCACAGATGGACCAGGACCCCACAAGTCTTGTGGAGGTGGACTTTTCAAACTTAGTCTTCTGAGTAATTGGGCTTTGGGCAGGATGGGCATGAAAAGCCTGAGGAAGTTGAACCCTAGGTGCCCTATACTGGCAGAGGTAGCAGAAACATGCGCCTTCTTGTGAAAAAAGTCACATTTTGGAGTAATTCTTTTGCCTCTGGTAACGTGACTGAAGACCTTCTCTAGGTAAGGGACAAAAAGTTGTTTCCCAACAAAGGGACGAGACAGCTGACCAAATCTTGAGATCCAACATGCAGAAAACTGAGGATTTTCTAGAAAATCCGGAAGCGTCAAAAGCCGCTTCAATAAGGTATGCATTTGCCTCCAGAATTTTGTCAGTCCTTGGGAACATCTCCTTGGATGTCACATGAGAGATATTTGCGTCAGATTGCCATAGTGGCTGAAGCAGAAGCCCCAAAAATGGATTGCAGCTCTGCATCAGTGGTCACAAAATTAGCCTTTAGAAAGGAATTCAAGCACATATCTGCTTGATCTTTAAATCCACTGTGTCTGCCAAATGCCAAATGTTATTAGCAAGGCAATATATTGGGGATCCACTGAGAGTGGAGTAGCCCACTGCATCGAAGCCTCAGCAAAAATAGGATTTTAGTGTTCTTAGCTGCTAATTCCTTTTCTCTTTAGTCCATATGGAAAACCGGTACCACTGGACACATCACAAAAAGACAATTTTTTGTTTTTGAGGTGGAGAGTCCCTCTTCCAGCTCAATTTCCCCTGCCCACTAACTCCCAGAATTCCTGTGACTGAAGCCACAAAACGAGAAGTAAGTAGGGAAGAAAAGACAAAAATCCTCTGTCTAGGAAAGCAGTACCACAAAGGTCCCTTTCTCTTCGTGGGAGACCTGTGTTCCATATGGACTAAAGAGAAAAGGAGCAAGAAAACAAACTCACAGCGCCAGCTCACCATAACATATCCATGTAAATATATAATTTTAATGTGAATAATAGAAATAGATATAAAGACAGCAGCAGAGAATAAGAGGGGTTTCCAGTACCCCAAACCTCAGGTACAGACCCAAAGTGAAAATAAACAAGAAAACAGACCTGCGCTCATCTATGTAAAATAAAATGTGTGCTCTGTAATGTGCATATATAATCTTTCTTAGTAAATATGTGCCCTGTAATGTGCATATATTAATATTTTGAAGACAAATAAGTGAGAATTTGGTATTCACAAATTGGCCAAGTCATGGGTAAGCTTGCCACAACGGTATCTCACTAAAAATTCCTGATGAAATATTTTTGGAAACGCGTTGGAGGTGGGACCCTTTAAATACTTTCTTTACAATGCTTGTGGGTCCCCGTGTGGTGCAATTAAAACCAGAAGACAAACAATATAAAAAACATATAAATTGGACTTACCTAATGTAAAAACCTCAATCGGTATACAAAGGGAGTGTATGAGACGATTGTGGACCCAACAATCCTCTCCTTAAAGATAACTTTTTATATCCACCCCCCCACAGGTCATGTGAGGGGTGAATGATTACAGCCAGACAAATGCAAGCCAGGACAGGCCATATAGGCTTAGTCCTTAAAGGGCCAGAGTAAAAAAGAAACATCTATTTTTCTGTTCCTTCTCATACACTCACTTTGTATAGCTATTGAGGTTTTTACATTAGGTAAGTCCAATTTATATGTTTTTTATATTGTTTGTCTTCTGTTTTTAATTGTACCACACTGGGACCCACAAGCATTGTAAACAAAGTATTTAAAAGGTCCCCCCCTCCAACGTGTTTCTAAAAACATTTCATCAGGGATTTTTAATTTAGATAGGATTTTAGTTAGAGTAGGACTTGCCGAAAAGTGAGATACTGTGATGTGGTGGCAACCTTACCCATGACTTGGCCAATTTGTGAATACCAAATTCTCACTTATTTTTCTCAGAAATATTAAAATATGCACATTATAGGGCACATATTTACTAAGAAATATTATATATATGCACATTACAGGGCACACATTTTATTTTACATAGACGAGCGCAGGTCTGTTTTTTTGTTTAAAGAGAAAAGGATTTAACAGGTAAGAACACTAAAATCCTATTTTCTCTTACGTCCAACATGGAATACAGGTACCATGGGGGTATACTAACTCTAGGCTCCCAGTGGTGGGAAAGGAGAAAGAACCTCACGCAAATCCCCATGATACCGTAATTCTCCAGGACTATCAAGTATCTGAATAACTCAAGCAACAAGTGTCAATGAAACTGAACTTAGGCAGCACACTGAAACACGATCAAACAGGACTCAAAAACTACCGAACAACAATTGGAAGAAATGTGTGTGCTGGTCCCTAAATAGGCAGAACCTCCTGCAGGACCTCCCTGCCATTGCTGGCCTCAGCCAAGGCCAAGACATTGACACTGTAGTGTTTGGGGAAGTATGCAAGGAGGACCAAGTTGTTACAGCTGTTCAGCCAAGACCTGGATCTTGTAGGCCCAAGAAGCACCCACAGACTTGGTGGAGTGCGCTGTGATCTTAAAGGGAACAGGTTTCTTCCATATATCATACAACTGGGGTACGGTAGACTTGATCCAAGAGGCAACAGTGACCTTGGAGGAGGACTGACCAGCTCTGGGACCCTCAGGGATGACAGACAGAGAGTCAGACTTGCGAAAAGGCTTAGTATGGTGCATGTAAAACTTAAAGTGGAACTTTCATCAAAGTTACATTTAGCCCCAAATCATTAATACATTGGCGTTATACATATAAATACTTGTATTTTGCATCATCATAAGTCCGCATTAGAGAAAAATAGAACTGGTTCGGCCAGCAGCAGCAGGGCAACAGCGCAGACATCTTGCAGAGATAGCATCTCTGAGTCTGCGCTGTCCGTCCCCTTCACCTCCACGACTGGCGAGTTGGAAGCCTTGTGCCTTAACGCACCAGAACGGACTGACAGCACAGGCGCAGAGAGCGCCTAAAGCAAGATCCCAGCAGGTGTCTGTCTGCTGAAAAAGTTCTATTTCTTAGTTATGCCAGACTTATACTGCAAATTACAAGTATTTATATGTATATCGCCAACACAGTAAGGATGCTGATGTTGCTTTGTTTTTCACTTTTTGGCTTATGCTGAATCTGATGAAGTAGTCAGACTATGAAAAGTTGCTTAGCTAGCCTTTGTTTTTATATACACTTTGTTATAGATATATAAATCACAATATAAAAAATAATAAAATAACATAATTAAAATCCTTTGAGAATAAGAATCCTGTGGATTCTATACTCCAGTACATGATCACCTGAACAGAGATAGGTCAATTTCTCAGTATGCCTGGTTTGTTGTACTTGAGTATAAGCCTTTCTACAACCATCACACTTGTGAGCAGAATTTTTTACTCATATTAGAAATCCTATAGTAAAGATAATAGGCATGATTGGGCGCCCTCTTTTGTATGTTTCTTTTGCATATTCCACACTTCCTGAGAGTTGTTTTGTGGAACGACCTGGTATATCTGAAAGTCTATACTGTTGTGGGGACAGTGTCAACACCCCAAAAAGCAAGAACGTCAGCTGACACATAGGTGCTGAGTTGATCAAAATACTCTGTGAATATATTTCTTAAGTTGGTGATGGGTTGGTGAAGAAAAAAACCTATTAAGACGTTATTGCACCAGGAGTGCCTTCCTTTCTTTTTTGCAGTTTTAAAATAACGTAGCCATCCTTACTCCAAACCACTCTGAGAGAAACATATAGATAATAAAGCTACCCATAATGAGTGCCAGAGCTTACTAAGGCTCATAACAGCCACTGTATGGAGAGGCAACACGGATTGGAACATAAAGTGGACCAAGACACTCAAAGGGTTACTCACCAGTCTCTTCTGTCTTCAGGTTACCGTCTCAAGAGACCCTGTCATGAGGGAAAACAGCAAGATTCCCCCCACAGGGCTGAAAGGGTCCAAAAAGCCCCCTGTTAACTGGGCAACCCACCCCATAGAAGCCCAGTGATGGTAACCTGTCTAATGAGGGTGCTACAGGGATGAGAAACTTAGGGCTAATATAGCTCTAAGCGGGATTCTCACCTTATTGTCCCAGCGAATGTTAGGAGATATAATTATTCCTTATTGTAAATATAGGTGCATAATATCTCAAGATTATACCTTGCAGACTTGCCTTATATAGATAATATAAGAGCAATAAATAAGGGTAAGAGTCTATGGTTAAAATGCAATGATTTATTGGTTATCTAAAAGATATCAAGCAAATAGGAAGCTTAGTATAACACAATGATTACATTACATTACAGAATCCATCTAGCAGAGTATGAGATAATTATAAGATATTGCTTGCCATAATAAAAGAATAGGTGTTACATACCAGTCAGTCTTGTTTGTTAGAGTATCTGGTACCCTGATCTGTCCGCTACTGACTTTATTGTGGTACAATTACTCATATACTTTTTATTAGCATGAGCCCACGAACAGAAAGATTACCTCAGAGCGTGTGCTCAGATATTATCAGAGTTAGAGACAGTTATTGTGGTCAGTCATTTGTCTAATTTTTAGGGGGCGAAGGTGTAGGCATTAAACGTTATATTTCTGCTTATCAGAGGCTTAGAGATAAGTGTGATAACTGTCTAACAGTCTTCCTTCTCCTCTATAGGAGTCATGGGAAATGTCTGGTGATTGTCAGTAAGGATAAATGGTTTGTTTGTTCTAGAAAGTGTTTGCTAGCAATCTGTCTAATGCCCAAGAAACAAATGTATAGAATTAACCCTGGCATTGCCAGGTAAATTTATATATATGCATAATACAATAGGGTTATAGTGAGAAAGCATATAAATGTATAGGGGAGAGGTAATTACCC
Source organism: Rhinophrynus dorsalis (assembly GCA_037306005.1). Lineage (NCBI taxonomy): Eukaryota > Metazoa > Chordata > Amphibia > Anura > Rhinophrynidae > Rhinophrynus > Rhinophrynus dorsalis. The sequence continues at coordinate 199,863,200 of CM074720.1, read as the reverse complement.
TATGACAAGGGATTATACAACCCCATATCCAATCCACCCCAGAGAAGCCCAGTGATGGTAACCAGTCTAATGAGGGATTATACAACCCCATATCTAAAATGAAAATAATAAAAACCTAAGAAAAAACTATTTTGTCCATGCCCGTCAAGCTTGCTTGCAGTACACATGAATTATGGGAGTTAGTGGGTGGGAGGGGGGTTGAGCTGGAGGAGGAGGAAGTTTGTTACCAGACAAACAAAGAGGGACATGTACTGTGAATGCTAGACAGCTTGTCTTATCTTTAGGCACCTACGTACCACACTAATGTCTGCTACGCTTAAATAAGCAGAAACTTAAACTCTTTGTCTCTTGGTTCGGGAGAGTAAATTTGGTAAAGATGATTTTGCTACCTAAACTATTGTATTTCTTTAAGACGTTACCGCTAGCTCTAACTAAATCTCAGGTGCTTAAACTGCAATCCTACCTTACTGCATTTGTGTGTGCATATAAAAAGCACAGGGCACCAGCAAGCCGCATGTATCTCCCAATAGACGAGGGGGGGGGGTGTAGCACTTCCAAATGTCTTTCATTATTATACAGCGGCAGCTGTATCTATTCTTCTTTACGTAGTCACTCACCCTTCTAAGGATTGGGTACAGGCAGTTTGTATACACCTTCCCCCCACTGCTATACCTAATTTGATGTGGATATCTCAGCCGGCTCGTTTTCCTGAGTATCATTCCCACCCTGTTCTGTTCCATCTTCTGGAGAGATGGGATTCCTTTAATACATCTGTATCGGCTGCGCCATACCCCTCCCTGTTACTTTCAATAGTGGGAAACCCGGGATACATGGCTAAGACTAGGGATTCACACATTGGAGTCTTTGCTCCAACCGTCAGGATTGCTTACCTTTTAAGATTTCTCGTGTATTCATTCTCTTCCAAATTCGCATATTGTGGATATCAACAGGATCTCCATTATTTACACTCACTGTTGGCAAAGGGATGTCCTCTCCGAGGTAAAATGGCTTTTGAAAAATCCTTTTTTTCAGGTACTCCTTTATCCTAAATCTATACCGCTTTCTTCTGTTGCCTAGTTCCACTAATCCTGTTAAACCCCAATACCTCCTTAGATGGGAGGAAGATTTGGGGGTCATATACCCCCTTAGTTGCTGGTTTCAGATTTTTGCCAGGCGCTTCGGTGCACTTCTAATATCTTACTGAAGGAATCTACATATATGCTTTTTACCAGGTGGTACTATACTCCTGTACTCATTCACAAAATTTATCCAGCGGTACCCTCTCTCTGCTGGAGGTGCCTGGAAGATGATGGTTGTATTTATCATCTCTGGTGGTCTTGCCCAGTTATACAGAGATTTTGGTCTGAGATCATTTCGAATATTAACATTATTTTTAAGCTTTGCCTAACATTAGACCCTCTGCTATGTTTTTTTTTTGTTATACCGTCATCTCCTTTGGTGGCCTCCGCACAAGGAAATCTGCTGCGGATCTTGTTACTTGAAGCCAGAAATCAAATTCCAGAACTTTGGAAATCAGCGACACCTCCTTCGATTGCGAACTGTAAGGAAGGGGTGAAAAAAAATTTATGACATGGAATGGATGCATGCCTTTTCGTTGGGTTCTATTGAATCATTTACTCTGGAGTGGGCTACATGCAGGTCCTTTTGGGAGGATCGAGAATCTCATTGAGTCTCCTGGGCTGGTACTGACACTGCTACAAGATGGACCCTGCTTTGATGATAGGAGGTTTACTTCTGTCGACTATAGATTTATACTCACCAACTTGGGTGGCCCATAAATGGGTTGTGGGCCCTCGGTGTTGGTCGTGCAGCACTTTTCTGTTTTCAGATTGAATGTTGTAGTCCGAGTTACCTGCAGGAACATTGGGTAGGTTCCTGTAGACAAATGCCTTGTGCCCCTCCCGGGAACGGTGTATCTCGTTTTCTGAAATGTTGGTTGGGAAGTCCTCTTACCTATGCTATTAAATATACATAAGCTGCTTGGTCGGGTGCTTGTCAGACACGATCTATCTTTCTTTCTTTTCTAATCTCTTTTTCCTTTTTCATTTCTTTCTTTCTTATTCTTTTTTAATTCTGACTTGTTTCGCAACACTAGTTACCAATTTCCTGCTACAGATAGGGAATTATATCTAAGAAATAATAAATGAATGTGACTTCTATGATTACAATTTTTCCTTCCTTCTTGTTGTAATTCGTGCATGCATAAGATTTTAAATCCTATGATTGTATCGATATAACTTGCATTCTGCATGCTATTATGTTAAGATGTACTTTTTATGTATGTCAGTCTAAGGATCCTTGATGTTTTGAAGTGTTTAATAAATGTATTTGAAAATAAATAAGCAGAACCTGAGAGGAGAGGGCTGATAATACAAGCCATCCTCTAACAGATCCAGGTCCCTTTTGATTGTGTTTTGGTTCAAACCAATAATATAGGCCTGATATAGGAGCTCATCAAATGGGGGATTATACAGCCCCATCCTAGTATGAAACATCAAAACAAAAAAAGATGGCTCAGATTGAATCTTTGCCCTGATCCAACTCATTTGAAGGTCACTTTTAAAATGGAGCTAGACTGGTGGGGGTAAAGTGAAGAATGGAGCGAGTCTCTGTCTCTAAGAGCCATTTAAGGCAAATACCCTGTCCTTTTAAAAAGAGAGTAAGAGAGTGGAAGCAGAGAGAGAGAAAGAGAGAGAATAAAAAAATTAAATGTTAAAATAAATTTGGCCAAGCACCATTGTAACACTCTCTGTCTTATATCAGTGTGGATGATATCCTAGTCCCATGCAGCAGCCTAATCATTATGCTGCTTAAACAGCTCAGCAAAAGCAATTACAGCAGTAGCAAATGTCAGAATGTCATTAGCCGCATTTGCCACCACCATCTAGTATTGCTGGCACTAGGCCAGTAGGGCACACAATTGTTTTCTAGGCATTTTTCAGGGCTTGTTTTTGCAAGTCAGAAGCCTGAGAACAAATTTATTTCAGGACTAGCTTTATCTGAAGCCAACAATCAATTTTTTCAAGGTTAGCCTTGATGTAATATTTTGAATGTTTAAATTTGTCAGGCTTTTCTTTCTCTAAGCCTGATGCGATGCTTACCATTATTTTCAAATGGATAATTAAAAAATAAAGTTACAGCTTACACTGAATGTGGCAGATGTTTATGATGGTGGCATGTTGGTCTGGTGTGATTATCTAATCAGTGGTCATAGCACTGGTCCCAACAGTAGTAGATGGTAGCAATCCCTCCTCCTCCTCCTCAGTGTTACTGTTAATAGTACATGTGCCAAGAGTTTCCCTGTCATGTGTGGTTTTATTCACTTCTGTTACCTGATACTCAGCTCAGATGGTAATTTTTAGAAATATAAGTCTCCCAATACTGCTGCTTGATAGCCATGTCCTATGCTCATTTACAATATAACCAGTATCAGTGATGGCCACAGTTTTCCTTGCCAGTGTCAATGGGGTCAAGATATCTATCCTGCAACTGTCCTATAACCATCTCACATGCAGTGGGGCCAATCTTAGGAGGTACATGGTCTTTGTGTCTGTCAGTTACCGACCCATTCTCTGGGAGCAAGTCCCATAAAGATTTACCACCACACAACTGTTAGATTTTCACCCATGAGACACATGAATTGCTTTCTGTGATATAGATGACATGCATTTGGAAATATGTTGGAAACAAGCTGTTCTAAATGTTGTTGCTGATGCTAACATAGTAATATTGATGACGAGGCTAAAAATATACATGCTTCCATCAAGTCCACGCCAAATCATCCCATTTGATCCATTGAAAGGAAACAAAACATTGAAGCCATTCCCATTTCCAATTAAGCCCCAAGTGAGTAAAAAAATGCTTACTGACTCCAAATGGCAGTCAGATATTTCCCTGGATCGACATCCTATCTGCTCTGCAACCAACTGCCATAATTCTAAATATTGTTCTGAGCTAGATAGGCATCCAATACATTTTGAAAGCAATGAGGGTATCTGAAAGAATAGCATCCCCAGGCAAAGAATTCCTTAACTTTACTGTAAAAAATCTCTGCTTTTATTTAAAAGAGCCTTTCCTCTAGTCTTAATGGATACCTCTTGTTCTTCGATTGATAGCTATCCATTACTTTTTTGAGAGCAGTTACAGTATCTGCAAGCTCAGCATCCCAAGGCAAAGAATTCCATAAGTTTAGTGCCCTTACTGTAAAAGGAACCTTGCCTTTGTTTTAGTCGAAAGTGCCTTTCCTCTAGTCCTATCCCCTTCAGGACCAATGACGATCCTGGCACGTCATGGGTCCAGCATGTGATAAGGACTCATGATGTGCCAAGACTGTCATGGATTTCAGGGCTCCCCACTCCGCTACACGTCGTTCAGGAAGCCCTGCATCTTATTGGAAGAGAAAAAAAAAAAAAAAAAAAAAGATGCTCCGTGGTCCTTAAGTGCCGACCGCTCACGTGTGCAACCTGTCCTTAAGGGGTTAATAGATGACCTCTTGTTCTTTGCTCTGCTGTTTGAGTAAATATCTAGTTGCAAGTCCTTTGTGTTGACCTCAAATATATTTGTAAATGTTAGTCATATCAACCCTTAGACGGCTCTAATGTAAATAAAAACAGTTTCGCTAGTCTTTCTTTATAACTCAGATCCTCCAATCCCTTTATCAGTTTTGTTGCATGTCTCAGCACTTTACCCAGTTCAATAATGTATTTTTTAAGAATGGGTACCCAAAACTGTATTCCATATCCTAGATGAGGCCTTACCAAGGATTTATTTAACAAACTGCTGTTCACGATTTCTTCATTTACCACTCCCTAAACCTCCTAGCAATCACTGAAACTTGGCTCACATCATCAGGCACTGCCTCCACTGCTGCAATCTCAAGTGGTGGCCTTCACTTCACCCCCACACCCAGACCTGGCAACAGACAGGGGGAGTGGAGTAGGCATTGTCTCACAACCATACATTTCAGGTTATCCCCACTGTTTCCTCTCTCTCCTTCCCTACCTTTGAAGCCCACACAATTTGTCTCTTCTCTCTCGTCCTCTTGCGTGTTGCCACCATATACAGACCACCCGGCCCTACTGAACAATTCCTTGATCACTTCACTTCCTGGCACCCTCATTTCATGTCCTCTGATGTCCCTACTCTCAACTTGGGAGACTTCAACATCCCTGTAGATAATCATAACACCCCCCTGCCCTCAAACTCCTTTCCTTAACAACCTCCTTTGGCCTATCTCAGTGGACCAGCTCTCACACGCACAGTGATGGTCACTCCCTTGACTTGGGTCTTTACTAACCTCTGCTACATCTCCAACTTCTCCAATGTTCCCTTTCCCCTCTCTGACAACCTCCTCCTCCTCACCGGAAACCTCATAATACTGCGCAAACACATCACCCCCGCCGTGATCCAGAGCATGTGGAGAAATCGGCATACTCATGACCTGCAACAATTTTCCACATCCCTGCAACCTCTTCTCAACTCCATCCTCACACTTACTTGCCCAGAACAAACGACTACTCTACAAAAGCACTCTCACTACAGCCCTTGACACTGCTGCACCAGCAACTCTACACCACCCACGCACAACCCCACTACAACCTTGGCACACAAGAAAAACACGATACCTCCAAAGGTGCTCACACACTGCCGAAAGGCACTGGAGCAAATCGCACTCCACAGATGACTTCATACACTACAAATTAATTCTCTTTTCCTATAGCTCTGCCTTCTCCCTGGCCAAATAGTCATACTTTTCCTCTCTAATTTCTACTCTTTCCTCTAACCCAAAATGCCTTTTCTTGACCTTCAAATCCCTTCTACACCCACCAACACAAACACTTTCCACCAACTTCTCTGCCCATGATCTCGCCACCCACTTCAAGGACAAGATCGACTCCATCAGACATACCATTTCATCACTTCCACCCCCACCCAGCCAGATTAGCCCTGTCACATCTCCCACATACACATTAAGTTCCTTCTCACCTGCGACTGAGGACAAAGTTTCCCTTCTCCTCACTCGCTCAAACCTAACCACATGCCCTCTTGACCCAATCCCATCCCAGCTCATTCAAGAACTTTCTCCTCTACTAATTCCAACCCTTACTCACTTACTCAACCTCTCTCTGTCAACCAGCACCTTCCCATCCTCTTTCAAACATGCACTAATCACTCCCATCCTAAAGAAACCCCCCTGGACCCAAACTCTCTGTAAAACTATGGCCCATTTCTCTACTCCCATTCGCCTCCAAGGTTCTTGAGCTCCTCACATACAAACGGCTCGATCAATTCCTCTGCTCCCATTCCCAGCTAGATCCCTTGCTATCCGGATTCCGCCCTCATCACTCCACCGAGACTGCCCTCACTAAAGTGGCCAATGACCTGCTCTCCGCAAAGTCAAAAGGCCACTACTCCCTGTTCATTCTCCTGGACCTGTCAGCTGCCTTTCACACAGTAGACCACCCACTCCTCCTCCAAGCCCTCCACTCCCTAGGTCTCTGCGACACTGCACTCTCCTGGTTTTCATCATATCTCTGCACCCGCACCTTCATTGTTTCCTACTCCGGCTCCACTTCCCCACCCCTCCCACTATCTGTCGGAGTGCCTCAAGGATCAGTCCTGGGACCCTTGCTCTTCTCAATTTAAACTGCGTTCCTTGGCACACTAAAACTTCTTTGGGTTTCACCACCATCTCTATGCTGATGTCACTCAAATCTATCTTTCCACCCCAGACCTCTCCCCTTCCCTCCTGTCCCAGGTATCTGTTTGTCTGCTGTGTCTTCCTGGATGTCCTCCCGTCAACTCAAACTTAATCTTGGAAAAACCGAACTAATCATCTTCCCTCCCTCTACAACCAGCCTTACCCAAGATATTACCTTCACTGTTAACAACACTACCATCACACCAACCCCTACAGCACGCTACCTGGGGGTCACATTTGACTCCGCCCTATCCTTCATTCCTCACATCCAGTCAATCTCCAACTCATGCCGCCTCCACCTTCACAACATCTCTAGGATCCGACCCTTTCTCATCCAAGACACTACAAAAACTCTAATCCAAACACTCATCATGTCCCATCTTAACTACTGTAACTCATTACTAAGTGGCCTTCCTCTCACCGAACTAACTCCGCTACAGTCCATAATGAACTCTGAGGCAAGACTAATCTACCTCACTCATCGCTTCTCCAACACCAATCCCCTCTGCCAATCCCCAAGGTCATCTGCAGAGTGGAGATGGCAAGAGGGAGTGTATTTGGAAATGAGAGGTGAAATCTAGGGTGGTGCAGTGTTAGTGAGGGCTCTATAAGTAAGCACCAGAATTTTGAATTTAATTCTGTATGCTAATGGGAGCCTGTGTAGGGATTGACAGAGGGGTTCAGAGAAGCGAAGAGTGAGGTAGATTAGTCTTGCAGCAGAGTTCAATATGGACTGTAGTGGGGTTAGTCGGGTGAGAGGAAGGCCAATTAGTAATGAGTTACAGTAGTAAAGACGGGACATGATGAGTGTTTGGATTAGAATTTTGGTAGTGTCTTGTGTGAGAAAGGGTCAGATTCTAGAGATGCTGCGGAGGTGAAGGCAGCATGATTTGGAGATTGCCCTATCCTTCATTCCTCACATCCAGTCAGAGTCAAATGTGACCCCCAGGCAGCGAGCTGCAGGGGTCGGTGTGATGATAGCGTTGTTGATGGTAAGGGTAATATCTGGGGTAAGGCTGGTTGTAGTGGGAGGGAAGATGATTAGTTCAGTTTTGCCAAAGTTAAGTTTGAGTTGACTGGAGGACATCCAGGAAGACACAGCAGACAGTCAGTCAGATACTCGGGACAAGAGGGAAGGGGAGAGGTCAGGGGAAGAAATATATATTTGAGTGTCATCAGCATAGAGATGATGGCGAAACCCAAGGGAGTTGATTAGTTTTCCAAGGGACACGGTGCAGATTGAGAAGAGCAAGGGTCCCAGGACTGATCCTTGAGGCACTCCAGATACATAACAGAAATAGACAGACAATGTGTATATCAAATCTTCAGTATAAGGAGCCATACACTGTGGTTAAAAGATGATTCAATGAGTGAATAGATGAAATGGTTTCATAATGTAGGTGAAGGAACAGATGAATGAATGGATTATTAACATGAAAGATGGAGCAAGTGTTAGAATAGATATAATCTACAGATAAAGTCCTACATAGTAGTGGTTATGAGCTATATACACCAAAGGGAAAAGAAAGTGACAGACCAGTGGTCTAGGAATCCAAACCCCTCCTGCTTACACCAAGTTTATAGACAAGCATTTAACTCCCTAATCACCTGTTGCCTTTCTGATGTAGAGCGTCACAGGTAGTATTTCAGAAAATACTACATTAGAGGTCCTTTTTCTTGAGCTTATAACCTAAATCCCTGAATTCTTCTTAACGGACCTTCATTTTCCACTGACATGTACCATGGCAACAGAGTCATGCCCGGCCCCTCCCAACAATTTATCAATCAGATCTGACACATGTCAAACCCGAGCATCCAGGAGAAAGAAAGCTGTTCTATTGTAGCAATCCTGGCAACAGATTACCATGTCTTTCTTCCTAATAATGGGATCCAGGTATATATAGCGGACTTCTTTTTCTCTATGCTTTCTACCAGTTTCTTGTCCCCCAATTTCTCTCTCATGTCCTCCACAACGCAACACTCAACTTGATCTATAAGCATATCTTTATATTCTTTGACAGAATCCGATTCTTCAGAGAGATGCTGCTGATTATCATGCCTTGTCACAAAATGATCATGCCTTTGGCAGAAATTTTATATTTAAAGCAGGGGTTCAGAAAAGTAGAAAGAATGTGTTCCCCGTTGCATTTAATGGGCACTATGCAAGGATCCTGCTCAACGTAGCTATGTGTTTCACTAGCTGGTGCATGTCTGTGTTATCATTATAGTAAGATTCATCAGCCATGCTCCTCATTTTTTTCTGCAGTAAATTTATTAGTGGGAGAATCTTGTCAATTCCTGCCCCTACACGACTAATCAGAAAGGTGGCATCCTTCAACGGTTTCAGCAGCTCATAGAGGTCACATATTAGTTGCTAATTCCCAGGTGACAAATTTGCTTCCTCCAAAGCCTCCCAGTTTTTCACTGCATATTCTCTAATGGCCTTATTCTGCTCATACAAATGCTCTACCATGTACAATGTGCAATTCCACCTGGCAGAGACCTCCATTTTCAGATGGTGATGGGCCAAGTTGTTACCCTCTTGTATTGAATATGATGTATTGCCAGCATGTAGGACCAGCTAAAAATTTGCAGGCGATATTCAGAATCTCTCTGAGGATTTTAGGTTCGGAGAAGAACTAAATTAACGCATGGGCAAAGCAGGGTACTATCACGGTCCCCGTGATTCCCTGTCAATCTATGTCTGTGTACCTTTGCATTGGAGGAGTCTGATTGGCCTGCCCAGGATGTGCCTTTATATGCTGGAGTTTGGGCACTTGTCAGTTGCCCTTTCGTGGTGTTCCTGTTGCTGCGCCTTGTTGCTGAATTCCAGTGTCTCCTGTGTACCGACCCGGCTAGTCTGACTCTTCTCCTGTTCCTGCTCCGTGATTTGACCTGGTTCTGGCTGACGACCTTGCTCCGTGATTTGATCCGGTTCTGGCTGATGACCCTGCACTGTGATCTGACCCGGCTCTGGCTGAAGACCCTGCTCCGTGATCTGACCCGGCTCTGGCTGACGACCCTGCTCCGTGATTCGACCCGGTTCTAGCTGTTGATCCTGCTCCGTGATTGATCCGCTCTCCGGTGGTGTTCCTGTGGCTGTTTCCATCCGGTTCCGGTTATCGCTCCTGTCCGGTTGCTGCTCCAGTGTCCTCCGGTCGCGCTGGCGACATTCTGAACTGTTTTCGCTGTTCCTCTCTAGCTCTTTCAGCGTAGCCTGAGGTTGCCTGCCATTTACTCGCTGAGAATTGCTCTTCTGTATGTACCAGATTAACCCGTGCAGTGCCTGTAGTCTCCGGTTACGTGCCACTTGTTTAGCTTGCCAAGCCTCTGTTGGTTCATTGAGCCGTTACACTGAGTCTCCTATTGACGCCATACCAGTCCTTGCAGAGCTCCGCTTGTCCGGTGTTCGGGGTGCACCGTGAGCACGCCGGTTGGCGCCGGTAGTCTGTTCGCTCTTGCTATAGGATTCTGTGCGACACCGGAAGGGTGTTCTGGCTCCGGTTCTCATTCTCTCAAAGTGTACAGTTCCATCTGCACTGCTCTGTGCATCGGCTCTTCTTAGCTTTGGCAACTATCATCTACTGTGGCATCCCAAGGGCTTCGTAACACTATCCATTTGGCACACGCAGGGTTACTTACTACTCACATTCTGGGTGATTCCTATTCTGGTTACTTCAGGTTTGGCAGTAGCATTCCTCCTAGCCCACGGTGGTGGTACTGGCTCAGCTCAGAGCAACAGGGGCGCATCCCGCTTCTGCTTAGAGAGTGATACAGTGCTGATCCTGTGTTCCTTGCTCTACATCTAGAGACTGTTCTCCAGAGACTGATATCTATCCTGGGCGTTGGCCGATCTAGCCTGAGCCTCTCCAGTTGCTCCTGTTAACCCTTTGGGGTTGCTACAGCCTTTAGCTGTACTTATTCCTCTGTTTATATTACCCATACCTTGTCTGTATTTGTCAGTACTGTTCTTACCTATACTGGCCCCTAGGGGCACTGTTTATCATTCTGATTCAATAAAACTGTGTTTTTACTTTATAACCTGGTCTGAGTGTCAGAAAACCGTAACAGGTACATGCGCCATGTCACCTATTCTCAAGGAAGCTATTACGTTGGAGCCATTATTAGCAGATACAAAACCAGCGTTCAAGAAGTGCGGTACAAGCCATTCCTCTATCACCTGCTAGTTTATTTAACACATCTATGGCTTTGTGGGATTGTCTCTCAAAACTCTGCATGCACAAAAATTCTGCTACCAGAGCCAGAGGCAAGATTATTGACTGTGACCTGATGCTGCAAGCTATTGTTGCACACTAGTGGGAAAGAAACCCAGTAAGCAGTGACAGCCATATAGTCTACACTCTGCCCACTTGTCTGTTGTATTTCCATTTGATGTTTCCAGCCCGTTGGCCACCACATTAACCACCTGCTTGTATAATTCTTGCACAGCCGTCCTTGAAAAATAATTGCAGCTTGGTATATCCTAGTGGGGTAGAAAAAATATCAGTACTTTAAAACCTCAGTTTTTTACATAAGAATAAGGCTGCACATCAACTGCCAACACTTGTCACAGGTGTACTTTGGGAATATTTGTCAGAAGTTTTTGACTCCTTTCCAAGAACTCAGTAAGGGTGGTGGGTTGGCAGTACATGGCAGAAGAATGGTGTAACTTTAATGCTTTAACAACATGACTTGTAGAGATGATGGGGGTATCAGCTGTGGCATGTGTGGGCACTCTATGACTCTTGTCATCTCCTACAACTAACTCAAAGTCATACTCTTCTTGCAGCAGGAGCCACAGGTGTTATTTCAAATGAAGTAAATCTTGGCAAACACTCTGACACAACATCACTTCTATTATGTGTCCCTGAGCCCCAGGAACATTTAGAGTGCTATTTGCTACTGCTAGTATTGGCACCTCGGACATGTTGATGATGTGTCTCCCATTCAGATCTGTGATTGTACTTCATGTGGGATCTCGATGAGGAGGTGCCTAGGTGTGATCCTGTCTTCCTCCTGCTCATATGCTTATTACACAGTCAACAGATGCCAACGTTTAACTTTTGGATCATGAGTATAGTATGTTCATACTGTAGACTTCATGGACTGATGGGTTCCTGAGGGGCTACTACAACTACTTTGGCTAGATGTTGCTGCAATTGTACTGGTAGGTGTCAAGGGTGCTGCACTTCTATCAGCAGCAGAGGCATTAATCATAGCTAGGGTTGTAGCTGCCGATTACCTGTTTTGCTGCTGATTACTTAACTCTAGTGTGTGTGGCTGAATGGGGGTTGGACTTAGAAGCAGTGATGATTTTGATGATAAAACAAATAAAAACAGCGCAAAAGTACTCCTCTGAGTGTAGTATCTCCAAATTCTTTTCCCTTCACCCTCACCACGTGCTCCAAATTGGGTACTCACTTTGATAGAGGTTATTACTGCCTCTCAGTATTCATCAGCATTCCTGGTTTGAACCCCAGGATGGTTACCAACTCTCCGTTTCCTTTCACATTTTTTTCACGTCTCGACTTCCACAGCCACTATAGTGCTATAACTATTTTCCCTTACAGGGATCCGATAGAGTATCAGACACTATGGGTCTTATTCGTGGTAAGCGCTAGGATCGGGAGTATAACTCTAAATATCACCACTTGGTAACCCAAGATAATAGAAGAGCACCAGAAGGGTTATACAGAAAATGAATATATTTATTAAAAATAGATATATAAAAAAATTCAAATAAAATAACAGTAATACTAATGTATGCAGTATCAGAAATACGCTCAACGCGTTTCGTAAGTATACACTTACTTTTTCAAGAGCTTCTGACTAAGCTTGACCAAATCCTACCTGTTCCACATCTCGACACCTATATAGAGGACACCTATCTTCTCCATTATGCTTTTGCCGCCATTCTCGGAATACTTCCGGTATTATCTCCTATTAATGACGCATGCGTTTCACCTATGGACCGCATCCACTACGCATGCGTCCAAGCATCGGGGGATATTTATGCGCATGTGTAGATTCCTCATGCGCTATACCAATGATCTAAATCATATACATCTCCGTACTGGGACAGATGTCAGAGATATAATGCGCACACACCATCCACTACAGGGATGTCCATCCTAAGTCACACCATATTCCACTTCCACACTCCCAGAGTCCCGTCCATAGCATCCTTTGGTCCGAGTGGGGAGCGCCCACTGCGCTCCCGCTACACCTACATATGTGTTCCACACACAGGGCTCCACACGAGCGCTTCCCCATGGACACCGGCAACACAAACAAGGGACCCTACCCACCAGGGAGCCCTAATGTGGCTATACAATATCGGACATAGGTATCTCAACCCGAAATGGATCCCAGTGTGCACAATCTATCGCTCCATCTTTTTACCCATAGTTGGACCATACATATGAATCGATCCCACATTCCCACTTTAATAAAATTATCTACACTATATATCTCCTCTTGGGTCTCTATCTCCAAATGTGGGATTATACTTGACTAAACAGTATTCCATATATTACCCCAATCTTTAGGTTATCCTTCCACACAGGTGTCGAGATGCTATAAATTATAGCACACACACATGTACATATATGTATATACATACATACACATGTGTATATGTACCCAGCAGCATGGAGTATCCCCAGGGTGCCGAATATTGCAAAGATGGGAGAACAAACTCAGAGAGAAAAAAAAAAGAAACAATATATATATATTGAATCCCTAATATTGATACTATCAAATGTGAATTACCCTATGTACCAATTTCTATGTGTTTAAAATTATTAGTGTGTAATACTCCTATTTCTCTTATATCTTATAATAAGTGTATTAAATCAACCACTATTATTTATATCTAAAATTCCCTTCACCTATTTTATACTATATGATTCTACTATTAAAATGTATTGTGTATATCAATAATATACCTAACACTGAGACATAAAGCCCAAGTCTATTTCTTCATTAAGTCCTCCTTCACCCAATGTTCCCAAAGTGTAGATCCAGTAGGCCTCGCGCTTGCAAAGTACAGCGAATCTACCGGGTCTATTCCTGGGAACATGTTCCAATCCCAAGGGGTTGAAAATATTTAAGGCTTGTCCATTTCAGGATTCTAAATTTAAAGAAGCCTGGAATGGAGAGCTCATACGGTGTTCTAAGATGCTAATGAAAAATATTATTAAGTACAGAGAAGAATGTTTGACTAAAATAGAAGGAGAAATTGAAGAATTGAATAGAACTTTGGTAAAATATGAGCATGTTCAGAGTTTTGCAGAAATGGACAAAAGAGTACAAACAAATATTAATAAATTGGAAAAAGAATTGAAAGAAAGAAAAGAGGGTAAATTACATAGAGATATGATGGAAAATAATAGTAGTAAGAAAAGAAATTTTAATGATAATCGAAAATTTCAAAATAAGTACAAATATTATGGGGAAGCCTATCAAAAAGAAAGGAGGGGAGAAAGGAATGGAACAATAGAGGAGAAGAAAGTTATAGAAAAAACAAGAGAGGAGAAAAAAGTTGAAAAAACTACTAAAGTGGAATTGTTAAAACCCTTCCAAGGGAAGATAATAGTGCCGAACCAAAACAGATTTACAGTGTTAGCAGATATACATACATTAGAAAATGACCAAGATTTAATAAATAAAACCTGTCAAGAATTAGAAACTGAAATTAATAATTTGGACAAATGTATAAAAGATCTTAATGGTGAGAATCCTCCTAATACCAATCCTATAGTTTCTTTTTTGGAGAGGAACTACAAAAAGGACAAAAAAGAAAAAGAAGAGAAGAAAATTCCGAAAAAAGAGAACTAGAAATAGAGGTAATAGAGGAGGAAAATGTAATAAAAAAAAGCAAGTTATAAATATTCCACCAAGAACTATAAACAATGGTATATACAATCTTTCAGATACAAATTTAGAAAAAGATGAGGTTAAACTTCTTAAAAAAGGACTTATGTTTGCCCCGAAAAATAATGTGAACGACTTTGAGTTTTTCTTAGACTTTAATAGATTGATAAGGAAACTTACTCTGAAAAGATTCTTTAATATAAAAGAAAAGAAAAATAATGAAACAAGAGAGGAATTAGATTTTTTGATCAATCTATTGGATGATAACAAAAATGAAAAGGAGGGGGAAAATAAGAGGGTAGAAGGCAGATATAGTACAACCTCTCATTTAAAAAAGAAATCAAATTTCTATCCGACTAGCCATAAGGGTCCCTATATCCAAACATTTTATAAACAGGTTATGGGAGATTATAACAAAGAAATAATTAAAAAAGAGGAAAAAGAAAAGTTTCAAAAAAGACAATCTGAGTAAGGGTGAAAGAGAAGCCCTGTCCAAACTTGCTAGACAAAAAGAAATTACTATACGCGAGGCGGATAAGGGGGGAGCAATTGTGGTTCAAAATACTGTTGAATACATTGGAGAAGGTTTTAGATTATTAGAAGATACTCAATTTTATAAAAAATTACCATCTGACCCGAGTGAAACATATAATGAACAACTGTGTCTATTATTAAAAGGGGCTCTAAAGAGAGAGATCATAACTAAAGAAGAATATGAATATATTGTGGTAAAACACCATGAACCAGCATTCTTATACCACAATCCAAAAATTCACAAATCTATTATTAACCCCCCCGGAAGACCAATAGTAGCAGGGATGAATAGTATCACTTCGAACTTATCAAAATATGTTGACCATTTTCTCCAGGAATATGTATTAGATCTACCTAGTTACATTCGTGACAGTCAGCATGTCCTGGAGAAAATGGAAGAACTAGAATGGCAACCAAATTATAAGTGGGTCACTATGGATGTAGTGTCTTTGTACACTAATATTCAACATTTTCAAGGTATCAAGGCTGTAGCCCACTATTTAGATTTGGACAAGGAAAAGAATATGGTACATAAAGAATTTATACTCAGATGTGTGTCTTTTATGTTGGAACACAACTTCTTTACTTATCAGGGGGAATTTTATCTTCAGCAAAGAGGAACGGCCATGGGCACCAAGTTCGCTCCCTCCTACGCTAACCTTTTTATGGGGTATTTTGAGGAAGAACATATATATAATAATGAAGCGTGGAGGGAGGGATTGGTGTACTATGGCCGTTTTATTGACGATATACTCCTGATATGGAAAGAAGAGAACAGTAAATTAGAAATGTTGCTGCAAGATTTGAATCAGAATGATAGGGGAATCTCATTTACCCATAAGATTAGTACTGGGGAGATTGAGTTTCTGGATATCATTCTGGTTGGAAATCAGGATAAGAAGGTTGAGAGCAGTATTTATTTAAAAGAGGTGGCTACCAATAAATATTTGCATGCTACTAGTGCGCATTACCCGAAATGGTTACACAATATACCATTCGGGCAGTTTCACAGATTGAAACGTAATTGCAGCAACATACAAGATTTTGAGAATAAAAGTAAGGATTTAAAAGATAAATTTTTGGAGAGGGGATATGAAGAAAGATTGATTGATCAAGCCTTTGAAAAAGCTAGAGCATTGGATAGAAAAAATTTGATTAAGAAAAAGAGTAAGAATAGAAATATAGAGAGAAATCAACAGCAACAAGTTAGCCTTATTACTACGTATAATGCACAAAGTAGAGAAATTCAACGCCTTATTCAAAAACACTGGAATATAGTTAAATATGATCCGGAACTAAAAGATATAATTCCAAATGAATTGAAAATAATATATAAGAAGAATAGAAATCTAAGGTCACATATGGCTCCAAGTAGACCTAAAGAGATGAAAGGAAATAACAAACAGAAAGAAGGATCAGTGAGAGTAGGGAATTATAGATGTGGCAAACCAAAGTGTAAGAACTGTCCATATATGATTTCAGGAATCAAAGAAGTTAGAAATGATAAAAAGGATATAAGATTTGATATGAAAGATTGTATAGATTGTGACACAGATTATGTGATTTATCTTATTATTTGTCCATGCGGCATGGAGTATGTAGGAAGGACTACCAGAAAGCTGAGGGTAAGGTTGGGAGAGCATAGGCGTAAAATAGAGGGTAAGAAAGAAGATCATGGGGTTTCACGACACTTTTTATGGTGTAAGCAAGGAAGGGGTTTAGAAGGATTTAGAGTGATGGGATTGGAACATGTTCCCAGGAATAGACCCGGTAGATTCGCTGTACTTTGCAAGCGCGAGGCCTACTGGATCTACACTTTGGGAACATTGGGTGAAGGAGGACTTAATGAAGAAATAGACTTGGGCTTTATGTCTCAGTGTTAGGTATATTATTGATATACACAATACATTTTAATAGTAGAATCATATAGTATAAAATAGGTGAAGGGAATTTTAGATATAAATAATAGTGGTTGATTTAATACACTTATTATAAGATATAAGAGAAATAGGAGTATTACACACTAATAATTTTAAACACATAGAAATTGGTACATAGGGTAATTCACATTTGATAGTATCAATATTAGGAATTCAATATATATATATATTGTTTCTTTTTTTTTTCTCTCTGAGTTTGTTCTCCCATCTTTGCAATATTCGGCACCCTGGGGATACTCCATGCTGCTGGGTACATATACACATGTGTATGTATGTATATACATATATGTACATGTGTGTGTGCTATAATTTATAGCATCTCGACACCTGTGTGGAAGGATAACCTAAAGATTGGGGGTAATATATGGAATACTGTTTAGTCAAGTATAATCCCACATTTGGAGATAGAGACCCAAGAGGGGATATATAGTGTAGATAATTTTATTAAAGTGGGAATGTGGGATCGATTCATATGTATGGTCCAACTATGGGTAAAAAGATGGAGCGATAGATTGTGCACACTGGGATCCATTTCGGGTTGAGATACCTATGTCCGATATTGTATAGCCACATTAGGGCTCCCTGGTGGGTAGGGTCCCTTGTTTGTGTTGCCGGTGTCCATGGGGAAGCGCTCGTGTGGAGCCCTGTGTGTGGAACACATATGTAGGTGTAGCGGGAGCGCAGTGGGCGCTCCCCACTCGGACCAAAGGATGCTATGGACGGGACTCTGGGAGTGTGGAAGTGGAATATGGTGTGACTTAGGATGGACATCCCTGTAGTGGATGGTGTGTGCGCATTATATCTCTGACATCTGTCCCAGTACGGAGATGTATATGATTTAGATCATTGGTATAGCGCATGAGGAATCTACACATGCGCATAAATATCCCTCGATGCTTGGACGCATGCGTAGTGGATGCGGTCCATAGGTGAAACGCATGCGTCATTAATAGGAGATAATACCGGAAGTATTCCGAGAATGGCGGCAAAAGCATAATGGAGAAGATAGGCGTCCTCTATATAGGTGTCGAGATGTGGAACAGGTAGGATTTGGTCAAGCTTAGTCAGAAGCTCTTGAAAAAGTAAGTGTATACTTACGAAACGCGTTGAGCGTATTTCTGATACTGCATACATCAGTATTACTGTTATTTCATTTGAATTTTTTTATATATCTATTTTTAATAAATATATTCATTTTCTGTATAACCCTTCTGGTGCTCTTCTATTATCTTGGGTTACCAAGTGGTGATATTTAGAGTTATACTCCCGATCCTAGTGCTTACCACGAATAAGACCCATAGTGTCTGATACTCTATCGGATCCCTGTAAGGGAAAATAGTTATAGCACTATAGTGGCTGTGGAAGTCGAGACGTGAAAAAAACGTGAAAGGAAACGGAGAGTTGGTAACCATCCTGGGGTTCAAATCAGGAATGCTGATGAATACTGAGAGTGAGTACCCAATTTGGAGCACGTGGTGAGGGTGAAGGGAAAAGAATTTGGAGATACTACACTCAGAGGAGTACTTTTGCGCTGTTTTTATTTGTTTTATTCTGTAGTTGTACGATTGGGAGTCCCAAACCCACTATTCAGCAAGCATTGGACTCAGAAGATCCATCATTGGAAGATTGAATTACCCAATTAACGAACTGTTGTGAGATTTATTGTATTTGGTATTATTTTTCTTGGCGCTTCCTGGTATATCCTAAGTGCGGAACTTGTAGTAGCTTCGCATCTTGGGAATATACCTATACACGTGTGTATTCATATGATTTTGATGATGACTGACTGGCTAATGTGTATTTTTGGCATATTTACATGTCGAATCAGACTTTCCACAGAAGGCAGAGTGCTTCTTCTCAGTGGTGGAAAATTGAGCCTTTGCTTTTCAGTTAATTTTCTAGCCATGTCTTAATCTACAAACAGCCTCCACTGGAGGAGGAGAAGAATCATCATAATTTATTGCAAACCCTGCAGCAACTATGTGTCACGCTTACCCAGAGAAGTTCAGGAGTCAGTACGGTTTAGTAGTTTATTAACAAATGCCATAAAGAGGATATATACAATATATACAATAGGAATGAGCACAGGGTAATAGCCAGCAAGCCTGCTACCAGAAATAATAGGTTGCAATGCTAAACCACTGTGCTGGAGAGACTAGGCCTTTGCCACTGGAAGTCTCAGCTGGAACCAGGAACTGGAACAGGAACCCAGGATCTTGATCCGATGAGGAAAGAGGTCTGACTCAGCCTGCAGTCAGAAGGAAATATCACTGACTCACACCTTGTCACGGTTTGTTATGACGCCAAGACACAGAGTTAGGTAAAAACACAACTTTATTGAAAAGTTAAAGAAAACCCTCCTTTAACAGGTCATTGAGAAACTACTGCCCCAACCCCAATCTCTGAAGCATCGACCTCCAATGTGAACGGGATTGTGAGCGGATTTCAATTTGTCAAAGGCATCTTCCGCAGCCACTGACCATTGAGATGGGTTAGCACCCTTGTACGTAAGGTCAGACAAAGGTTTAACAATTGTAGAGAAATTCTTAATTAACTTTCTATAATAGTAAGCGAAACCCAGAAATCGATGGATGGCTTTTAGGCCCTTAGGCCGTGGCCATTGCAGAACAGCCGCTAGTTTTTCTTTATCCATGGCAATGCATTCTTTGCCGATTACAAAACCCAAGAATGGCACACTGGTCTTGTGAAACTCGCACTTCTCCAATTTACAATATATTTACACGTCTTTAATGTGTTGTGACATATTTTCAGAATGAATGAGTATGTCGTCCAGGTAGACAACCACACAGGACTGCAACATATCCCTGAGGATATCATTGATTAATTCTTGAAATACTGCATTACAAAGACCAAATGGCATGACTAGATATTCATAGTGCCCCGATCTAGTGTTAAAGGCAGTTTTCCACTCATCACCAGCTCTGATCCGGATCAAGTTATAAGCAGCTAGCAATTCCAATTTAGTAAAGATTGAGGAGCCCTTTAGCCTGTCAAATAGCTCGGTGATGTGTGGTATCGGATAAGCATTCTTAGACATAAGATTGTTTAGGCCACGGTAATCAATGCATGGTCTCAATTCGCTATTTTTCTTTTTTACAAAAAAGAATCCAGCCCCTGCTGGAGAGGTGGATTTTCTTATAATCCCTCTCTTGGGGGCATCAGAAATATACTCCTCCATAGCTTGGTTCTCATCACACGACAATGGATACGTGCGTCCCCTAGGGGGCACCACCCCTGGAGGCAAATCAATACCGCAGTCATAAGATCTGTGCTGGGGTAGAGTGCCAGCCTCTCCCTTACTGAATACGTCACTGAACTGCTGATACTCATCTGGAAGTGAAGGGGAGGTACACAAGATCTTAACCGGGTGGGATACGCAATGCTCCATACAGTACTGAGACCAAGCCGAGATTTCACAATTTTGCCAATCAAACTGTGGATTATGAAGCTGCAACAAAGGAAAACCCAGAATGACTGCGTAGTGAGGAGAACTGATAAGTTGGAACTGCTGTTCCTCCTTGTGAAGTACCCCAATGGTCATAGATAATGACATTGTTTCAAAGGTAACCTGTGCAGGTTCTAAGGGTCTGCCGTCAATGGCTTCAATAGCGAGAGGGATTCTCTCTCAATACGTGGAACCCCATGCAATTCAGCAAAGGTATTATCCATAAAGTATCCAGCTGCGCCGGAATCCACCAGGGCCAAAACCTCCACTGAGCATTTTGCCCAAGACAGTACCACCTGTATGGTGGGTTTCAATGTGTTCAAACCTGGGGACAATTCAACACTACCTAGAGCCTGTCCCCCAAGGTACCCTAGGTGTGTTCGTTTCCCGGCCGTACAGGACAGGATCTTAGCAGGTGCCCACTTTTGCCACAGTATAAGCACAATCCCTGCCTTCTCCGATACGTTCTCTCCTCCCTGGTTAGTCTGGTGAAGCCCAATTGCATAGGTTCCCCAGATTCCCGTAACTGTTCAATAGGTTTAGATGCCAAGGGAGGGACGGGTGGGCAAACTGTACTGCCAGTTCCGTTATTTTTTTACCTTAGCCTTCGATCTTTTGCCATCAGTCTTTCACGGATCCAGGTATCAATTAGGATAACATACTCAATATAATAGTCTAGATCAATAGGCAAGTCTTTAGCTGCAATTTCGTCTTTAATCTGGTCACTCAGACCTTGGGCGAAGGCTGCCAACAACGCTTCATTGTTCCAACCTAAATCTGCTGCCAAGGTGCGGAATTCAATGGCATAGTCGCCAACCGTACGCCTGCCCTGCTGTATTTCCATGAGGTGTTTCTCAGCAGAGGTGGTTCTACCAGGGGGTTCAAACACTCTCCGAAAAGACTGCACAAATTCCCTGAAACTCTCTCATAAACCCAACTTTACTGCGGTCACTGGGAAAGGAATGCGCAGTCAGTTCCATAAATATTTCAAGTTGGTTGATAAACCCTCTGCACAGGTTCGGATCGCCATCATATCTGAGTGGCAACAGAGCCGTAGCGGTTAACCCCTTAACTGCAGCCCCTGAGGGCATGGTATTGTTTTCCGGTGTCTGACCTGAGGAGACCACCGGACTCGGAACAGACTTATCTGAGAGTACAGTGTGTTCAAGAATGGTTTGGATCACTACCGCTAGCTGATCCAGGCGTTGCTCATGTACATCCATCCTCCAATGGATGTTCTGTGTATTACCATCGATCTTATTATCTGAGGTCATGGCCCTTTCGTACTGTCACGGTTTGTTATGACGCTCAGACACAGAGTTAGGTAAAAACACAACTTTATTGAAAAGTTAAAGAAAACCCTATTGGGTAGCATACACATACAATATTTTTATATATATATATATATATATATATATATATATATATATATATATATAGCGAATTTACATAGTAGCATAGTACTGGTACACGGAATGAGATACAGGCTCTACCGGCCCTGCCGATACCGGGTAAGGCAACCTTAGGTGGCACAAGATGGTAACAGGTTCTACCGGCCTTACCAATATACCGGGCAGAGCAGCCTGGAGACTAGTGCAATGAAGAGAAGGCTCTACCAGCCTTGCCAAGATACCAGGCAAAGCAGCCTGGAGACAGGTACCACGAATAGTGAAGGCTCTACCGGCCTTGCCAATATATCGGGCAAGGCAGCCACGGGACTGAGACTGCAAGTAATGAGGCTTTACCGGCCTTGCCAATACCGGGTAAGGCAACCCAACAAGGAATAGAGAGGACTAGGTTCTACCGGCCTTACCAATACCGGGCAAGGCAGCGTAGACTGCTGATTAGGATGGCAGCACTGGTGGCCGTGGTGACTGGCTAGGTGGAGAGACCAGTCACCTAAGATGACAAGCAAGGCCCTTAGGATATACAGAATGGTATAGACTGCCAGTCATACAAGAATGGATCAAATACGAGCAGCGTACCACAGTCACAACCGGTGCTGACAGATCATGCAACTAGCTACCGGTTTATACAGGGAGTGAACCAGTACCCGCGTACTGGTGGAAACCTTCAATCTGTCGGCTGTCTAAGACTGAACAGCCTCCGATAATGTATAGCATAACAGTACCCGCGTACCGGAATAACCAATGTCCCTAACGGTGCACAGCAACCGGTATAGTGGAGCAAACCAGTACCCGCGTACCGGAATAACCTATGACTCTACCGGTACATCAGCAGCCAGTTACAGTGGAGAGAACCAGTATCCGCATACTGGAATAACCAATGACTCTACCGGTGCATCAGCAGCCGGTTACAGTGGAGCGAACCAGTACCCGCTTACTGGAATTACTGGTGTAACAACAGCCGGTTACAGTGGATCGAACCAGTACCCGCGTACTGGAATAACCAATGACTCTACCGGTGTATCAGCAGCCGGTTACAGTGGAGCGAACCAGTACCTGCGTACTGGAATAACCAATGACTCTACTGGTGCATCAGCAGCCGGTTACAGTGGAGGGAACCAGTACCCGCGTACTGGAATAACCAATGACTCTACCGGTGTACAGCAGCCGGTTACAGTGGAGCGAACCAGTACCCGCATACTGGAATAACCAATGACTCTACCGGTGCATCAGCAGCCGGTTACAGTGGAGCAAACCAGTACCCGCGTACTGGAATAACCAAAGACTCTGCCGGTGCATCAGCAGCCGGTTATAGTGGAGCAAACCAGTACCTGCATACTGGGAAACCAGAAAGTGAATAATAATGTCGCCAAGCCCACAGGAGGAAACAGGCACCATGTAGATGTTACAAGCAGGAACCCAGCCGAGGAACAGCTCTGCGGATGGTCAACCGGATCTAGAACGGCAGCAGGAAACAGCAGCAGGTACAGCAATCCCAACCGGATCAGGAACGGATGCAGGAACCAGGCGACTAGGAAGCAGGAACTAGATGACCACAGGCAAGCAGGAACAGCGACAAGGCCCAGGAAGCACAGGAACTCAATGCAGGTGTAAACAGCATAGAGACAGCACGAAAGGGCACCCAAAGGGTGCCCAAGCTCAGTCTAAATAGGCAATGCAGGGCGGGCTGAAGGCAAGCAGCCAATGGAAAGCCCCCTACAGGTAACTGACATATAAAGGCAGCAATCACGGGCACCGTGATACACCTGGAGCCAGTAAGGGTGAATACTGACTCACGCCTGCAGTAGAAGTAAGGTGAAAACTGACTCACACCTGCAGTCAGCTATACAAGTCTACCAGAGCCCCCAGGGGAAAAGACAAAAGAATAGTCAGACAGAGCCACAAGTCAGCACCAGAGGGGGTAGTCAGACAAGCCAGATCATACACAGTTCAGGTAGTCAGCCAGAGACACAAGTCTGCACCAGATTGCATGTCCACTATTAGGAGTTAGGTAAAAGAATAGTCAGACAGAGACACAGGTCAGCACTAGAATGGATGGAAGACTAGCCAGGTCATAAACGGAGCCCAAGGTAACAGAACTGCTATGAACAACAACGCAAGGGCAGCTGAGTCAGGCCTCAGTCTGCCCTTTAAACCCCTTCACAGGAAGCTAGAGGAGCAGCTCAGAGGGAGGAAGTAGGAAGTTGGTAGGAGGAGATTACAGGAAGCAAACAGATAAAACAGAGGCCTGCAGCATGCTTGAAGCCTCGTGCCTGCAGATGATGCTGAAGTCAAGGTAAGCTGTAACACTATGGCTGCAGTCAGCTTTTGTACTAACACTTTACTACCATTCCCTGCACTGCTGTTATTCCTTTCATCATACCCCCGCCCCTAATATGTTTGTTGGACATTATTAAACTAGTGTGTGTGTGCAGTCTTGCCCGTTACAAAATACTTTCTCCTAATATCTGTCTGCCTCTCCCTGTTTTTGTCACCTTTCAAACTATTTTTAATTAATTCTTTTTTTTACCCAAAACCAACAAAAACCAAACTGAAAACCCACGAAAACCAACCCAAAACCAACCAAAAACCCACAAAACCCAACACCCACAAAAACCAACCAAAAACCCAACTCAAAACCCAACTCAAAACCCATTAAACCCATTTTGCACCAATACTGCACCACAATTGAGTCAGGATTGCACCATCATTGCACCCATAGTGCATCTTTAATGTCTCCTTATTGCACCCATACTGCACCGTTATTGCACCCATATTGCACCGTTATTGCATCCATAATGTGTCCTTATTGCACCCATATTGCACCATTATTGTAACCATATTGCACCCAATTTGCGTCCTTAATGCTGTGACATGGGTGGAGCAATTGGTAGATAAACTGCCTGTATACCACTTCAGTTGCCCTTTCGTGGTGTTCCAGTGCAGTTGTGTTTCAGTTTGCTCTGTGTATTACCTGGTTTTGTCGGACTACCCGATCTGGTGTTGACCTGTGGCTCTGTCTGACTATCCACTCCGTGTATGACCCTTGGCTTGTCTGACATCCAATCTGCTGCAAACCTGAGGCTCTGGCAGACTAATCTCTCTGTGTATGACCAGGCGTGTCTGACCATCCCATCTGGTGCTGTCCTGTGGCTCTGTCTGGCTCGTCTTGCCTCCCTCCTGTGGACATCCATCTGGCGCAGACCTGGGGTCCTGGTAGACTCTCTTCTATACCAACTACAGGCGTGAGTCCGGTATTAGATCCCAGTGGTCCTGACTGCAAGCGTGAGTCAGCGACTGACTCCTACTAAGTTGACAGCAGGCTTGAGTCAGCTTTCCTCCTAGCTAGACTGACAGTGGCGTGTGTCAGTGTTTTCCGTTGTTCCTGGTCAGAGTCTCCTATCTGTTTCAGTCCTTGTTCCAGAAGAAGACCCTCCGTGGCTGATCCAGTTCCTGTTGCAGTTCCAGTTGCAGAACTGCGGGGGTTTCCGTTCCTGTTCCTGCCTTAACTCCTGTAGAGACTTCCAGTGGCTACGGCCTAGTCTCAGCAGTTTGGTCCAATCAAGCGGCCTACTATTCCTGATAGCAGTGCAAGCTTGTCTGCCGACCTTCTGCTTGTTTATATTGTCTAATTCGTTTCCTTGTTCTGTGCCTTAATAAAGGTGATTTATCTTTACGTTCTGACTCCTGAGTCCTCTGGGTATCTGTGACAGTAAGAAAGGGCCATGTCTACGGACGGTACTGGTAAACCTTCTGTCCAGCACTTACTAAGCAGGGTGGAGGCTCAGGAGCAACGTATTGATCAGATTACGATGGCTTTGCAAACACTGTTGAACCGCACTTTGACCGTCTTGTCGGACAACCGGTGGCCCCCACTGTTAATACGGCACCGCTAGTAGAAGCATTCCCGGATGCAGGTGTGATGAGGGGTTTTTCCTGTCGAGCTCCACTTCCTGAGCGGTAGGGAGGGAGGCCCAGCGTTGTGTCGTGGGTTCCTAAACCAATTGGGCATTTATATGGAGATGGTACCGCAAGCGTTCCCCAATGAGCACAGTAAAGTCGGACTGTTGGTCTCACTTTTGTCGGGCAAGGCTTTGGCATGGGCGAATCCGCTTTGGGAGAATGATAAACCTATCATTCATGATTTTTCCGAGTTTGTGTCTGCATTCAAATGGGTGTTTGACGTACCCGCCCGCTCTATCTCTGCTGCCAAACATCTAATGTCTATCCACCAGAGCAGTAAGGTGGCCGAGTATGCGATTGAGTTTCGCACATTGGCAGCAGAGGTAGGCTGGAATAATGAGGCACTGGTAGCCGCCTTCTCGCAGAGACTAAGTGATGTCATTAAAGATGAGATTGCGCCCAGAGAGTTGCCTTCTGACTTAGACCAATTGATTTCATTTACCATATTGATCGACACCCGTATCAGGGAAAGACCCTCATTTAAGGAACGCACACGGAGGCCTCTGGCACATTGGCTCTGAATTTCAGTTGCCCACCCATTCCTCCCTCTCCTCCCATGCCTCCTGGTTCAGATTTAGGAGGGAGGGAACCCATGCAGTTGGGATTCACCCGGCTTTCTGCTCAAGAAAGAGCATACCGTAGACGGGAGGGGCTTTGCCTATATTGCGGTAAAGCTGGCTACTTGTTGCGTGCTTGTCCCATATGACCGGGAAATGGGCGCACCTAGAGTCACGTAGGGGACAGACTCTAGGTGGGGTGTCTCAGTCCCCAGGAGATTTCCAGGAGAAGCCTACTCTGGAAATTATCCTATCTTAGGCAAATTTTTCTGTATCTACCCCGGCTTTAATCGATTCAGGGGCAGCGGGGCATTTCATTGTTGCCAGGTTTGCTGAGAAACACGCTATCCCTTTATTACCATGGACATCTCCACCGTCGATTGAGGCTATTGACGGTAGACCTCTACAACCGCCTCAGGTTACTCATGAGACTGTTCCGGTATCCCTGTTGGTTGGAGCCCTCCATCATGATACTCCAGTTCCACGTCATAAACTCTCCACTTTATGCGGTCATTCTGGGGTTTCCGTGGCTCCAAAAACATAACCCCAGAATGGACTGGCATGGCTGCGACATTTTGTCTTGGTCTCCGTATTGTACGGAGTCATGCTTGACTCGTCCTATCAGAATATTGGGCATGGCTTCCTCCACCTCCTCCTCCGCTTTACCTGAGGAATATCAAGCCTTCCGTGATGTACTCAACAAGATACAGGGCACGACTTTACCTCCTCATAGGACGTACGACTACTCGATTGACTTGGTGCCAGAGGCTGTTCCTCCAAGGGGCTGTGTATTCCCTCTCTCCGTGGAGGAGAATCAGGCTATGTAGGAGTACGTGTTTGATGCTCTTGCCAGAGGGATTATTCGGAAATCCTCATTCCCGGCAGGGGCAGGTTTCTACTTTGTTAAGAAGAAGGATGGCGAGTTGAGGCCATGTATTGATGTCCGAGATCTTAAACTCATGGTCAAGAACGCATATCATATACCTCTGATCACGGAGTTGTTTGACCGGTTGCAAGGTTCAACGGTCTTTACCAAGCTCGACCTTCGAGCAGCTTATAATCTAGTGTGTATCCGTAAGAGTGATGAGTGGAAGACAGCATTTAATAGCAGGAGCGGGCATTACGAATACTTGGTAATGCCCTTTGGCCTTTGCAATGCTACTGCTGTCTTCCAGGAGATCATTAATGATGTTTTGAGGGACCTTTTGATGAGTTGCGTGGTTGTCTACCTAGATGACATCCTAATCCACTCCCTGAATTTGGAACAACACCAAAAGGATGTTGCGAAGGTGTTGTCACTCTTAAGGGCCAACAATCTTTTCTGCAAACTAGAAAAGTGTGAGTCTCATCAGTTACAAGTAATTTTTCTGGGCTATGTGATCTCCTCCTCTGGGCTGGCTATGGACCCGGGGAAGCTCTCGGCAGTACTTCAATGGCCCCTTCCTATGGGACTCAAAGCGATTCAGCATTTCCTGGGATTCGCAAATTAAGTCAGTTCTCTATCACTGTCAAACCTCTTACGAACATGACGCACAAGGGTGCTAATGCTTCCAAGTGGTCCCCGAAGGCTTTACAGGCTTTTGAACGCTTAAAGGCAGCTTTTGCCGCTGCACCAGTACTAAGGCACCCGAATCCTAAACTTCCTTTTACCTTGGAGGTTGACGCGTCTGAGTCAGGCGTAGGCGCCCTCCTGTCTCAGAGGTCTTTGGATCTTATCTTTGCGACTATCCGCACCAGTAGTACCTCTCCCTTGGGGACAGAGATTTTAGCTGCCTAAGGGACGGCCCCTGCTGAGAAACCGCATGGGAGATGCTTCGTGCCTGAAGGCTTAAGGGCAAAATTATTGGAGAAATATCACTCTTCCAAAGCCGCAGGGCACATTGGAAAAGATAAATTGCTCTGGTCTGTATCTCGACTATTTTGGTGGCCTGGCATCCGTACAGATGTGTCTGCTTTCATAGCAGCTTGCCAGACTTGTGCAACTACCAAGACTCCTAGACACCTTCTGGTGGGTCTCCTTCCAGTGCCTAATGGGGAGCATCCATGGTTGCACATTTCCATTGATTTTATGGTAGAATTACCGGTTTCCGAGGGCTGCAAAGTCATTCTGATGATTGAAGACCGTTTTTCGAAATTGGCTCATTTTGTACCCCTCACAGAATTGACTACTGCTCAGCAATTGGCTAAGATCTTCACTAAGGAGGTCTTTCGGCTCCATGGGGTACCAAAAGTAATTGTGTTGGACAGGGGAAGCCAGATTGTGTCTCGATTTTGGAGATGCTTTTGTGCACAATTGGGTATCCAACTCTCCGCCTATCATCCACAGTCTAATGGTGCGGCTGAGAGATCGAACCAGGCCTTGGAACAGTTCTTGCGCTGCTATATTTCGGACCATCATGATGGCTGGGCAAGCCTGTTACTGGGGGTGGAGTTTGCCCGTAATTGTGCCATGAATTCTTCAACTCAGACTTCTCCATTTATGATTAACTATGGCTTCCAGCCTTCAGTGCTTCCTGAGTCATTTGAGGCACAAAATATTCCAAGCTCTGGAGGAGCATTTAAGGGAATGCCGCTCCACATGGGTACGGGTTCAGAGAACCTTGCAACGGTCCATGCTGCAACAGAAAAGTCAGGCCGATCATAGACGACTACCTGCACCGGTGTTTCAGGGGGGGAGAGAGTCTGGCTATCCACACGAAATCTGAATCTACAAGTACCTTGTAGAAAATTGGCTCCTCAGTTTGTGGGTCCCTCACGTGTCTTGCATAGGATTAATCCTGTCGCCTATGCTCTGGAACGGCCAGCCAATATGTGCATCCATAATGTATTCCATGTCTCCTTATTGACACCCTTGGTCTGCAACCGGTATACCTCAGCTCCTTTACGCCCGGCTCACGTGAGAGTTGCAGATCACGAGGAGTATGAAGTACAGAGCATTCTCGACTCCCGTAGGGTACGAGGTCGATTACAATACTTTGTACACTGGAAGGGTTATGGACCTGAAGAGCGTTCTTGGGTCTCGTCCACTGATATGCATGCTCCTGCCCGCATAAGGAGGTTTCACTCTCGTTTTCCTTCAAAGCCTCGACCACTCCCGCAGGGGAGGGGGCACTGAGGGGGAGGTACTGTAAGCCGGCTGCCAGACCCAGTGGGCGGCCGGTCTTGGTGTCCTCCTGTTTTAGCCGCATGTGTTGGGAGTACCGGTGCACTCTGGTGTTCATCCAGGTATCACTGTGCCTGTGCTATTCGGCGACATTCTGTCAGTCTACACTACTGCTTAACACCTATTGGCTGAACTGTGATTGTCCCACCCAGTATTGTCCTTAAATACTGGGTTCTGGCACATCTCCGGTGCCCTTTCGTGGTGTTCCAGGACCAGCGCTTGTTCCTGATTGTGTGCTCTCAGTGTATCGACCCGGCCTGCCTGACTACTCTGCATCTCGTTTTCTGCCTTTGCACCAACCAGGACTGCCTGACCATTCTGCTTCTCATCTCCTGTGTACCGACCCGGCTAGGCTGACGTTCCTGCTCCATGTACCGACCCGGCTTGGCTGACATTCCTGCTCCATGTACTGACCTGGCTTGGCTGACATTCCTGCTCCGTGTACCGACTTGGATTGGCTGACGTTCCTGCTCCATGTACCAACTTGGATTGTTCTACGTTCCTGTTCTGTGCATTCCGCCCGGTTGGGCTGCTGCCTCCTCTGCACGCCATGACCGGTCTACGGTTAAGAGTAGTGCTTCACTCTCGCTGTCTGTGGACAGAAGAGCAGTTAGTCTCGGTTGCCTCCATGTCGCCCCGGAGACATTCCTATTGGTCTGCCTTTCATACCATTCCAGGTTGGGTGCCTCTCAGGCCGAGTTGCTCAGATTCTGATACTGCCACGACAGTGTCCAGTTGCCTTGTCTCCGTTACTACCACGGCAGTGTCCAGTTGCATAGTCTCCTTTACTGCCACGGCAGTGTCCAGTTGCATAGTCTCCGTTACTGCTACGGCAGTGCTCAAGTGGCTCAGTCTCCACTACTGCTACAGCAGCGCCCCTATTGCTCAGTCTCCGTTACTGCCACGGCAGCTCCTCAGTTGCTCTGTCTCTGTTAATGGTACTGCAGTATCCAGTTGCCTCGTCTCCGCTACTGCTATGACAGCGCTCACGTGGCTCAGTCTCCGTTACTGCTACGGCAGTGCTCAAGTTGCCTGGTCTCCGTTACTGCTACGGCAGTGTCTAAGTCACTCAGTCTCCGTTACTGCTACGGCAGTATTCACGTTGCCTAGTCTCTGTTACTGCTACAGCAGTGCTCAAGTTCCTCAGCCTCCGTTACTGCTAAGGCAGTCCACAATTGTCTGGTATACATATTCTTGGGCGTTACTCGTAGTACAGCTCTCACCTCTATTTGAGCTCCTTAAAAGGCCTTACCACACATGGGCCTGTCAATGTTCTCTGTCTGCTATTAACCCATGCAGTGCCGATATACTGGGACTCACTCAAGATCTGCCTGACCTGTGTCAGTATAATGTTATATGGACTCTTTACTTATACTGGACCTGTGTGGGCTTACCTCTATATAACCAGTCTAGTGGCTGTACTATAATAAGTGTATATTACAGGACCTTCTGAGAGTTATTGTGATCTTAATTGTTTAATAAAACTGTGTTTTATCCAAACCTACTGTGTCTGCGTTTCGAACAAACCGTTACACCAGGAGACCGGCCTCCTTGCTGCTCCCCCTGGAGGCTCCAGTCGCATCTGACTCTGGCACGCGTCACAAGAATTCCCTGGTGACATTGTGCCTCGAATCTTAAAGGGACATTACACTAATTGCTTCACCCGCTCCGTGTATGACCCTTGGCTTGCCTGACATCCAATCTGGTGCAAACCTGCAGCTCTGGCTGACTAACCGTTCCGTGTATGACTTTAGGCTTGTCTGAGTACCCGTTCTGGTGTTGACCTGTGGCTCTGTCTGACTATCCGCTCCGTGTATGACTCTTGGCTTGTCTGACATCCAATCTGCTGCAAACCTGAGGCTCTGGCAGACTAATCTCTCTATGTATGACCAGGCGTGTCTGACCATCCCATCTGGTGCTGTCCTGTGGCTCTGTCTGGCTTGTCTCAGTCTTGCCTCCCTCCTGCTGTCATCCATCTGGCGCAGACCTGGGGTCCTGGTAGACTCTCTTCTATACCGACTACAGGCGTGAGACCGGTATTAGATCCCAGTGGTCCTGACTGCAGGTGTGAGTCAGCGACCGACTCCTACTAAGTTGACAGCAGGCTTGAGTCAGCTTTCCTCCTAGCTAGACTGACAGTGGCGTGTGTCAGTGTTTTCCATTGTTCCTGGTCGGAGTCTCCTGTCTGTTCCAGTCCTTGTTCCAGAAGAAGACCCTCCTTGGCTGATCCAGCTCCTGTTGCAGTTCCAGTTCCAGTTTATCCACGGGGGTACCCGTTCCTGTTCCTACTTTAGCTCCTGTAGAGACTTCTAGTGGCTACGGCCTAGTCTCAGCAGCTTGGTCCATTCTAGGCGGCCTACTCCTGAGTCCTCTGGGTATCTGTGACAGCATGATATTGTGAATGCGCCATTCGGAATGACGCGAAATGTAGAATTTGCGACACTTTAAGAAGCATAACTTTAATTGCGACATTTCAAATGAAGCAGCCAAAGACATGCGACATTTTATGAAGCAAAACTTTACATGCGTCACTTCAAATGGATACCCATGCAGTCCAGCCCCCAAATGTCAGGCAAATCCTCTTTGCATGAGAGAAACAGCACAACCCCAGACATACGTTTTAGTTTATGTGGACCTCGTCAGTGGTTTCTCAGTTACACAAGATTTGGGGGTATTTTGAGTAAGTCTTCTTTTCCCTTCACACTACCCCAGAGTCCACCAGACTCCACTAACACAGAAAACAAATTGCAAGCCCACAAGACTCCCTAAAATACACTCAAGCTTCACTGTATTCGTCTATCCCATCTAGCTCAAAAATTGTGCCGCTTTCTCTCTAACAAACACAGAATGACACATTGTGGGACACCCTTTTTATATTATCTCTGAGGGAAAAGAAGGAACACTTTCCACATATGGGGAGGGAAATCAGTCTTACCATTGCTTTCAATGCAATGAGCTAGGTGGAGAAAAAAAGCAGAAAATCAACACTTTTTACAAAAAAAGTTCCACTCATAGGAGTTTTTTTTCTTTTTCTCCTGTTTCACCCATCTCGAATCAGCATACACAGCCACAGAAGGGAAAATATTATATACTTTAATTATGTTATTATTAGTGAAAGAAGCAAGGTGTTCACCTTGACTGAAAAGGACTCTTCTGCTCTTATCAGCTCTACAGCAAACGATAATGTATAACAGTATCTGATAGTAAAATACCCTGCTTTTTGTCAACCAGTATTAGTCAAACTCCCTGCCTGGCACTGTATAACTATGGGGGTGGTTCATCAGAGTGGAGAGTGGAGTGGAGAGATGGCGGTCAGAAGAACATGAGTGGCTAATGGGAGGACACTTGAGTAGAACAGGAATAGTGAAAGGGAAGGCAGGTGAGGAGAACCTGAATGGTGAAAGGGAGCTGGGTCAATAAGAGTAGGAGTGGTATAAGGGGGAAAGCAAGGAGAGCAGGAGTGGTGTCAATGAGGGGAGAGCAGGAGTGGCAAAAAGGAGGGTGAGGAGAGCAGGCACAGCAAAAGGAAAGATGTGCGAGAAGAGAAGAAGCGGCAAAAAGGAGGGCAGGAAAAAAGAGCAGAAGTGGCAAAAAGGACAGCTGGATTAGAGAGCAGGGTGGTGAAAGGGAGATGGGGAGAGGAGAGCAAGGGAGAGTGGCTGGGTGTAAAAGATAGGAGAAGAGTCTGAACGGTGTAAGTCAGGGTAGCGAAAGATCAAGCAAAGGTCCTGGAACAAGCCGAGGTCAAACCAGTAAATCACCCAGGAAGCTAAATGACAGGTACTGGTCAAGACCTGATCCTACAATTGAGTGGCAGGGAAAGTTGTACAAGGTTACAACTCCTAAAACTAAGGACAATGCTGCCAGGGGAAACCTACTGATCCAACTCAGGAAAACACATGCTCCTGCCACAAGGCCACAGGTTTTAGAATAGGGAGAGGCCGGTACTGCTGTGATGGTCAGTCTACCAACTGTGAGCAAAGAGATAGTCAGAGACGCTCAACTAGGAATGAGCCTGCCCTCAAAGTGATGAGGCTCTATAGGATAAGTATCCTACCCAGGGTGCAAACTCTTTTAGCTCACTAGTGCCTTTCACAGAGAGAAAATATTCTAAAGCATATCATACTAATCCTACCAAAAGGCAGTCCAGCCACGAAATGCCAGGCAATTCCTCTCTGAACAAGAGAAGCAGCCAACCCCAGACGTACATTTCGGCCTTCTTGGGCCTCGTCAGTGAGGTGCAGCTGATCTCTCTAGGCACTGTGAGCAAGGGGTCCCCGTCTGGATTACCCTGTTACCCTTAGGGTGACTAGTCCCAAGGATAATTTGCATATGCAAAGAGCTAGTCAGAGACGCTCAACTAGGAACCCTGGGTAGGATACTTATCCTATAGAGCCTCATCATTTCGAGGGTAGGCTTGTTCCTAGTTGAGCGTCTCTGACTAGCTCTTTTACCAACTGTGAGCACAAACATGACATGCAGTGATTGTCTAATGTGTTGACACACAGGAGACTGATATTCTTGTCAGATTGGCTTCTGCCACACTCAGAATCTTTGAGGCCTCCTTCCAAGCTTTTGGACTTCTTGTTCCCCCTTGCTTATTTATGTAATGTTGATGTAAACTGCTTTCCCTTTCAGAAGGGAAGCTGTGAAGAGCTTGCCATGCTGCTCTTACCTCCAAAATATTTATAGCAATAAGACACCTCTTCTTCCATTATCATTTCCCCCAAAGATGTTCCACAATGTGTTTTTCATCCTGTCAGGCATGCATCTGTGGTCAAGGTTAATCAGTCAGGTATCCATAGGTTTTTCTGTGTGTCCAAGAACTCTTACATTCACAGTGCTAGGTTAGGATTTGTTTGCTCCAAAATAGTAATCAATTCATAGTAACATAGTAAATTAGGTTGAAAAAAGACACAAGTCCATCAAGTTCAACCTTCGCTTCATACCTCAGTAACTAAGAATTTTATAGCTTTCCTGCTACCAATTAAATTAGTCTTTATCAGACCTTCCTGATCTGCCTACTGATAAACAGTATAACTCTGTATGTTCCCTTTTGAAAGAAATGTATCTAATCTTCTCTTAAATGTGTCCATTGTATCTGCCATAACTACCTCCCTGGGCAATGAATTCCACAATTTGACAGACCTTACCGTAAAAAAACCCTTCCTCTGCTGAAGTTTAAACCTCCTTTCCTCTAATCTCAAGAGGTGTCCCCTGGTCACCTGAGCAGGCCTTGGAATAAATAGCTCACCGCAGAGATCCTTGTATTGACCTCTCATATACTTGTACAATGTGATAAGGTCTCCTCTTAGTCATCATGAGGATTTTGATTATGCCTTAGTGCTTGACCCCCCTGATCTTTTAGCATACAAGACAGCACCTGCCAGTCTAACATTTCTTGAAGAATATGTTGGAACTTTTTCATTTTTAGAACTTTTTTCAGAAGCTTGGAATATATGCAGGGCTGCTTTAAGAAACTGTGTGCTCTGGGCAAAGGTCACGCTAGTGGACCCACCCCCCTACAATCCTACTTGTTTAAAAAACATTACAAAATGCCACACACAATGTTCTAACAATTCGTCTGTTAGCTCCCTTCAGAGCATTACATCTTCTGTAAGTATCACGGTGCCCGTGCTCCCTTGTTTTTGTGTTCCTGTCAGTTTTCCTGTGTAGTGCTCCCATTGGCTGTCCTGTGTTATCCCGCCCAGTATGGCCTTTATATACTGGGCCCCTGCACCCACACGGTGCCCTTTCGTAGTGTTCCTGTATCAGTGCTAGCCTACTGCTCAGTTTTTCCCAGTGTACCGACTTAGCCTGCCTGACTACTCTTCAGTTTCCAGCTCCTGTGTACCGACCCGGATTGCCTGACTTCTCCTCAAGTGCCTGCTCCTGTATACTGACCCGGCCTGGCTGACGTTCCTGCTTCTTCAGCTAGTTGTCGCCGAGGCGACATTCTTACTCTGCAGGCGATCCGGTTACACTTGCTTACTAACACTTGAGTCAGTTCCGTTACTGCTCCTGCAGGTTGCCAGTGTTTGCCTCCGTTACTGCTCCGGCAGTGCACCTTTGGCTTAGTCCTCCATTACCATTCATACCGGGTGCAAGTGCTGCCTCCGTTATTGCTCCGGTAGTCGCCATTGGCTTGTCCTCCGTTTCTGCTCCTGCAGGTTGCTAGTTCCGCCTCCGTTACTGCTCCGGCAGTGCGCCTTTGGCCTAGTCCTCCGTTACCATTCATACCAGTTGCAGGTGCTGCCTCCGTTATTGCTCCGGTAGTCGCCATTGGCTTGTCCTCCGTTTCTGCTCTTGCAGGTTGCTAGTGTCCGCCTCCGTTACTGCTCCGGCAGTGTGCCTTTGGCCTAGTCCTCCGTTACCATTCATACCGGTTGCAAGTGCTGCCTCAGTTATTGCTCCGGTAGTCGCCATTGGCTTTTCCTCCGTTACTGCTCCTGCAGGTTGCCAGTGTTTGCCTCCATTACTGCTTCGGCAGTGCACCTTTGGCCTAGTCCTCCGTTACCATTCATACCGGTTGCAAGTGCTGCCTCCGTTATCGCTCCGGTAGTGTGCCATTGGCTTGTCCTCCGTTTACTGCTCCTGCCGGTTGCAAGTATCTGCCTCTGTTACTGCTCCGGCAGTGCTCATTAC
Organism: Rhinophrynus dorsalis; assembly: GCA_037306005.1. NCBI lineage: Eukaryota > Metazoa > Chordata > Amphibia > Anura > Rhinophrynidae > Rhinophrynus > Rhinophrynus dorsalis. Next base: position 199,826,930 of record CM074720.1, on the reverse strand, counting down.
TCTATATCTGTGGTACTCTGGCAGTTCACATTGTTCTGCTAGCCTTGAGCGACCTGAAGCTCTCTATAAAGTGCTATCTCGGTACCTTCACACATGGGACTGTTTACACTCATTGATGAACTTGCAGTACCAGAGTCCTGGGAAACTTACTCCTCTTGCCTGACCTGTGTCAGTATATACTGCTTGTACCTTTATTTGTACTGGACCTGTGTGGGCAATTGTATGATTAACCTGTCGTGTGTCTGTATTATACTGCCTGTATACTACAGGACCTGTGAGGGTTCTTATTGTATTGTAAATTCAATAAAACTGTGTTTTTATTCTAAACCATTGTGTTTGTGAGTCGAACAAACCATTACAATCAGTTACTTGCAGAACAATACCACAATACATTTACGGTCATCTCTCAGTAGAATTATCTTAAGAGAAATCATGCACCTTGGCTCTATCCATAAAATCTTGGTCTCTTAGAAGCAGCTTTTGTCTTCAAAGAGAAAAAATTGTAGGACACAAACCTAGAGGGTATGCTGGATTTCTACAAATAGGTGAAACTGAATGGAAACAGCAACTACAGCACGAAAATATATGCAGTACAGAGCATTCTCACAATGTAGCAGTCAAGGATTTTAAAGCTAAAAATTTAGTTTAACGATTACTATTCGATTAAGTTCAAATAAGAATACAATTGATAATAATAATTATGAAATATTCCAACTTAAATTGTACTTACCCAGTAACTTTGTGTGAATGATCCTGAGAAGGAGATGGAAGTAGAGACCATTTCTGTAGGCTTTCACTGCATTCTAGCACCTGCAAGTCAACATAAGATTTCCACTGAAAAATAAAGCTGTTGCTTATGAGACAAATATATTAATTCTCTTTTCTATCATAGTAACACAGTTGATGAGGTAGAAAGAGATATGCATTCATCAAGTTTAATCTTGGCTGTATCATCCTTGTTTCTATGATTTTTCTCCTGCGTGATGCATAGCATCTCCTGTCTGTGTCATCTTTCAGACAGCTCTTCAATTAGTCATATTGAATCAGTATTCAACAGGTTTTTTTTTCTTTGGATTGCAAAAGTAACTAAGTTCATAATCATTTCACATTAACCTCCTCGAGGACCAAATGGATGTGCAAGGCGTTACAAAGCAATGCACTGAGCATCCTCTGGCCTTCAAGGGTTTTACAGCACCAATAAGCTGTAAAATCTGTTTTTTTTCCAATGTATGAAACATCTTTCAAAATAAAAATATTGTCTGTCACATTGGTTTTTTGCATATGCAATATCTTAATAAAGCTTTTTTTTTTTTTTTTTTTTAAATATATATTGTCTGTATCACTTGTTGGGTACCCATAAGCACTGGGATGTCCCCAAGTACATCTACCCAAATGAAAAAGAAAAAAACAGAACAAAATAAACTCAGCAGCTTCCCATAGAGACTCATGTTTAGATGGCTGTCTGTATTTGCCAAATGTTTTTAATGCTATAATCAAAATGGAAGCTATGGAAGATACTTTGACTCTCAGTCTATAAGATGGTTTACTGTTACATATTTTTTTTTATTCCCAAGTGCAGACTAAAAGTTTGTTTGCTAATGAACAGACATCCATGAACAAGGCTGGGACAAACTCACATGAGTTATAACCCATAGCTAGACCATAAAGATATTTCTAACATACACACAGAGAGATATTTTTGTTTATTCTTTATAAAGAAACTAATAGTGGCCTACAAAAAAAGAAAATGAAGCGCTACTGAGAATTTTCAGGAAAACAGACTGAAGGAAATGCAGACCATTGGAATACCATTTAAAGCAGATCAGAATACAGTTGCAGAACGGTAAGTATCTTTTTTATTGTCTTGGAAAACACCTGGAACCCCTGTTGATATATTATTCAGTATAAACAGCCCTAACCATCCCCTCAATTGACTTGCTAGATTAGTCATCCTGAGAGTCTGATGCTGGAGCCATGAAATATCCTCATCAACATTATCTTCCATCTCCCCTCTTGTCCATGTAGCTAGGTAAAAATGTTCACTCTCTGCGGAAGAGTGAGAACTCTGTGGTAGGTGTATGGGAATCTGGTTCAAATCTATGCTGATTTTTTTCCAGTGGGGGGGCAAAATGGACAAGTAAGAGGAAAAACTGTTGAGGCCAAGAAAGCCAGCCAGAGAATCTTTTATAGATTTAATCCATGCGTGCCCACTGCCCAGTGCTGTCCAAATTAAGAATCATACAAGCAGGGAGTCCCCCTGTGCAAGATCTAGAAGGAATGGATCCTGGGGAATCCAAAGTAGGGGGTGACCCACAGGGATAAAGAAACCAAAGTCTGCTTCAGTCCCCGTAATCTTCTCACTAAACACAATAAAGAAAATCTAACTAAATAAATGGCCAGCCCATGACCTCCTGTGTCAGACAGGACACAAAACTGTTGTTTGTGGGGATTAAACTGGGTGGAGAAGGAGTCTACTCCTGTAAAGACTGTTTTCTTAAAGGGATAGTAATACTTCATTTTATCTTTATTGTATTTTGTAGGCATTAAAAAAACATGAAGAACGATGTAAGTCTTATCTCTCAAACCTTTATGGTTTAAGAGATATTCACAAGGAAAGTTTCCCCCTCCCTCCCCTTTTTCCTAGTGTAAGCCATCTCTTCTCAGATGTGAATCTGGTTGTAAGACCAGACAGATAACAGCAGGGGACAATCTTCTTTGTATGAAAACAATGAAAGACCTTCCCCCCCTTGACAAGTTTTGCAGCTTTTTCCCATAACTTAATTGAAGATTGTCCCTCTCTGCAGTGTACCTGGGCACCTCCCTTCTGATCTGGCTGAACGGGGGGATACTTTGCTTGTGAATATCTCTTAAACCATAAAGGTTTGAGAGATAAGACTTATATCATTCTTCGTGTTTTTTTAATGCCTACAAAATATAATAAAGATAAAACGAAGTATTACTATCCCTTTAAAGAGCTCCGCATCCTTGGGGTCCTTCTGTCCCCCTTAGGGCAAAGAGAAAAACAAAATAACAATTCAAGTTTGCATTTTGTTTTAATTTCAACACAGAAGTGGTAAATGGTGCAAAATGCAACACAAATAAAATACTGATTTCTATTCTTCAATTGCTAATTTCTATTTTTCAATTGCTAATTTAGGCCTAAATTACATTGCAGGTGATAAATGCCATCACTGATCACTATTGAATCTTATGGGGACATGTGTAGAAAAAAAACTAGTTATCACCTGTAATGGAATCCAGGCTCTACATAGGAAGACTTGCATGCCAAATAACACATGTATACAGATGTACTAAATATAGGGCCATATGGATTTTCCAGCGAATGCAAAGAACTAAATCCTCTTCAGTACAGTTGTCAATCACTTTATTAGAATTTCAATTTCTTCCTGATAAAACATTTTCTAAAGAAATAACTGAAATAAAAAACAAACACTTTGTGGATTTCCATTTAGCTCAATAAACATAATTATCTGTTAAACGTGACTGTATACCAGAATGGTATGGTAAAACATGACTGTACAGTCATGAGCAACAAAGACACTACCAAATGTCACAGTTTAAAATAAATTGCCAGGCTACATACTGAACAAATGTATTTTCTGCAAAAATGTCAATATATCTCTTTATTTTGAGTCTTCATTTACATTTTTTAATAGAGGTTTTTTTCCCTATTTTTTTGCTTATAAACTCTGTACTACAAATCAGTATCAGTGTGATAAGACAGGATAAGTGTTACCCAATTAAAATCAGAGTATAATTGCAAATATTTACAAACCTGTTTTTGAAGTAGAGCAATAGGATGAAACACTGAGCGGTAGCATTCAGCAGCATCAAACAGTGGCTTAAATATCGAGATCGCCTATAAAGCAAAAGGGACAGAGTTTAAAAGAGTGGGAAAGAAAGGGAACTAAAAGAATAATATATGTCATTATGAGCAAAAGAAAATGCAAACAATTCTGAGGCAAACCACCAGCAATTATAAGGAACAAATAAAATTCCCACAATAACCAACAATGTCAGTGGAGCTTTTATTCCCTTGAATGTTAGAGGTCTCCATCTCTCTAAGCACTGAAGCCCCTTAAAGTGTTAGTAATGTCCAAGTAAAAATATATTGCAGTGTGTAGAGTTGAAACAGTTGAAATGAATGCAAAAAAACGTATCTCTCAAACTGCTATGGTTTATTTATTTAAAATGATTGACTTCATTGGAATGGGCTAAAAAGTGTGCCTGGTCTGCAAGCATACTTTTTAGACCATTCCAATGAAGACATTCGTTTTAAACAACACGAATGCAGCTCTGCTGCAGAGCCTCTGTGTCGGCCAACATGGATCTCCTGCTGACAGCTTTACAGCTGACAGCAGGAAACATCAAACTTTGAATGCATGTACCTCTCAAACTATAGCGGTTTGAGAGATACTTTTTTTTGCATTCAATTCAACTTTTTCAGCTCGACACAATGCAAAATATTTTTACTTGGACATTACTAACACTTTAAAAGCACAACTTAAATAAATGTGAGTTTTCATTTCTCCTCTATAATGCAGCTGGTTTACCCCAGCAAAAGGACAATTGCAAACCTATTGAATCAAAGGGAACAAACAAAAATTCTCATTGACAAACATTCACATCAAACTTGTGCCTACTGTCTTTAACCCCTTAACGACAGGCGCTGCGGCACGTCACAGTCACTTAAGGACCACGGAGCATTTTTTTTTTTTTTTTTTTTTTGTAATTTCTGGTTCCGGACTCCTCGAACGGCGCGCAGCCGCAGGGGGAGCCCGGAATTCTATGACGGTCATAGTACGTCATGGGTCGTTAACTCAGATCTACCCATGACGTACTATGACCGTCAAGGGTCGTTAAGGAGTTAATTAGTAAAACTAGATTAGCGTTTATTTTTGTTTGTTTTTTTTTTAACTTCCCTAGTACTGAAGATATGCAGAGTTAAAATCTGGCACTCCCGCAATATGCGGCACACAGTATGTGCGGCACAACGCCTCAGCACTTCCCATCCCCTCCCAGCTGCCCCATGGAGCGTGTTCACGCTTCCCTTCGAGGTGGCATTAATGTGGGCTATTGTTAAAGGGACAGTAATGTCCCCAAAAAAAGATACCCAGTTTTGTAGCCTTTAAAAAAAAAAAATCAATATGCTCCAAACCTGATCTCTCAAACCACTATGGTGAGATATAGGGATTCAAAGTCCCCCCCTCCCTCCCCTTCTCCTGATGTCAGCTGTAAGGCTGACAGCAGGAGAATCAAGTCGTACGACTCGAGGAGGCTCTGCAGCAGAGCCGAGATCATGTTATCTATAAAGAATTAATTCACTGGAAAGGTCTACAAAGTGTGCTTGCAAACCAGGCACACTCTGTAGAGCCTCCTCGAGTCGTACGACTTGATTCTCCTGCTGTCAGCCTTACAGCTGACATCAGGAGAAGGGGAGGGAGGGGGGAACTTTGAATCCCTGTATCTCTCAAACCATAGTGGTTTGAGAGATCAGGTTTGGAGCATATTGATTTTTTTTAAGTCTACAAAACTGGATATATTTTTTGGGGACATTACTGTCCCTTTAAAACAAGCTCCGTTTACCATGCATCACAGTATCCGTGATTCCACTTGCATGTGATTCTGTCCAATGGTCTGTGGTCTATGCTGCGAGTAGGACCGGGTCACCTCCATGCCTGTCTCTATTCTGCGGACACGCGTCTATGACATCACACTCACTATTTTGTAGCATTAGGCACAATTGGCCAGTGGAGTCCCACCCTCCGGCACCGGCCATATAGTCTGCTCGCAAACTGAGCTTAGTTGCCCTTTTGTGGTGTTTCTGTGCGTTATTCCAGTGTTGCTCTTGTTTGACCCTAGCTTTGGCTTCCGTGTATTCTCTGGTTCGATCTCTGGCTTTGTCTGACTATCAGCTCCGGTTTTGACCAGTGGCTCTGTCGGACTATCCGATCTGTATATGACCCTGGCTTGTCTGACTACCCGCTCCGATCTGACCTTGGCTGTGGCTGACTACCTAATTTGGCTACTGACTGTGGCCTGTCTGACTTATGCTCCGTGCCTACGCCCGCTCCTGTCTGACTACCACTTGCCTCAGTCGGCCTCAGAGGGCTCGCTCCATCAACCTGTTGCAGCAGTTAACTCACTGGTAGCGTTGCAGGTTGCCTTTCGCTCGGTTGCCTCCACACTGTGCATTTCCAGCACTTACCTTACCAGTATTGTTGGGTGTTACCCTCCACTTTGTGGCCTCCGCTGCATGCATACTCTGTACTACCGGGAGCTGTTATCCTTGCTAGGCTTATCGTTACTCTCTGCCTACGCAACATTTACCTCACTGGTATTGTCGCAAGCTGCCCGAGGCTACTATTCTGAGATTGTCCCTCTTCAGGGATCTACCGGTTACGCTCTCTTGGATTGGACTCCTGGCATTCCAAGTTTCCGCTCGCTTGTTAGAACCATAGCGTGGCAAATGATAATTAAATTAGCAATATGCACACACACAGTTATTTTCAAGTATAATTGCTGCATTAACGAAAAATAGAACCTTTTATGCAGGCAGGCACTGGCTGGGATCTTGCTGTAGGCGCTCTCTGTGCCTGTGATGTCAATCCCTTCCGGTGCCTTTAGACACAAACGCATTCAACTCACCAACTGTGGTATTGAAGGGGACTGACAACGTAGACGCAGAGATACCGTCTCTGCAAGATGTCTGCACTGTTACCCGTTGCCTGTCTACTTAAAGGGATAGTAATATTTAAGTATTACTAATCCCTATAATAAAGTCCTATTAAAAATAAATGTATTGCCCCCAACGTCATCTCTCAAACCTTTATGGTTTGAGAGATGATCGCTCCTAAAGTTGCCCTCTCCCTCCCCCTTCCCCGAAGTCAGCATTGTAGCTGACTGAAGGGAAATCCGGTCATAGATCATCAGGCGGCTCTGCAGCAGAGCCGCAATCGCGTTAATTAAAAAAAAAATTGCAAACCAAGCACACGTAGAAGACCATTTCAGTGAAAGTTTTCTTTTTTATTAACGCAATCGCGACTGTGCTGGAGCGCCACCTGAAAGTCGTATGACTGGCTGCCCTGCAGTCAGCTAGAACGCTGACTACAGGGAAGGGGGAGGGAGAGAGCAACTTTAGGAGCGATCATCTCTCAAACGATAAAGGTTTGAGAGACGACACTGGGGGTAATGCAGCAATTATACTTGAAAATAAAACTAAGTGTGTGCATATCGCTAATGTAATTTCGTTTGCCGCACTATGTCATGCTGGTGAAAGTTCCACTATAAAGACGTACAAATTTAAACATTATCATTTGTATGCAGCCTTGTGCCTACATTGTCCCAAAGATACTATAATCTCAACTCTGTCCCTGATTGGTATACAGAACCTTTAACAGTAAAAATGGAAACACTATAACATATAAGCCCCACAATTTCCATCTATGGTCTAAAAATAATACAAAGATGGTTAAAAGGACCAAAGGTAACAGATAAAAAAATACTCCTTTACAGATTTCTTGGACATTCTTGTTTTCACTTTAAGAACTAGAGGGGAGACCAACGCATTCCTTATCAATGAGTTACGCACCTCTCTGATCCTTAAACGGATAAATAATAAATAGTTCATGAGTATTTTTAAGTGTACTTTGAGTACTTTCTTCTAGGTTCTTGAGGAACACAGGCAACAGGGGGTAAAGTATTCTCCTCCAGGACGCAGGGCACTTGTATAAAAAGTTGTCCAGAAGTGAAGATTCATTCCCTACTACATTTTACCCCACTGATCATGCTCAGTTTCTAAGTATAGCAAAGACAAAAGGAAAAATAGAAGTATGGCAGGAAGGTGGTCATTTGCACCACAGAACCAAAGGACAACCTTTTTCAGAACTCAAACAACCTGTTTTTCTCTTAAAGTGATGTACTCCTGTGTTCCATAAGAATAAGAAAAGTATTTATTAGTAAATACAAAAAAACTGGCTTTTCTTTGCGGAACACAGGAACTATGGGTATATATAACAAAGCCATTCCACAAAGATTTTAGGTAGGGAGAGAAAAAGAAGTCAAAATACAAACTAGACTCAACAGAGACAAATCGGATACAATTATGCATCTCAGATGCTAATGGACACCAACAAAATATACTAAACAACAACAAAAAGATTACAAGAAGGAAAGACAAGAGTGACTCCTACATATGCACTATGGCCTGTAGGGCCTTCCATTCAAAACTGTCTGCAGCCAAAGCCAGAACATTGACTAAGCAATGACCACCTCACTACACAACTGCTCTGCAGAGGACTGGTCCTTGTAGGCCCAGGAAGAACCCTCTGGTCAAGTGAGCAGTGACCCTAAAAGACAACTGCTGGGGGTGGGGAGTAGCTCACTGCTGTAGCACAGCAGGAAAGAAGGGATATAGAACAGAAAAGCACCTTGAGATAAATACTTTATCAGGCAAATTCTTCTCCTCAAGAACCACTTGGTCAGTCGAATGACAGGGAGGGAAGTACTGCATTCCTTTTATGCCTTGTAACCACCTGAATAAGACCCTCTACATATGACCCAGGTTCTTCCTCAAATAAATCCTCCAAGGTAAGGGAGGAGGAAATATCATCCACCTCAGTTTCCACTCCTCCACTGACGAATCCCCTTCTACAGGTGAATCTTTTGGGGCTGCATAGAGGGACAGTGCACCAGTATATTCCATGCAGAGACAAGTCTGATAGCAGAAGCAAAGGGTAACTGAAGAAATCCCTGAATCCCTGATGGTCTTAGACACCCCCATATATCCTTTGCTCTCAGTCATAGTTAGGAGACCCAAAAAAAGAGGAAAAAAGCCAACAGAAAATAAGACTCAAACACTTATCTGTGGGTTAGGGATAAGATGCCAGGAGGGAGACTCCGCCAGCTAAGAGGACTTTATATTAGATGCCTTGTGGATCGCTCTACAGTATAGAAAAGGAAGAGGAGAAGCAGTAGACCCTTCCCCTTCTTGTGGCCCAGGAAAAAAACTGGGTCTCATGGGAAAAAACAATTCCCTCCAAGGATAGAAAACGTTGTGGTGGCACGCCAGCCATCTGTGCCTTCATCCCATCACAGTAGAGGAGGACCCCTTCAGGGAGTTCCCGTCATATATATAATTTGTATGCTCCATTAGTCCATTCTCATTCACCGTAGCTCACATGATGCCACAGTACACAACTGAACAGTAACGATCCCACACCTCCCAAAATGGTGGCCATAAGCTCCAATTCCTTAAGAGCGCCATGGCCCAATACTGCAAAAAAATTTAAAATAAAAATTGCAATAAAAGTCCACCGCTTAGAGGACTGTAGCAGCCAGGGGCGATACAGAAATAAGTTTAAAGGCAGCAATGCCAAGTGTAGAAGGAAACCACAGTCCTCAGATTGCGGGTGCTAGACACACAAACAGAAAGGACATACTTACAGACCTGTACCCTCTGATACTTTACTCCTCTTCAGTCTTCAGATTTCTATAAAATGCAGAATACAAGAAGGGAGAGTAGCTACTAAATAATGCTCTGAAAGCCATCCCCAAGGAAATCCTAGGTCCTGTAAATGCCTGCCCCTGCTCCATATTCATCCTGGAGGATCAGTGAATATGAGTCCACCAAATGGGGGATTGAAGGAAACTAAGACAATCTTTGTCCTGTCTCCTAACAAGCCACTTTTAAAACGGTGCATGATCGGTGGGGGCAAAATGGATCATGTATCCTCCTACAGAAATCTCTTTATTCAAGTGGTCTGCCTCTTGGAGGTGGAAACTAACCCATGGCCCCTGTATTCCACAATGGGCAAAAGAGAGAAAACAAATACTTAGGCTATGCAGATCCAAATAAAGTCATTATGCAATAAAAGCTTTTAGAAAACATATAACTTGGTTTATATTCAAGAAATTTTTAAATCAAAAAATATTTAGCAAATTATCAGTCCATCTTGGAGTGACAAACAGAAGATGACCACTGCTTGAGCTAGGATAAGCAAAGAATAACTCCCCTTTGGCTGACATGTCAATCGTTGTGCATAGCTGACCACAACCACTGTTGATATTTAATGCCACATTTAAATTGGACATGTGACCTATCAGCTCTAATTAAATATCTGATTAAATGTATTTAAACTGCCTATACCTTGTGCTTTTTGTATTTTAGTTTAATAGTAATATATTTTTATACACTCACATATAACCACTGTAGTACATTGCCACCCATATGAAATGAGGTACTTGAGTACTCATGTTGAAGTCCAATGTCTCTCTTGCTCTGTGGCCCCTACATTCCCCTCTGGTGCCCTCCACTGTATAAAAAAGTGATGCAACCTTACTTCTACTGTGAGGGAAATGAGGGAGGTATTTATACCTTCCCTAATTTAGCTATCACCCTATTGGGGAGCTACCAGCCAAGAGAGGAGGAGCCAAAACCTCCCAAAATACACACTAAAATAAAAATATAGAATATACAGGTTCCTGGTAAGTTCAAAATAGCTTTTAGTAATAGTGTTCAATTAGTTACATATGTGTATAGTCAGGAGAGCAGCAAAAGCTATATCTTGGGTACATATACAAAGTAAACAAAAGGAAAGTCTGTGCATCAAATCCTGACTTTTACAAATAAATAACTATATAATAAAACAGTGGGGTTTTAGTTACATGTTTTGGCCAAAGGCTCTGCTTATATAGAGCAAACTTATTCTGCAGTGATGTACAATAGGGAAGAGACATGAAACAGTACAAATGGAACAACAAAAAACAAAAGGATCTGAGGGCCCTGCTCGTGAAAACTTACAGTCTAGAGGAAAGTAGGTGAGACCCAGAGGGAGTGAATGCCAAGGGGATGTAAGTGTCTAATGCTATATGAACTGGTGGTCTGTGAGTGTTATTCAGTGTAGTGGTCCAGTCAAGTAGTGGGACTGTTTGAAAGAACAAGACAAGGAAGTTGTAATGGGGTTGTAAGTGGAAGAGTGATTTTAGAAGAGAAAAAGAGTAGAAGCTGGACAGGCTGTTGATCTAGCCTTGCTCAAAACCGTTATGGGGATAGCTGACAGGCTTCCCTGAAGAGGGAATGGGAGGATGCAATAAGAGCTGCAGAGAGAAGAAGATCCTGTACAGAATGAAGATGGTGAGTGGGAGTGTATTTCAAGATAAATGGGAGCCAGTGTAGGGATTGGCAGAGAGGAGCAGTATTAGAGATGTGATGTGTGAGGCAGATTAGTCTGGAGGCAGAGTTCATTATGGACTGCCGTGGGGTTAGTCGGGTGAGAGAAGGCCAATTAGGAGTGAGTTGCAGCAGTTGCGATGGGACACGATGAGTGTTTGGATTAGAATTTTGGTAGTCTCCTGGTTGAGAAAAAGTTGAATTCTAGAGATGTTACATGGATGGAGGTGACTAGAGTTGGAGGTCGACTGAGTGTAGGGAATGAAGCATAGGGCAAAGTCGAAGATGACACCCAAGCAGTATGCTATGGAGGCTAGCATGATGGTGGAAGTGAGGGAAATATCCGGGGTAAGGCTAGTTGGAGGTGAAGGGAAAATTATAAGTTTGGGTTTGATCAGGTTAAGTTTTATATGATGGGAGGACATCCTGGAAAACACAGCAGGAAGATAAACAGATATATGGGAAAGGAGGAAAGGGTAGATGTCCTGGAAGGAAAGATAGATTTGGGTACCATGAGTGTAGAATTTATGGTGAAACCAAAATTGCATAAAATTAAGGACTTCAGAAGTGTTCCACAATGAGCCATAGACTTAAATAACTAGTCAATATCCACAGGGGAAGGACCAGAAATACACCTGTGAACCAAGTAATCCATATCCAAGGAAGCCAGTAAATGGGAACCCACCTAATGAGGTATAATACAGTCCCATATAACTCGACATGGATCTAAGTAAGACAGAAGTGCTAGAATACCCTATATCCTGGTGATAGGTCCCAAAGTGAGTACGAAGGGGTACAGCTGGAGGGAAGATAGGATTCTCTGCCTCAGGCACCTTTTTTTTTTTTTTTTAGGTGTCCTGCCTCTGGAGGAATGGAACTTTACTCCATAGTTCCTGTGTTCCACATCGTAGAAAAGGGGTGAGCACCACATTGCTTATCAATGTAATGCCCTCTCCTTCAAAAGGGTATTCCATACATAAACATTATGTAGTCTGTACATTTTGCTTATTTACTTTAGATTGCTAGCTCTAGAGCAGTGACAAAAAGTACTTCATTTGGGAGAGTGTCCTTTATCCTTGGGAGGTTTCTAAAAACATATTTCAAACTACAAAACCCTAATTACCAGTCCTTAGTGTGGTATTTATAAGACTTCACAATCTGTAATGTGTTACAGAATGACCACTGCAGTAAAAATGTGATATGTAGTTACTCAGAGAATGAGGCTTATATAATCCTTCAACACCATAATTTCTCTTACCTGGCTAAATGTGTCATCTTGATGCAGTTGCTTGCAGAGGAGCATGACTGAAAAGCCCAGTATCTGATTGGCTATTTCTCTTGGAAAGTCATCAAGCTGTATTTCTCCATGACTAAGATGGTCTCTGACCCTTGGACCTTCTTGATGGTTCAACATATCCCACAAAAACTCCTGTGAATGTACAAAATGAAGAACAAGCTTGTTCATGCTTTTTTAGATAGACAGTAAAATCTACTGAATTTATTAACAAAATCAGATTGCCACACAGAAGGAACTTAAGTTGCTTGTGTTTAAAATGTAAAACATTGTCCCATTCCATTGTCACATGCACAATTAGTTAGAACAGCTTGTTATTCAAGTGCATACAAAGTATGCATTTGATCAATGGATTTCATTCTAATTGGTAGAAGGAGCGTCCAGCTCTGTATCAGCCGTGGAGCGGGCAGTCTCTACTGCGTGTGACTGCCCCGCGACCGGGTGGCAGTGGCACTGTGGCCTGTGTAACGGGCTGTTGAACTAGTTTGTTATAAGGAATGAAACTATTGCTACAGGCTGTTGCAGAACTTTGGTTCCATGTAATTAATTTGCAACACAGTTTGCGACTAAAAGTAGCATTGTTATATACAACACAGTAAAATAAATAACTGCTCTGGCTTTTGCTTAAACTGCTCCGCTTTACTTCTTACATCTTCTTAATTGGAGTGATCTATGCTTCTGATTGTGAATTGCTTGTCATATTTACTAGAAGTGTTATTAAATGCTACTTATTCAATCTCTGTGTTAAAATACATCAAGACTCTGATTTAATCTGACTGTGAGATATACACCTACTAACAAAAGGACATTCAGTGGCTATTTTTCATATATTGGGAACTTCAGTCTCTATGGTTTGTATATTTTTAATATCCTTATGTGACCCAGTTACAGATATATGCAGAAGTTTAGGCACTCCTGATCAAATTACATGTTTTGTTGATTTTCTAAGTGAAAGTACGTTAACACAATCTTTGTAGTGAATAAACTTAAAACATAAACTTAAAAACATACAACAGTGTGAAATGTGCAAATGCTTGGACACTCTTCCAGCTGATCTGTTAATATTATTGTTTATAAGATCGCAGAACTTAACCCCTTAAGGACCGGCTGCACACGCATGTTGTGGTCACTTAAGGACCACGGACCATTTTTTATTTTTTTTGCCACATCCGATTCCAGACTCCCCAACTGGCGTGCACAAGGGGAGCCTGGAATTCCATGACAGTCCTGGACCGTCATGGGTCCTTAAGGGGTTAATTTACTCGTTAGGTCTTAATCTAAGTTAGATCATGACAATTACAGAACCTAATAAATTTCCTGGTCCTTCAAACCTCTCAGGGTGTCGTGCTTACATTCAACAACCATGAACTCCTCTAAGCAGCTGACTGAGGACCAGAAAATAAAGATAATTGACTCTTACAAAGCAGGGGAGAACTATAAAAATATATCTAAACACTTCCTGCTTGCAATTTCCACTGTCTGAAATATATTTAAGAAATAGAAAATGGAAGCTAAAGGGAACTGTTGAAGTTGAGACAAGATTTGGAAGACCAAGAAAAAATCTCCAATAGATTTGCTTGTAGACTGGTCAGTAATGCAGCGTAAATCCCTATATCATTGCAAAGGAACTGCAGGAAAGTTAGCAGTCACTGGAGTAGTGGTGCTCCAGTCTACTGTGCAGCGTTTTTTGTACAAACATGATCTGCATGGAAGAGTCATCAGAAGGAAACCTACATGTCATGTCATCACAAAAGTCAACATCTGAAGTATGCAACATAACACTTAGATAAACAAGAGGCATTTTGGGACCAAGTACGATGTTCTGATGAAGTTAAAATTGAACTCTTTGACTTCAATAACCAATGTTACATTAGTAGAAAAAAGGAGAAACATTTGAAGAAAGAAAAGCTTTCCAACTGTAAAGCATGGAGATGGATCTGTTATGCTTTTGGTTTGTGTGGCAGCACAGGAAATATTATGTGGATAGAGGGAAGAATGGATTCTATGAAGTATCAAACAATCCTGATGGTTAATGACCCACAGTCAGTGAAGAAACTGAAGCTGAAAATAGGTTAGATATTACAAGACAATGATCCAAAACATACCTAAAACAAACCATGAACTACTTCAGGAAACAAAATATTAAAGGGATAGTAGTACTTGAATTAAAGTTCAGGTCCGAGTCTACTTCATATTTTTTCTAACACATAGCACTATATTTCAAAACTTACAGTTTTGTAGTTCAATCGCAATTCAAGCGGAATGGATCCCCTTCCCGCCCCTTTCCCCTGTGTCACGCTGCCTCTCTGTCTGATCCGGAGGGAGAGCATGAGGGACAATCATCAGTAAGCAAAATGAATATCCTCCCTCCTTCATGAAGGGGGTCAGGGCTTTCCTTATACTTACTGTGTGAAGATTGTCCCTCGCTGCATCCGTCCTGTCCCATGACCGGATTGGGAGGTGACCAGAAGGGGATCCTTTCAGCTTGAATTGTACTTGAGCTACAAAAGTGTAAGTGTTAAAATATAGCGCTATGTGTTAGAAGCAATATGAAAAAGACTCGGACCTAAACTTTAATTCAAGCATTACTATCCCATTAAAGGGGAACTTTCACTCTTAAAAACTTTTTCCCATATGCTTAGCTATGAAAATAGTATTAGGAAACGTGTTTAATTTTGTTTACATTTATGTACTTTGTAAGATATTCAGACCTCAGGCTGTGCATTTCCGCATTCTGCGGCACACTGAATCTTCGGCACAGCTCAGCATAATGATAAAGAGAGCTTGCTGTAAAGATAAATGCGATTCACACCACTACGAAGGGAAGCATGAACATGCTCCCAGGGGCAGCTGGGAGGGCGGTGGGAGGAGAATTAAACAACATTGGGAAGTCCTACAGAGATGTGCCGAAGATTCAGCATGAGGTATGAATATTTAACAAAGTATGTAGATGCAAACAAAAATAAACACGTTTCCTAACACTATTTTCATAGCTAAGCATACGAAAAATAGTTTTTTAGATGTGAAAGCTCCCCTTCACAGTCTTCAGACTTGAATATTATTGACAATATCTGAGTAGATCTCAAACATACAGTGCATGAAAGACAGTGTAAGAATATTTTTGAAGCAGAAGCATTCTGCAAGGAACAGTGAGATGAATTCTTAAAACAAGACATGTTAGCTGGCTAAAACAAACATTTGGAGGTTGTGATTTCTGCAAAAGTGGTATTACTAAGTGCTGAATGATAGGGCGCCCAAACTTTTGCACATTCCACATTTTCTCTTTTCTTTTTTCAGTGTGTTAAATTCAGCAAATAAATAGTAACTGTGCATTTAAATTTGAAGGAATATTTCAAATTTACGTTTGTTTGCTGCAGAGGTTCTATCCAAAGATTTCAGTTCAGACCCCATATTTGATACACCGGGGTATCTACTTTAATGAAATATCTGCTTTTATGTAATTATTGAGCTGTTTTATGGTATTTTTCCCATGTAACCAATGGAATGTGCATTTTAGTTCATAAAGCTGAAAATACATTTTTGCTCACCTGTTAAGTAAAAGAGCAGTAAACTTTTTTATGAAAACACATATTTTACAGAGCATTTTCTGCTGAATAAAACAAGGTCACTCCCATCGTTGTTAGATGTTTTATTCAAAAATTATAGCAGTTTAAATAATCAGGAAGAGAATTTACTGTGTTTACTTCCTGATAGTTCTAACTGAGAAGTGACAGGCAGTTTCTATCACATTCTATGGAGAACTGTATGTCTCTGACTTTTCTGACTTTCCTCTCCATTAGAATCTAACAGCTAATGTAAAAAAAATGGGTTTAAACTGTAATAACTCTGGAAATATAAATCTCTCGGCAGTGGGAGTACCCTTATTTTACTCAATAGGAAAATCCTAAGGATTTGTGCAGGCCATGCATATAGGTAAAATTATACATATTTGGTATTTTTGTAGTAAGGTGGTTCAGGGCTTTTAAAAATAATTGAAATTTTCACTACCAACATTAATGGTTTTGATATATTGTTTATGATACTGGCAAAATTAGTCTTTTTTTTTTTTACATCTTTTCTTGTATTTATGACATGACTGCAAAATCTACTTCATATGAGACAACACAAAAAAAGCTGAATTCTTTCTGTAAAAAATATATAGTTTTCCTATCTGTAACTAGAAAGTTATCTACGGAAATCATACCTTATAAGATAAATAACCAAAAATTCTTATAAGATGTTTGGCCTACAGGGCCTAAGTGAACCAAGCCCCTGGCACTCAAAGGGTTAAGGCAAGTGTCTCCCGCAGGAGAATATATTACCTCATTGTTCCTGTGTTCCACATTGGATGAAAGAGAAAAACAGTCATGCTGGCACACTTAAATCAGCTATCATAATGCTCAGAAATTAACACCCTATGCAGCTGAATTTATCCACCCCCACAGTGGGCCCGTAAATTATTTTAAACTTGCTACTGGTTATATCAACATTGTTGTCCTTTACTTAGAAAATTATATATATCAATTTCAGTGAGCAGAGGAGGGATGAGCAACCTGAAGAAATTCAGCTGGACTAGCTGAGAATGATGGGTATTGCAGTTAAACATCAGCTGGGGAACCTCAGGGTTCCCACACATGGAGAAGAGCCATGAAATCGGCTGTAATGTCAATATTGCAGTTTCATAAATACAGGTAGTGGCCTTTGTTTGCAGTTACTAATCCTACCAGCTTCTCTAACCCAGTCATCAAATACTCCTAGTTGTGAAGGTTTTAGGAATAGCCGTGAATGAGAACTATTAATGTGACAAGTAGTGACTGTGTCAGTCAGAGTAATCCAGTAGGGATATCTTTAAAACCTGCACTGTTAATGGTCCTTGAAGACTGGACTTGAGAAACAATGTATTTTAATTACATATAAAATCTAATTGTACAAAAGAGCAATCACCATTGCAGGTTCTCCAAGAGTGTGTAGAACTTTGTTATCAGATTCATTGTCCAGTTGCTTTGCCAATATCTAGGGAAAGACACAATGGCATAATTCAATATTTAGAATGAACATGACTTTGAAACATAGACATATCTCTAAGGTGAAGGTCTAAAAACATTATAATAAAAGTGCTTTTCTTACAGAGTAAAAGGTTATTCCACACTGCTGGTAAATGTTTAATTAAAAAGTGTTTACAGCTCTGTCATGCATGTTTGTATGGGTGGGTTTGTGTTTGTGTTTGTATGTGTCCACGTATATTGGTATGTTTGTCTTGGGAGGGGTTAAAGCGGAACTTTCATCAGATAACAATAGAGCCTCATAGGAAAATTATATTTGCGATATGCACATACCTAGCTTTATTTTCAAGAATAATTGCATAGAACCTTCTATGCAGGCAGCACCGGGGAACAAAGCAGCCATCTTGCAGAGCTGGCATCTCTGTGTCTGCACTGTCCATCCTCTTCAACTCCACCACTGGAGAGTTGAATGCCTTTGTGCCAAAAGGCACCGGAAGGGACTGACAGCACAGGCACAGAGAGCTTCTACAGCAAAATCCCAGCCGGTTCCTGCCTGCATAGAAGGTTCTATTTTTATTTAGTGTAGCAATTATTCTTGAAAATAAAGCTAGGTATGTGCATATCGCTAATATAATTATCATATGAGGCTCTGTTGTTATCTGATGAAAGTTCCTCTTTAACACTATTTAAAAAGTATTATTGTTTAAACCTTTAACGACCGGTGACGGTCCTGGCACGTCATGGAATTCTGGGATGGCAGTTATCTGCGTACCGCGCTGCCATCCCAGAATTCACTGGTCTAAGGGTTAAAAAAAGAGACATGATAGTAGCTTTTCCCTTTACATTTTCTGCAAATGTTGAATATGTAAAATCAAATTAACTATACTTGTTATTTTTTTAACACCTTCATCTTTTAAAAGTTTCTGTTGAATAATTACATCATTAATTACCTATTCTCAGGTAGATCACTGTAGTTGACCAAAACAAATGATACCACTAGATGCCGTCACTTTTCCTATAGCTGAAGAGGATGCAATGAGGGAACTTAAGGAACAGTCTCTTTTCCCAGTATTTAATTATAAGTACGAGGATTATGCTTCGTAAAACATTGGGTCTTCTCTAGTACCCCAGTGGGTTAAAAGACCCATTTAAAATCAATGGGAATTTGTATTTCTCCCCTATGGTAATCTGATTTGCAGTTATCTCACTTCTCCAATTATTTTGTTATTCGATGGAGCCAATGCACTTGCGCATACTCCATAGAATAACTTGAAAACTGAGAACACTGAAGAAGCATTCACATATTTATCATACCTTAGTGTATCTCTCCCCAGATGTGTTACTGACCATGTCAATGGTCCTCTATATGGAAGTCCCACACATTCAGTCCCTGATTGAGCACAAGTGAGTTAATGGGAAACATCTGGTAAAGGGCTGAGCAACACAAGTTCCTCCAGCTGCAACTGGATTATAATTACCATCTCTTCAGCCAGCCAACAGAAGGGAACCAACAACAGCTGGAGGGCCACATATTGCCATCTCCGATTGGAAATTACATTCAGGAACACCCCATTCTCCTCATCTGTGTTGAGAACAGTGGTTCCTAAACTGTTCATAGGGACCACCAAGAGACCACAAACTGAGGATTTCCCAACTTGAGTACAGATGAGTTAATTGCCACCTCAGTGACTTTGACTCATTCACCTGTGCTCAAGCTAGACAATTCTCAAGTCCTGGCCTGTTAGCATTCCCTGAGGCAAGGGTCATGACCCACTGTGCTAGGAACTATACAAGATAAGACAGACATGCAATTCTGGAGTTAACAAACTAATCCATGGCGGGAAAAAAAAAAATCAAAAATTCTCAGAGATTTAAATAGGGCTTTTAACCCCTTGAATGTTAGCGTTCTACAAAGCATTGATTCACAGTACTCTAGAGACCTCCATAGCATTCAAGGGGTTAAAGCCCCACTGAAATCAATGGAAATGTTTTTTTAATCACCCCTGTGTGCACATAGTTTACTTCAGAATTCCTCATATTTTTCTTTCTGCATATGGCTCCAAGGCCAAACTCACTTAAGGGACATTTGACAACTTTGTCTATAAAACCAAGAGCTTTATTCAATAATCTAAAAGTGAGCAATTCTGCAACAAACCAGCTGCTACATAGGAGATGAGTACACATTCCTATTCATTTAAATGGGGTACTCCAGTGCTTGTCTTCATAATGTGCTGGAGGCACTTCTAGCATTCATGGGGTCTGTAGCCCTATTTAAACCAATTGGAATGTAGAGATTTCTTTGCCCCCATGGTTAGGCTGACCAGACCTCACCTTTAACCAGGGACGCATAGGAGAAATGCATACTGCAGGACTGCTTTGATTTCGGTGTACTGAAGTACTGAAAAATGGCTATTTCCTATGTGTCCCCGGTTAAAGGTGAGATTTGATCAGCCTACCAGGGCCGGACTGGCCTACCGGGATACCGGGAAAATTCCCGGTAGGCCGTCGGCACTGGGCTTCCCTGGGGCTGCAGCCTTAAACAAAAAAATTATGTTACATGCCAGTCCGTGGCCGCAAGGTGACTGGACTGCCACCGTGGCCGCGAGAAGATTGAAAGATGTGTTTGAAGAAGTACCTGACAGCCGCCGGGGCCGGGCCGCGTCCAGTAGTGGACTCAGACTGTCAGTGCTGGTGCAGGGGAGACAGGCCGGGTGACATCAGACGCAGGCTACGCAGCGGCGTGAAGACAAGCACCGCGTGACTGCGTCTGAGCGCCGGGCCGCCCGCACCCAAGTTAAGCTCCAGAGACAGTGGCAGTGACACACACAGGCCAGCCCAGAGTCGAGATGAGCTCGCTGAGCAGGGGCAGAGGCAGGAGCCAGAGGTAACAGAGGCAGAGCAGAGCGAGACAGTCAGCAGACAGACTCAAACTGTTTGCAAGAGCAAGACAGGCAAGAGGGGGAAGTTGGGAAACGGGGAAGGCAGAAGAGAATTGGGAAACTGTAACAGTGGCGGTGTATTTTCATAAATGTTTCATTCAGACTTCTTGAGGGGGTATCATGACTCTTGCTGATGCCCCCAGTATTGATCACTTCACACAATCCTGTAAAAGGTGAATAATGGCTACTAGAAGGCATTTATTTACTTCCTGACTTGAACCTTTTGGTCCAGGGAGAGATTGCTCAGTTGTACCAGAAATGGGCTTGACTGAGCAAGTAGACATGGCCAAGTCCATATCCAAAATGAGGTCAGCACTGCTCTAGGCATACTTAGTGTATAAATTACCATTTATCTGGATTAGCAGGTACTTGGTCATTTATGAGCAAACTGCTTTGTTTAATGCATTTAGTAAATGGTTATTTTATAGTTGTTAATTAATAGGTCATTTTGTATGCAAATACATTTGCGAAACAATGCATTGTGACAATTTTAGCATTCAAGGGGTAAAAAGCCCCATTTAAAGCAATGAGAAATAAAATGAGTCTACAAAGATATGCATTTCTACCTAATGTACCATAGGGGATGAATACAAATTCAAGAGGTATCTATTCAATGGGGATTTGTACCCTTTTAATGCTAGAGAGATCCCATTAAGGGGGGATCAAGATGGGGAGAAAGGCAAGAGGGGTAAAGAGCTATAAAGGCAAAAGGGGGAACAAGAGCGGCAAGAGGGGGCATCAAGAGTGGGTGAAAGGCAGAGGGGGTCAAGAGGGAGAAAAAGAGGCAAATGGGAGAAAAAAGAGGCAAAAAGAAGAAGGATCAGGAGGGGGAGAGAGAGACAAAAGGGGGGATCAAGAGTCAAGGAGGGGGAGAAAGGGGATTCAAAAGGGAGAGAAAAATGCAAAAGGAGGGGACTCAAGAGTAAAGAGGGGGAGAACGAAGCAAAAGGTGGGAATCAAGAGGAGGAGAAAGAGGCAAAAGGTGGAACATATATATATATATATATATATATATATATATATATATATATATGTGTAGAAATGGTATAGAAATGGTATATGAAATGAGTGCACGACCAGGACTTGCAAAAAAAGGTGCTAGTTTATTAAGGGTCTTTATGGTTCTATACCATTTCTACATTTGTGTAATTTCATTTGAGTAGCACACAGGCAGTTATTCCAGTTCCTATACTATTAGGTTTTATAATAGGATGCCCACTATATATATATATATATATATATATATATAACTCTTTATTGCTCTGGTGGTGGCATATAACTCTGTATTGTCTTATGGTGACATCTAACTATATTGCTCTGGTGGTGGCATTCAAATGTGTTTTAAAATGCATGGTTTCCCCTTTCATGAACAAGAAAAAAATGCCATTATGCTATGGGGCTGGTATAATGACGCAATGCTATGGGGCTGGTAAGCAATTTTTTCCAGGGCTGGTTTTTATTCCCAGTCCGGCCCTGCAGCCTACCCATGGTGATGTTGGTTTGCCCCAGAATTTATCATCATGTGAGCCTCCCGAATCAGATGCCTAGGGCCTTATGTATAAAAGCGTGTGGGGCTATTCCGGAGCAAATAGAACAAATACAAAAATCCAGAAATTCCCACTGATTTAAAGGGATAGTAATGGTTTCAGTTAAGTAGATTGCCGTCTTTTTTATTATAAATATAACAGTTTGCGCTATATTTAGCAACTTAATTGTATGTAGTTCTCAAGATATTAAATGTAGAAGAATCCCGCTCCCGCCCCTTCTGGCCGCATCCCACTGAATCTGCAATCTGGTGCCGGGGCCAGACGGATGCAGCGAGGGACAAACTTCAGTAAGTAAAAGGAAAACCCTGCCCCCTTGATGAAGGAGAGCAGGATTTTCCTTTGCTTACTGAAGTTTGCCCCTCATTGCATCCGTCCTGACAGACAGAGAGGCAGCATGACGTGGCCAGAAGGGGTGGACTCCTTCTACATTTAATATCTTAAGAACTACATGAAAGTAAGTTGCTAAATATAGCACAAATTGTTATATTTACAATAAAGAAGACTCAGCGCTACTTACATGGGAACATTCACCTCTTAAAAATCTTTTACCATAAGATTAGTTAATAAAGTAGTACTAGGAAAGGTGTTTTTTTCCCCTTCATGTACGTACTTTTAAAGATATTTAATCTTCAAGATGTGCACTTCCGCATAATGGGCAGGCTGAATCTTCAGCGCAGCTCTTCTTCTCCTCTCACCTCCCTCCCAGCTGCCCCAGATAGCATCTTCATGCTTCCCTTCGGTGTGGTGCTCAGTATAATGCTAACCGGAGCATAATGATAGAAGCCATCCACACCACTCTGAAGGGAAGCGTGAACGCGCGCTCCCTGGGGCAGCTGGGACGGAGGTGAGAGGAGAATTAGGATGTCAAGAAGAGCTGTACCAAAGATTCAGGGTGCTGCATTATGCTGAACTGCACATCTTGAAGATTAAATATCTTTAAAAGTACATACACGAAGAAGAAAAAAAACACCTTTCCTAATACTACTTTATTAACTAAACCAATGGTAAAAAAATGTTTAAGAAGTGAATGTTCCCCTTTAATTTAAAACATTACTATTCCTTTAAATAGATCTTTTAACAACAACCTCCTTAGCACTTGAAGGGTTAAAAGTTTATTTTAAATCAATGGGAATGTTTATTTTTCCCTTATGGTATAGTTGATTTACCCCAGAATAGCTCCACTTTGCTTTAACACATAGGATCTAATTCCTCAAACAAGGGCACTTATTAACCTAATATTAAATGATATAGAGGCTACATGTATTCCAATACCATTTTACAGTTAAAAAAGAAAGACTTTTTTTATACGTTGGTAAATATAAAATAGTGAATAGAAATGTTCATTTAGGGTATAAGAAAAATTGTTCATAAGTTAGGGGTATTAGGGGTAGTAACTGGGAACCACCCATTCAAAATAATGTTTTTAAAAAAGGCAAAAACTTTACTTTAAAAAGAAGACAGCAAATAAGCAGCTTACCTCATCAAAAGTGGTATACAAAACAGCAGACTTGAAAAGAAAAGGGAAAAACATGAATTAGATATACACGAAATGGTCAAACATTCACTTTATTTCTTAAAACAAGAGCAGAAAATCACAAAGGGTCACATACACAAAAATAAAAGCAAAGTAGTTTTGGGCCAAACTGCAAAATTTTTGTTACCTATGGTGCAGTGCTTTGCCCCAAATTGAGTGAATATCTACTTACATGGTAATTCCTTTTCCTTGTAAATCCCAAGGCAGAACACTGAGAAAGACCCTCCCCAAACCCCCTGGGACAGGAAAAAAGTACAGGAAAAACAACAAGGCCCACTCTATAAAAGGATCCCTCCGATTCACCAATCAGTGAAATACAAAAGAAGGCAAAACCGCTGCCAAATAAGTTTATCAGGGTAGGAAAACCTGGGTGCTGCCTTGGGAGTTACAGGGAAAAGGAATTCCCAGGTAAGTAGGAATTCACTCATTCCTTGCCATCCCAGGCAGCAAGAGGTAAGAGGTAAAGGAAGGGAATTAAGACCCAGCAGCTTAGAGAATGAAACACCCGAAGACTGCTTCTTCTGAAGTTAGAAGTGCTTGCAGAATGTGTGGACACTCTTCCAAGTCACTGCTCTGAACATTTGTTCCAATGAATCATGCTACCATGGCCCTTGTGGAATGTGCCACTCCAACAGTTTTGTGATGATGATTGCTTCCTAACCAACAAACAAATTATCTCTTGGATGCACCCTTTCCCTTGGAGTTACTGGAGAAAGAAAGAAAAGCAACCAAGATATCTACAACCAGGAGAGAGACCAGTCCAGTTAGGTCTGTAAGCATCTCTTCAAGTCCAGAGTGTAGAGGAGATCTGAGTTGCCCAGGTGTGAGTTGGGCTGTAGAGTAGGCAGGACCACCTCCTGAGAACAATGGAAGGTCATATCTACCTTAGACAGGGAATCTGGAGGCAGTGTAAAGACAAACCTGTCTGGATAAAAAAAATAAGGTAAGGTTAATTTCTGGAGAGACCCTGGATTTCCTCAATTCTAGAATCTGAAGTTATGGCAATGAAGAAGACCATCTTAAGGGTAAAGAACTTGACAGGAACCGGTGCCATAGGTTCAAAAGGATGGACATCTAACCCATTAAGCACAAAAGTAAAGTCTCGAGAAGTGACATGAGCAAGATCTCCCAGTTTCAGCTGGGACATAGGTTTAGTGAACCATCTGAGCAGTAGGTGACTTACTGTAAGAGTTCCGTAGAGATTGCAATTAAGCAACCTGAACCTTAATAGTAGACGGCTGGAGACCTGTCTACTGTTTGATTCAGACTGCCCTGCAGATGTGTGGCTGAAAGATGGACAAAGATGACTTCTGCCCAACAGCAAATGGTCATGACAAGTTCCAGTAAGGTGCAGCTTCTAGTGCCTCCCTGACTGTTGAGGTCGGCTACTACTGAGCGATTGTGAGACTGTATTCTGATGTTTTGCTCCAGCATCAAAAGGTTTGCCAAACTACAAGGCGTTTTCTGAAGTAGTAAGACTTCCTTGACTCCACTGATGTCCAAAGCCCCTGGATGATACCACTGTGAAGGTGTGCACCCCAGCTGGAAGATTGACACCTGTGGTGATGACATTCTTGATCAAAATGTGCCATGGCAGGACTGAAGACAAATGACTGTTGACTAGGCACCATTTGAAGGATCTTGTGACCTGGAAAGGGATAATCAAGGACTGGTTGAGGGAAAGAGACCATCGGTCACATTTCTTCAAATAGGACTGGAGGGGCCAAAGAGGGAGTAGAGCCCATGAGACTGCCGGGATTAAGGATGACATTAGTCCTTCTAGAGATATCAGTTACTTAACGTTGACAGAGCTAGATACCAGGATGTTCAAAACAAAAACCTTCTGCATGAGAAGATCCTATTCCTCCAAATATGTGATATATCTACTTGAATGTAAATGTGGCATGCAATATATGGGATGTACTATTAGACTACTCAGAGGAGACTCCTTGAACACCGCAATAATATACTAAAAAAACAGAAATCATTCAGTATCAATACATTGCAATGCATTTCCAGCCTTTAACACCATCAAGGATATTACCATGATGGGAATATAGAACATTGCTGTTACTAAAAGAGGTGAGAATATATTCCAAATTCTATCGAAACAAGAATCGTTCTGGTTATTCAAATTACACACTTTGGACTCTGAGGGCGTGAACGAAGAACTTGACCTATGGTGCCTCTGAATAGGACCATTTCATTTTTACCAACCAGTTTCACCTTCTCCTCTAACCCACATCAGTAATACAGTAAACTATCCTCAAGGACATTAAGTAGTACCATCTAGAATATACGTTATACCCGTTTATGTCAACATGTTCAATTTTATACCAGCTAGCGTGGAATATTATTTAGAACTAATGGCGGTCATTTCATTTTCATACGTCATGTAGTTAAAGTAAACCACTTCAAGATTTAGGGCACTATTACTGGTCTCTATACTAGAGCGGCATCATTATGTATATATTTATATATATTTTTTCACCTTATATCTATTCCTTGTTTTAAAATCTCTTTACAATATTGAGAATATTAAATATGTGCTGTATGGTATTGGATTAAGCAGTGAACAGTATGAAATTTTATCACAGCTCCCTGCACCATGATAGATGGCGGGTCACATCATAAATTTTTCTTGTACTTCCAACCACTAATGTGTGTTGCAACAAATAGGATACATTATATTTGCTGCTATAGAGGTATGCTTGTAGTTCGTAATGTTACATAATAATTTTCATTTATTCCTGTTGTGACGATGTAGCCAGGTCTGTGGTGGCTACCATATGGCAGCTGTCATTCAGAACATTTAGTGGGCCTCCAGTGCATTGCACATCAGCCCTGTTCTAACCCAAGATTGTAGGGAAGATGAACTTTTAAAAGCATTGTCTATCAACTATAGTTTTTAACATTTATCATGATTCATCCAATATTACCAAGTTGTGTTCCTAGCTTTGAAAGTCACATTTATATATTTGTATATACTGCTGGTGTGACGGTGTAGCCAGGCAGATCAGTGCTTGCTCTACGGTGGTGATCCTGCAGTGGTTGCTGTTCAGAGCACTCAGCAGGTCTCTGGTACATCAGCATCATATTCACTTAGACTAAAGGATCACTTGGGTGATGAGAGTTCTTTAGATGTATATGCCTATTATGAAGTATATATCAAACGGGAATATGTATTTCGCACTCAGGCAGCCCTACTAACACACGCATATATATAATTGACTTAATATACCACCGTGGGGAATATATTTTGTGATTATGTACATAGCCTTCAGCATATTTCTGTGTACTATTATATGATATTAAATCTTATCAAATCTGCACTTAGATCTCTTGTGCACTGATTTTCTCTTTTATGTATTTATCGCTGCCCAAATGGACTCCGGGCTAACTACAGGAGCACAGCAGGGAACATTTATCCAGTTTATAGACTTGTTGTATAATTAACCTCACTTTTATTTATTTCGGAAATGTTTTACCAGGAAGAATACATTGAGATTTCACTTGTTTCCAAGTATGTCCTGGATATTGACTACTAAAGACTCATTAGACCTACTAACGGACATTCACCATAAGGATCATTGGATCATCTTCATTCACTGCTTGAACTGTATGTAATAGACTATTTTATCCACTATTGCATATATTCTCAATGGACTGATATTTATCCATATTTCACAATTTCTGTTATAATTGTTATAATTTCATCATTTGTGGCATCCAGCAATTATTAGGATCACAATATCATCTTCATTGACCTATTGAACTATATGTACTGGTGTATCCTAACAATTATATTTTATACGGACTGATAATATATTGATCATCCACTGGGAACAATTACTTTATCACTTTTTTATTGTTTGTGAAAGTACCTGTATCACCTATAATCTGTTGACTTAAAAGGTTTAGGGTAGTGCTGAGCCCAGTGATCACTATCATTTGTCCATATTTGTTCAAATTGAAAATCATCCCTAGAAAACACTTCCTTCAGGAAGATCTGACTTGTTTCAGTTTATTCTCAAACCAAGTTCCTGAAATGTATGAAGAAGCATAAGCAGCTAATATTGTAGAAGGGAATAAGAAGGAACCTTCACTATTCAGTCGTCCAAGAAGGGAAGACCAAGATGCCCTGCTGCCTGAGGCAAATTGCCACTATAACCAAGATCTTCAAGATCTGGGGGCAGAGACTGAATGGTAGGGCTTAAAACTGAAAATGGCACACTTCCCCTGTATGCATATCACCACTCTGAGGAATTGCTGGTGGGCTTGATGGACATGAACATAAAAAGAGGCATCTGAAAAGTCAACAGTGACCATGAAATCTCATGGTGTGAGGACGTCTATAACAGATCTTCATGGTTAACTTATGTCACCTGATATATTTGTTGACAAATATTAGGTCTATGATAAGGCCGTATCCTGTAGAAGCCTTTTGAACCATTTACAGGAGAGAACAGATGCCCTGTTCTTCTTGTACATAGGGAACTGCGATAAGGACTTGGGAGCTAGTAAAATGGGAAACCTCCTGAAGAAAGCATGTGACTTTGTGGGGTGGAAAAGCCATCAATTAGAGGTGAGCCAGGAGATAACTAAACTCTGTTTTGTAGCCTTTCCCATGGAGACTGATAATGCAGGGATTGGAGGTGATGTTTTACCAGGTTGGGAGGTAATACGCCCTACTGGAAGTAAAGCCTCAAAATTTTTGATGTCATGAAGAGTGACCAGGGCCAACCAAAGAGGATGAGGAGGATGACCCACTGGCCTGGGATCTAAAAGATGTTGTCGGGGGTTGAAGGGTAATCTATCTCTTGGAGAATGAAAAAATGCAGACTACTTAGTCTGGGTGCCTAATAGGGAGCCATTTCTTTAAATCTGCTGCCTTGTCCAAGGGTTACTCCAATTCCTTGGAAAAGGCATAAAGAATAAGCAGTTCTTCAAGCTACATCTGATATTCAGGATTTTAGCCATCAAAGTCTAAGTGGCAGGTCTAGCAGACATATGGACAAACCCCAGGGAAAATCCACAGCAAGCTTCACTGTTGAGAGAATGGCTAAAATCTCTTCTCTGGAAACTCTAGAGGTGAAGTTATCTTGAAGGTCCACCAACCAGACAGAGAAAAGAGGACCAAGGAATGAGCTACAGATATGGGCACTATCCCTGGCCGAAACTCCAACTGACACCCACTTCTGGTTTCCTGTCCATAGGGTCTTCAAAGCTGGAACCATTTTCCAGAGGAATAGCTGACTAACAGATGACCCTGGAAACAGCGGTGACCACTCTCAGGATTTTCCATTTCTTGGGATCCTTGGAATCAAAAGGAAGAATTCTCCTCAGCAGTTTAGACATAGCAAGGTTTCAGTAAGGTATTTTTCAGTCACTGGAGTTTAAGAAAGGGAGGACCTCATGGTCTGGAAAAACTTTCAACTAACTAGAAAAACCTTAACAAGTTTGACCAGTTTCTCTTTTTTTCTATAGCTAACATGGTACCACCCTTTATCAATGTTTAAAAAAGTTGGTCTTTCTTTAGAGCCTTTCACGTTCATGACATCCCGTTGCTGAAACCAATCTATATGTGTTTTGGAAAGGATTCCATTTCTGCACGTTCTGAGTCAGACATGCTGAAAAGAAAACAAGTAGGCATCATCTTCCTATTAGAATCCCAGAAAAAGAAGAATAAGCCCACCTAGGCTTAGTAACAAAAATTACATGGGCAGAGAAATAGAAATACCAGCAGCAGCAGCTTGAGTCCAGCAAGCAGAAGAGGAAAAAAAATAATAAAAATAAAACAAAACCACTAGAAGACAAAAACTATACATATTAACTTTTAGTACCTGAAATTACAGCTCTCTGGGGTCCACAAGCCAAATCTGGCATGTAAGTCCTGTGGTCATTAGTGTACCATTGTGCACACTCCTTTGGAAAGCACAAGTGGAACTTATACGAACTCGTGCATTCTAGGCACGCATGTGTGTTCAACAAGTAATGGTGTCCCTGGATGCCCAAGCTGACATTTAAGACCTTCCCTCAGGAAGGTGAAGAGAAAAAGATGGCTGACAAACGCCAATCACCCTGATCCACATTCCTCCCCTAGGGATGAATATAAAGAAAAAAGAAGAAAGGAACAAATAAATCATACACCTATCCTGTCTAGGACAGGAGAGCACTAATAGGTGAAAAGTGAGGAACCCTTTCATAGGACTGGCCTGGTAGCATTATCTGTGTTTTTTTCCTGTCCTGGGATCATGGATCTCTCTTAGTATGCTGCCTGGAATGGCAAGGAATTGCTCAGTTTTGTCTCTGTGCATATGGCCCATTGATTAAGATAAACTGCCCCTCAGCCACCAATTTTACACAGAGTGCTGATAAAATCAAGGTAAAAGTTAAGTAAATGTAGAGCAACACAACAGCACATTCATTTCAAAGGGGACTTTTTGCACACCCCATTACTCCTCTGGCAATAAGAAAAGAGGATTTTAGTCTTACCTGTTAAATACTTTTCTCTTAGCCCATACAGGTTACTGGTAACTTTGGGTTGTCAAACCAATTATGTTGAAGGTATCCAAGGGGTTAAAACAACAGAACCAATCAGACTGGATATCTTCACATAAATAGATAAATGACAATATTAAATAATTTTGAGAACTTTACACTATATTAGGTATTGACACGCTACTTCACAGTAAAGAATTGATTAAAATAATCAATCCCGCATATTTGTGCAAAAATATATATAATTTATTAAATACAATATACTATATATAAAGTGTAAACAACGATATAAATGAGTGATGAGCAATTACAATAGATATATAGTAACTCAAACCACAATTATCACCATTAGGATTACCAGCAATTAAAGGGTTAACCACACATAGGTATCTTGTTGATGTAAGCCACCACCGTGGAATTGTCGGACTGGAGCCAGACCGGGCAATCCTCCAGCTGGCGTGTCCAGTGGTGAAGGGCATGAAATATCACCTGTTGATGGGAACGAGACATTCCTCCGAAGACCACCGTCCCTGAGCATTCAGATGACCCAGAACCTCTCCCCGGCCGGATAGGCTGGCATCCATCATCACCGTGGTACAGAAGGACACCAGGAAGGGCTTCCCCTTCAGCAGATTGGAGAGGTTAAGCCACCAAGACAGACTCAGTTCCACAGGAAGAGGGAGGGATACTGACAGCTTCAGGAGGTCCAGCTGACCCCTGCACACCTGGATCACAAACCTCTGGAGTTCCCTGCTGTGAGCCATGGCAAACGGGACTGCTTCTATGTTGTAAATGAACTTCCCCACTAGAGAGGACAACTTCTTGGCTGGAACTGGATTCTGAGACAGAACAGCGTAAACCCTGTGGGTGATCTGGTGAGCCACCTCAACCATGAGAAACACCATGCTCTGCTGAGTGTAGAAGAGAAGGCCCAGGAAGACCAGAAGCTGGGATGGGACAAGATCCGACTTGTCCCTGTTGAGGATCCACCCGTGATGGGTGAGTGAATGAATGCAGTCCTGAACCTGCTGATGAAGAAGTTCTGAAGAAGAGGCCTTCAGAAGCAGGTCGTCCATGTATGGAGTGACTCTGATGCCATTCCGATGGAGGATGGACACTAAGACTCCCAGGACACGACTGGAGACTTGAGGAGCTGTAGTCCGACCAAAGGGAAGAGCAGAAAACTGAAAATGCCCTTGGTCGCAGGCAAATCTGAGATACTGCCGGCTCTCTGGATGAATGGTGATGTGCAGATACGCGTCTTGAAGATCCATAGAAGCAAGGGATTCCCCGGGGGACATGGCAGCAATCACCGTCCTTAAGGACTCCTGGTGATAATGAGTCTTGATTACAAAGGAATTGAGATCCTTCAGGTCCAAAATCGGACAACAGCTGCCATCCTTCTTGGAAACCACAAATAGGTTTGAGTAAAAACCCAAACGGGAACCAGTTCCAGAACTTACTTGTCCAGAAGGGCCTGGATAGCGCAGTCGAACAGACAGCGTTTCTATAGGTCCTGAGGCGTGTGATAAGGGAAAAACCTGAAGGGAGGAAGAGAGGCGAAAGGGATCCTGTACCCTTCCTCCACCACCTGCAAAACCCACGGGTCCACCACTGAGTCCTCCCAGACACTGTGGTTGTGACGCAGATGGCCACCCACAGCTGAGTGAGGACCTGGGTTCGGCGAGTCATGTCGAAGAAGGCTTGGAAGCCTTAGGCTTGGCAGAGGCCTTGGGCTTCCATTGTGTTTGGGCTTAGAGGAGGAACACGGAGCTGAGGGGACCGTCTGGTTCGTTGGTCGTGTCTCAGTCTGGAAGGAATGAAAAAGCAGATTACGTTTAATAGACTTCTTCTTCCTAGAGACCATAGGCACAAGGGTACTCTTACCCCCTGTGGCCTCACTAATCAAATCTTTAAGTTCTGGCCCAAACAGAGAAGTGACCTGAAAGGGCAACGAGAGCAATGTTTTCTTAGACGCAGTGTCAGCATACCAGATCTTGAGCCAAAGAACCCGTCTGGCAACCACAGACAGACCACTGAACGGACAAGGCAGCACATAGTGCTGGGCTTCAGAAATGTTGGCAAGTAGCCGCAACATATCAGGGGTAGGAGCTCCCTGACGGACAGCAAGCATGAGCTGTTCAGTTCAAACCGCAATGGCCCTATTTTCCCAGGCCGCAGCAAATGCTGGGCGTAGGGAAGTACCAGCGGTGGCAAAAATGGACTTGAGGGAGGCTTCAAGTTTCTTGTCAGTCCAGTCTTTAAGAGAGGAAGCATCATCAGCTGGCAAGGCAGTGGACTTAGAAAGCCTAGAAACAGGGGGAATGGACCCACTGAGCAAGCCTAGAAACAGGGAGGGGGATGAACCCACTGTGCAAGCGCCGCATCAGAAAAGGGGTAAAGCTTGGCAAATTTCTTGGAGACAGAAGGTTTCCTGTCCAGAGACTTCCACTCATCTGACACTAGGCGGTCAAGAGTGGGTTTAGGTGGAAAACAAGAATGGGGCCTCTTAGTCTTCTGAAATACATCAGAAGGATCCGAAGAAACCTCTTGAATCAAGGGAATGTTTAGAGTATTTAAAATGGCCCTGATCAGGCCCTCAGCCGAGAGATCAGGACCAGCCTCAAAGGGGTCCCTAAAGAACTGAGGAGAGCCAACAGCAGAACATCCTCTTTGTCAGAATCCACCAACAGTTCCTCTTCAGAGGAATCTGATATGTCAGGTTCTCCATATGATTTCGGCAGGAAAGATCTGACAGAAGTAGGGGTTTGCCAGGAGTGGAAGACCCCCTGTAACTGGGATGGAAAGCATTGTAATGTAGATTGGAGGTCTCTAATAGCAGCCTTAAACTCTTGCACCCAAACTGACTCTAATGCATGGCCGGAGGTCCCCAAGGGAGACTCAGGGACAGCAGAACATGCTGGGCATAAATGACCTGAGAATTCTCTAGGTAACCCTGACTGACATGAGGAGCAATGCGCAATGGGGGATACAGAGACCCCAGCGTCCTTAGTCTAAGGTCTGGCACCAAGCTCCAACGGATCAGACATTCTCACAGTGTCAAACGCTTAATTATAAGGTATCACCCAAATACAGTGTGTATGGTTAAAAGTTCACCCCAGAAATCGCTAAATTACACTGGCAGGCGAAGGGTTAATCTGCAGAGGAGAGAAGGAGAGTCCAAGTCCTGCGTAGGGTACTCGTTCAGGGAAAGCACAAAAGGGCTGCTGCAACGGGAGCCAATCAGAAATGAGCGTGTGAAGCAAGCACTCATGAGAAATGTAGTTTTCCCAGAAAAAGTACCCAAACAGTGCTCAAAGCCCCCTGAGCCCCCCAACACACACCAAACGTTTACCAGATAACAGAGCAAGGGCAGACAATTAAAATGAGCTATCTCTGAAGTCGCTACGATGAGCGGTTGCAGAGATATGGCCCAAACTGTAAAGTCCCATATAAGTGAATGTAGCAAGGGCATCTATGTGGTAAAAGAGTGCCTTTAAGGCACGGAACACAAATTTTGCAAAGTTGTAACTCAGAAGTAAATGTGCATCAAAATTACTAAAACATGTCACTAGACCCCCATAAACACTGAACCCAGTAGGGAAAGTGTAAAAAAACCCCCAAAAGATGCTAAACCAGCAGCCAAAGGGTTAAGTTTACAACATAAACCTGCTCCAAAACACCCAGCATACATACAGGTAAACCCAATGAGTGCAGGAGTGTGCAATAGGAACGCCAAAGGAAAACCCCTGTGTGGAGGAGCACTGTGGGACATGTGGATCTGCAGTACTCAAAGGGTTGCTCATCTTTCCTGCAGAACTTCTGTCTTCAGATTACCATGTATTAAGAAGAAGCCTCAGTGGGCAACTCCTGAGGAAAGAACTTGAACCCAAGATTTTCCCCCTAGAGCTTAAGGGCTACAAAAGTACCTGGATACTGTAGCTAGCCACATCTAAGGCATTGTCAGTTATGGTAATCCACCTAATGGTGGTATTCCATTTCTAACAGAAAAATAAAAATGAGCTAAAACTATAGCAGAACTGTTCTCTTGCCCGTATCTTCATCCAAGGAACAAATCTTACTGGAGCTGAATGGCTAGCTGCAGCCAAAGAGGGAAGGTAGGCTTCACCCCTGCATTCACTTCTAGAATTGTTCCTGCCTACTTAAAAGGGCAGATCGCCTACCCAAAGTTACCAGTAACCTGTATTGGACGACAGAGAAAGGTAAATTACACAGCTTTATCTATTCCCCACAACCCACAAATAGCCTAATTGATAGTGTGTGTGTGTGTGTGTGTGTGTGTGTGTGTCGGGGGGGGGGGTTGTTTGTGTATGTATGTGTGTGTGTTTATGTATGTGTGTGTGTGTGTATATATATATATATATATATTAATTTATGCAAAGTATGTGTGTGTGTGTTTATGTATTATTGGTGTGGGTGTGTGCGTGTCTCTGTATGTATGTACAGTATGTGTGTATGCATCTACTTGTGTATGTGTTTGTATGCATGGTGTCTGTGTCTCCATGTGTATGTATATATATATATATATATATATATATATATATATATATATATATATGTATGTATATGTGTGTTTGTGTCTTTCTCTCTGTCTGTTTTCCCATTCACATCATGTCTAGCCCTCACACACACAATCTATGCATTTCCCCTTTCCCTGTTTTTGCATGTAGTAAATTAAGTGTTGCAGTGTATGCAACCAACATCACTGAATCTTCTCATTTTTAAGGAAATTTGATTGTTGGTAAACATGGCCACTAAAAGGTACTTAAAGTGGCCCATTCAATTAATTTTCAAGATGATTTTAAAAATACAAAAACACCTATATATTATGTTAGCCATTTGTTTCTAATAAAAATAATTTGTGTTTTTGTTTGTGTTTTTGTGTGTGTGTGTGTGTGTGTGTGAGAGACAGGGGTAAAACCGTGCTGGTGTCAGCAATATGCTATTGGCTTACACCCACAAGGGAAGTGGCGAAAGGAAGTGACCTCCAATAGCTCACTTGTGATTTGTGTGTACAGCAGTCCTATAGACCTCTGTCGGACCCCGGCATGCTGCAATATGAATGTGTATCTGCTCTGAATGCATAAAAGTTGCCACATTCTACAAAAGCTTGAGCCATGCATTTTGCAAGTGTTACATTAGTAAATAAGATATCAGAAAAGGTTACATTTAAATGTTATTAATGTAGCATTAGAAATGTTGCATTTCTGTGGTGAATGTGAACAGGGCCTTACATGATTGATATAAACAAAGAACCTGGTTAGTAATCTTGTGGTGTTTCTAAACTGCAACTTGAAGTTGCAGTCTGTGCATAACATAATGCTGCCATCCCTAAGTACCACATCACTCATGTTCCAGTACCTGCAGCCCCTTGTGAGCAAAATGTGCAGCACAGAAATGAGTCCGCTATGTTCTTTGCTGTGCTATTAGGTTTAGAACACAGCCACAGAAATTAGGTATAGCAGGTTTTCCAGAACCCAAGAGCTATATGATATTAAGTAGCTGCACAAATGGTTAGGTAAGGGAGAGCTGCAGAAAGCTCAAGAGAATTCTTTCCTACCTCAGCAGTGAGAATTCTGTTGGGACATTTATTAACAGACGCAAATATCAGCCGTAGACCAGTTTCAAGCTGAGGAAGTAATAGTACTGCACAGTCAGCATACCTGAAAGAGACGTTTGTAAATACACCTTTACAATTACACTGACAAAATGATGCATACACATTCTTTGCACCCCATGCGTATCACTTTGGTTCTTTTAGGTATCCAATGCATTGCACACCAATTTGTTGTAGACTTTTCGAGCATCCAAACATTTGAAGGGGTTATGGTGTTAAAATGCATGTTTGTGGGTTAGGAAAACCTAACTTTATTATTACTGTTCATACAAAAAAAAATCTAGGGATAGTCAGGTGCACCATAAGCTAAAAATAAAAAATTAAAGTTGATATAAATGGGGCTTTTATCATTTTTAAAAGTATCACTGTTAATTTCGAAGGAGAAAAATAGATAGTTTACAGTTGTTCCATCTTATATTTGCTAAATTTTTGCCTTTCTACGCCATGCTATTACATTCACAGATTATATAATTGTTGATATATTTAGGTAGATTGAATTTAGAGGTAGTATCATTTTATTTTGACTTGACTTTTCTACAAGTACAGAATATGTAAACTAAAAATACCTATATTTTTACTATTATTATTATTAGCTTGATAGGGCTTCTCCCTCCAAACTAGAGTGCTCTGACTGTGTCTAGAGGGAAAAACAGGGACAGTGATACAATGTACCACAATGCCCACTAGAGAAAAGACTGAAGAGATACAGCTACAGAAGCTCTCTCCTGTCAATCCTAGGGCACTAGCAATGTTAATGATTTAACCTTTTTAGTACCAGATAGGAATGCAATGTGTTGGATACCTCTCTGGTACTCATAGGGTTAATTACAGAATGTAGACCTCTTTATACCCATTATTTTCTGCTATGTCTGAGGAACCCCATATTTAATATGCGCTGCAGTGGGCTTCCGCCCATTCATATAGCTAATGTAAAGGACTCTTTATACTGTGATTAAATCATGAACCCTATGACTGAAGAGATAGTACATTGTATCACTAACCTTGATTTTCCTGTTTAACACGGACAGAACAGGGCTCCTCCCTCTTAAGCAGGGGTGCTCAAATCTGTCCTTAATCCCCCAGTGGTGCAGGTTTTGAGGATCATCTCTCATGGACACAGGTTACACAGTACACAGGGACAATCTTTTTACTGTGAACATAAGGAAAACCCTGCCACCCTTGATAGGTTTTTCAGGTTTTTCCTTATGCTCAATGAAGATGGTCTCTTGCTGAGATTCATTTGGACAGTCTTGCTGCTCTGAGGTGAGCAGTGTTACATCAGTAAAAAGGGCGGGAGGGGGATACTTTATCATTCAATTACTCTTAAACTACAATTCTGACAGAATTGAAATAGCACTCTCCACGGCCCAAATACTATGAAGCTTAATCGGAGCTGCTTTTTTTAGTGAAACATTACTATTCCTTTAAGGAGATCTTGATATATGCTCAGCTGGGGGCAGGTTTGAGCACCCCGGCACTAGAGACCGCTGGTGGAAGAAGTCCTGAAGGAGTCCAAAAAAATAAAAAAAAAAACCAAACAACCCAGTTAAATACAGGGAAAAAAAAACAAAAAACAAACAAAGCAAACAAACAAACAAACAAAATTTGATAAAATGTCTGCAAGTATAGAAAATTGTAACACATAGGCCCTTTTTACTCTATAAAAAGATTATAATGATGATGAAAATAATAACACATTTGACTATACTGTTATCCAACAGGCTGGGCAAGCAATTTTCCTTTGCTGTCTCACTTCCTGCTTTTCAGAATACGTCCTAATGAGGTTTATAGGGCCTGAGCAAAGGCAAATGATTTTTGAACATATGGAGAGGACCAAGAGGAACTGGAGCAAACCAACTGCCCCATAGAGAAAGTATAAAACGCCCCAAATTCTTATTGATTTAAATGAAGACTTTAACCACTTGAATACTAGATGCATCAAATGCATTGCAAAGCCTCACTATTGCAAGCAATGGCATTTTGACCCCCAAAAGTGGCTGTTAGTGACTACACACAGATAGCAGAAATTATAAGTTTAAAATTTGTTTAACCCTTTAACAAAACTAATTGCATACAAACATTTCTAAGGAAAAGTCCTTAATAACTCTAGCAACGTGCACATGCAATACAACATTTTAAAGCTATAGTGTGCTGATGTGCATGCTAGAGGTGCTGGGACCCCGCTGTTCTTCACAGACCCGAGTCCCAGCTGGCTGCTAGGAAGAAATCAAAATATTCCAGATCAATCAATTGAAGATGGCACGGTCCCTTGCATCCAGAACCAGCCTCTATCCATAAAGATG
Organism: Rhinophrynus dorsalis; assembly: GCA_037306005.1. Classification (NCBI taxonomy): domain Eukaryota; kingdom Metazoa; phylum Chordata; class Amphibia; order Anura; family Rhinophrynidae; genus Rhinophrynus; species Rhinophrynus dorsalis. The sequence goes on along the minus strand of CM074720.1, from coordinate 199,788,980 downwards.
TCCATCATGAGCTCTCCAGCATAATACCATCAAAGTGTAGCTCCTCAGGAAAGGGTAAAATAGAGCACCTCTTGAATGAGAGAGAAGCCAGATCAAGATGTGTGGGATCTTGCTGGCTTCATTGAACAGGCACACATTAATCTTAAGAATAAAATTAAATAAAAAGAAAATCCACCATCTTTTTTTTCCCCTGTCTTTCTCCCAGGTTTTCTATCCTCTCCTCCATCACCTTCTATCTTACCCATATCACCCTCCCCAAAATCACATTCCTTTACCCATACCTCACTTCTCGCCTCGTATCACCTCAATAGCATTCCCATCACATCATTATCTCCATGGTGTTCCTCTGTCTCAATATGACCTCCTCCTCACTCATCACCTCCCCCTCACCCCTTTATCACCTTCCCCGAGGGATTGTTTAAAGTGCCAGAAATCACATCAGTTCAATGACAAATGTAATCCATACGCTGAGAATTCTTAGTGCAAGAATTTCTCTGACTGACCAGGGGAACAAGTGCTCGGTGGTGAGCACTTGCAACACAATAATTTATATGGTTAAATTAAATCTTGTGACTGAGTGAGGATTTAGTAGCCTAATATTAGGCTTTATAATATGGCTAGCTTACTTCGGTATACCAAAGATTGGATCCACTAAATTCGCAACTATACAGCTCAACACAGAGATCAGCACTTCACCCCCTCCTTAGCCTCCCCATTGGCACAACTGCCACTGCCATGTAAAACAAATCCTCTGCTGTTTAACACTGTCAAAGCTTTGCATGCAGCTGGACACCTTAGGTCTCAAAACAAGACCCGCTCCAATTTCTGCCCTTTCTGGATTACTCAGACTGGGGACAATGATGGCAGATTTGGGTTGTGGGTGAAATGGGGCCTGACTTCAATTGGTGACCTCATTAACCCTGCAAACAACACTCTCTACTCCTTTGAAGAGGTATGGACCGAGTTTAATCTACTACATAACCATGTATTTGCTTTTTTACGTTTACTCCATCTTGTTTACGATATGGAATTAACTACTGTATGACCTGATGGACTACCTTCTTAGAAAACCCCCTGCTATAGCTGCTGGCATGTCCCGTTTCTATAAACTCCTCCTCCAGCCACTCAACTATGCTTCTACAATGACAGGTCCACATAAATGGCTCATAGCTAGGCCTTCTCTTTCCCTCAAAGACCTCTTTCACCATTTCCATAGAAGGTTACGGGGTATGCTGGCAACTTTACTTCGATTAACTCCTTCTTAGGCTACTACATAGGACCTACCCCTGACTCTGGCTGGACGGACTGGTCTCTCCACTACAGACAATTGCACTTGGTGTCACTCAGAGGGAGTGGACCTCCTACACATTATACAATTACCCTTCTATCATGAAGTTTTGGCAGTCCATCTACAAGGGAGGACCCGCCCTGGGAGGAATGTTGTATGCCTGCACATGGACAGGATTATTAGAATAAAGTGTATCTACAGTTTTTGACTATGTTATAATTTTTTATGATTAAGTGAATACCAGTGCTGGGCATCCTAAATATTTATGTTAGATGTTAGCTTTCCCTTATATGATATACTGTGGTTGCTATATGTATATTATATAGTTAAACCACTCGGATTTATATTTGGTAGCAGTACATTTGATTAGCAGTATTACACCACTGATAATAGTTGGTCTTTTGCACAATGTGATAGGGAACATATGCAACCTACATATTTGTCAATTATATTATTTAGTCTGTCTTTAATATTCACCAGAACAGGAAGACACAAAGGACTCCCCTGTCTGGATCTCAAACAACTGTTTTTATCTGGGAAGGAATTCCTGTGTTGCATATGGACTAAAAGAAAAGGATTTATCTGTAAGTATACAAATATCCCCTTTTCTCTTTCTAGGATTCCAGGGAGGGATAGACACAAACCAGTTTCAACAGAGATGATATGGAACAATAACAAACCTCAGATGTCAAAATTGTTACTGGTCTAAGGATATCATTCAATCCCACCCACCATTTATAAAAGAAATGATAAAATTGATGGATTTCAACTAGAATTTCCAAAAGTTCAGGGGAGGACTTGAATTCTACAGCATACCCTTGAGAGAGAACCTGAAGAACCCTTTTGTCTGAGACATTTGTCCCAGACCCTTTGAAAATGGTGCAGACAGGCCCCAATTCCAAAAGCCTGGACCTGGACTCTACCAGAACTTTCAGTTAGAAACCTTCAAATACATGAAGGGATTCAACAAAGTGCAGGATGGAAGTATATTTCAAAGGAGTTAAAATGTTAGGACAAGAGGCAATTGTCTAAAACTAGAGGGACACAGGTTTAGACATAATGTTAGAAAATTTTAATTTACTGAGAGGGTAGTAGAAAAGTGGAATAGTCAACCAGCAGAAGTGGTAGAGGTTAATACAGTGACAGAATTTAAACATCCATGGGATAGGCATAAAGCGGTCCTTAACATAAGAAAAGACCAAGGACCAAAAAAAGTTTGAGGTTTTTACAGTAGGAAAATGGGCAGACTAGATGGGCCGAATGGTTCATATCTGCCTTCAGAGTCTATGTTTCTATGAATTAGAATTAGTCTGTGCTCTGGAGCAAGTACTGGGAATAAAACCTGACTGCCCCCCTTTCCAAGCCTGGGATCCAGATGTTTACTCGAGAAGCTTTTTTTAAAGATGTCATGCAGTTTTTCACCGCAAAGCATACTACCTGTGAAAAGGAGAGTGCACAAATTTAACTTGGAAATGCCATCTGTATTCCACGGTCTTAGCCAGTGAGTTCTCCTAGCTGAGACTGCCAGGAACTTCACCTTTGACTGGATGCAAAGCCAAAGGACAGTGTAAAATAAATTAAATACCAAACCTGACTTCCTTCAAAGACTCCAATATAGAAGAATGGCATTCCCTCAATATTATTGAACCAGATCTTCATGGCCAGGGAAATCGATGTTAGTGCAACTGTACGGTTGCAGGCAGATCCCAATGAAATGAATAATCTTCTCAGATCATTTTCTACTCCTTTCCACAGGGCCCCTAAATGATGCCGCATTATCCAGCGGTAATATGGTTTTCTGAGCTAGATGAACTAAAGTTGCATTTACTTTAGGGGGGATATCCCAGAACTTGTAACACACCTTACTTTTATACAGGGAGTGGGCTTGAATCTTTCCTTTGACTTGATCCATTCATCCAGAATCAAGTCCTTTACATTCGAGTGAAGGGGAAAGGAGACAGTCTTCAGTGAAGAAAACATTCTATTTAATGGATGTCTTCTTGAGCTTCCTGTAGATTCAGGGTCTGCTGCACCATCTTGATGAGAGATTCCACCAGACGGACATCAAAACCTGTAAGTTCTTCCAATTCTCCTTCCTTATATGTTGAATCCCTGGAGCATCCAGATCAGATTCCCTGGAAGCCAAATCCTCATCAAATTTACAAAAGCATTTATTGGCAGGCATAAGAGTGAAGTATTGGATCCCCTGGGCCACGGCATGAACAACAATTGAAGGCATGTCTGAAGAGGTCAAGGGAGCCTTGTTCACCAACTCCATCCGATAAGGATGGTGGATCTTTTTCCCTTCCATAGCTTTGTTACTGCTAGCAACACTGGGCCTAAGTGACAAGAGGGTGGGTGCTTCATGTCTAGATGAGCTGGAAAGACAACAAAAGGTCCCATCCACCAACCTATATATTTTTAAAATAAAAAAGCTAGAAGTTACCACCAAACTTCATTTACCTCATAGTCTTGTTGTGCTGCATATTTTGTCTGGGATCAGTATCCAAACGCGGGGCTGGCTGCAGAAAAACTACAAATCAGAAAATATGAAATCACACAAGTACAAGGTATGACATCTCCTCTCATCTGACCAGGAGGAAGTTGGCCTAGAATCCCAAAGCCCTGTATACTTACCAGAGACAACAGGTAAAAGATATTGGCAGCAACTGAAAAGCAGCAAGAAAACTGCAGTACAAAAGGCAGAACAAGAAAAAAGATCCTTAGAACCCTAATCAAAAACATAGGAGACCTAACATAGCAAGTAGTTCGGATGCCAAACAGTGCCATCTTGAGACTGACGTCTAATGCACATGCTCGAGATCCATACAGGATGCCAACGGCAATACTTGAACGCCACCAGAAAATTAAACACACTAAGCGTGAAAAAAGCCAGGGTTCCCTACTGACAAGGAAACTGAACAGGATGTCTGGCATGGAGCCACAGCTTAATTACTCAATTAATAACAGGGCTACCTATGCCATCCTTCCTCGGTAGAAGGAGTAAATGGAAAGCTCTGGTCTGCTAGGAAGAGACAGAACTGCACATGGTAACGGACTTAATAAGCCCAAAGTAAGCCAAAAATTAAAAAGGCCATCCACTAAAGGGAGATTTCCACCCACAACAAAAAGTCAGGAAACAAAATAAGTCGCCTGTGTAAGGGGAGGATAGGATAATTCATACCAATTCATACCAATAGCAAATTTGTTTCCTGTCCAAGTCTTTAGTAAAGGTTGCCTCTAAATGACCAAGAAAAGTGGGGGGTTTACAGCACAAAGTCTGCAGTTTGGCCGGCAGCCGAACAGACACAATCACAAGCAGTCGTAAAAGTCCAGAACTGAAAGATAACAGAAGACAGATGCTATAAAAGAGCCTTTTGATGCACCAGGTTCAAGTCTCATAGTAGAGTGGTATCAAGAAGACAGAGTAGACATGAGCCACCCCTTGCACAAAGTTTTGCACATTTGGCAATACACTTTTAAAAAAGCACAGATACAGCTGAAATCTCGACCTTTATAAAACTTAGACTAAGTCCATTCTGAAGCCAATCCTGAAAAATAGGCCAATATAGTTTAATACTGAAGTGAGGCAGCCACAACACATGGTCTTCTCACAACTTATAAACAAGGACCATGCCCTATAATGATCAGCTTTCAGCATAATAGCAATGAGAGAAACATTTCTTCCTCAGAATACTGGCTAAGAGCTCCAAGCTATGAAAGCTAACTCCAACTCTAGGTGACTCAGAGGACACTGGGTCAGGATGCCCAGAAGGAGTGGAAGAAGAAATGGTCTGGAAACTAATAGACTGATAAGATCTGAGAACCATGTCAAGCAAAGCTGGACTGGACTTTCTCAGTGGTGGATCTGTGGGTGTTATATGAGATTTTGGAAGGTTTTATCACATACATTTCAAGTCCTTTCCTTTCTGTTGCTTCTTTATGTTCATACTCCCTTGCAATCTGGTGAGGGCCATTTATTTTTGGTCTCTACTCTAGTGGACATAGAGGTTCTGGTGCCTGTTCCTCCTCAGGAATGGTTTATCAGACTCTAGTCCAACCTTTTTGTAGTTTCCAAAAAGGACGGAGGCTGCCATCCTGTCCTGGATTTAAAATGTCTCTGTCAGTTTCCAATAAGCTTGGCAGAATCACATTCATCCTCAGTAAAGGAATTTCCTTTTTTGGGCACGTTTACATGGACTGCTCCTGACAGTTTGCTTCCCCAAACAGCCGTGATTCCAGTCACCAAATAACGACCAGAGGTTGGATGTAAAGCAGCTTTAGAGGCCACAAAATTCACCTTAAAGGGATAGTAATACCTGAAAATAAGTTTATTTTATATTGTAGCCCTTAAAAAAACATGAAAGATGATATAAGTCTTATCTCCCAAACCTTTATGGTTTGGGAGATATTCATATGTAAAATATAGTATAGGTCACTTTTCCTTGCTGTTTCAGCCAAGTCTGCCATCTAGTGGACAGATTTGGAATTCGGTCCACATAGCAACCGGCAGCTCTTTAGCAGTGCCGAGATCACGATCTTTGAAAAGAACTACTTCATTGGAACTGTGTACAAAGTGTGCCTGGCTTGAAAGAACACTTTGTAGACCATTCCAATTAAGAAATTATTTTTAAAGATCATGATCTCAGCACTTCTGGAGAGGCACTGCTGGTCGGGCGACCGGATTCCAAATCTGAAGGGTGGAGCAATGACATCACTCCAGGGGAAACTTTACTTCTGAATATCTCCCAAACCATAAAGGTTTGGGAGATAAGACTTATATCATTCTTCGTGGTTTTTTAAGGGCTACAATATAAAATAAACTTATTTTCGGGTATTACTGTCCCTTTAAGAAAGGAATCTAGGTGTTGTCCTGAATGCTTCTGCATCTTCAAGTGCCAATGCTGTATGTTATAAAGGAGAGAAATAGGAGTATCAACTGTTGGGGGAGGGGAACCAGTTGCAGAAGCATAGCAGGAGAGAAAGCATATAAAACAGGAAACAGCCTGGTTATAAATGGTTTCTTATCAGTTGACTGCCATTCCTCAATAAACATTTGGACCAGGAAATGATGGATAGGGAAAAGCATAGCATCCCTCTTGTGTCTCTTAATATCTGGGGAAGAAGAAATCAAATCAGGGGCCTCAGAGGCCTTAAAGGGTCTACAAAACTGACATAATAAGAACCTCCAACAGGTGACCCGGAGTCTTCCTCAGAAGAATATCCCTATTCCAGAGGAAACCTCCTTATAAAATGACTAGATGGTCTTTTGAGGGGGTTGGGGTGGTCCTAGTTCCAGGACTCAAGGACCCATTTAAGATTCCTGTTCAGGAGATGAATGGACCAGAGGTTGTTGTGTAGAGTACCAAGAAAAAGAGGAGCATAACGTACCAGTAAATTCCCTAGAAAGACCAGTCTTTCACAAGGAGATATGGGTTGAGAAAACATCTGAAGCCCATGTGACCCTTGTTTTCAAACACATCCAGAAGTCCCCCAAAGAGAGACTACAGGGCAGAAAAAAAGGAAAAAGTACTTGTCAGTAAGGGATAAGAGGCAGGATGCCAGGAGGGAGTTTCAGCCCCCAGAACAGAGTTGAAATGCAGGTGCCTTGTGGGGCACCTCTCCTTCCTCTTCCCTGAGGCCCAGGAAAAAATTGATCTCATGGTAAAAAATGTTTGCTCCAAATGGCCTGAAAAGCGCTGTGGTTATCCAGCTGTTTTGTCCTTTTGCAGTGGGAGGATCCCCTGAGGGAGTTCACCCCTCATAGTAGTCCAAATATAGATATACTGGCACCTTCCTGCATACTGGAGCCCTCTTGGTGCCTCAGAAAACTGAACATTATGGCCGATGTCCCATTCAATATGCCTGCCATGAGCAAATGCATATCAAGCAGTGTCCCAATAAAATTTTAAAAACAGAAAACATTTTTTTTTAAATATAAAATAAATGAAAAGAAAGAGACCTTGTTCGACTGTCCACTGGTAGTCACAGAACCACATATACACTGCCAACTAATAGCCATAGACTCACATATACACTGTACACCTCCCCAGCTAACCATACACTGCCTGCTTCCACACACTTATCCCATTGGTAGCTATAAAAACATACATGCACTTCCTGACACCCCAGTGTTTAAAACTATTCATTTTTAATTACAGACCCAGAAATACAATTCCTGAAACACCAGCCTTATTCCATTATCTGTCAGAGGGGGTGACCAATGCATTGCACTGTAATAGTGCAAGTAGAAGCAACCAACTGACTGGAGTACAGATCCTCCTTCACATTAATTGCTAAAAACTTAAATATGTTCCTGCGATTATCAGTTCCAGATCGTACAGACCCATATGGCAATTACCATGTTTCAACACTATGATCACTTTGTGGCTGTCACAGGAGGCTTACATAGCTCAGAAGAATAGAACAGGACACAGATAACTGCAGAGACACGCAAGGTCCATATTATTGGTGTAGCATTGAACAGGAGGGAAGGTGGATCTGCAGCACTCTTTATGTTATCGAGCAGCTTCCTCCTGTTTTATTTAACCCGCTGAGTGCCAGAGGGTTATTCACCACATTGTAAAGCAATGCGCTGGTCATCCCTCTGGAACTCAAAAGGGTTACTTATGTATTGGTGCTGATGGGTGAAGGGGGTTTCTCTATTCCCCTCTTGCCACTGTGCATTAGAGAAAGAGGTACCAACAGAGGGGTGTTGAGTTCAGCTATGTAACCCCTTGTGGAACATATATGTGCACAATGTTTGCAAAGCACGTCAGTGTGGTTGAATAGGAAACAGAGGGCATAACGAATATTGAAATAGAGAGATGATTGAAGGGAGGTGTGGATAGAGGGTTAAAGGTGGAGGAAATATTTGACAAACATGGGGCATGAAGAGATGTGGTAAAATGGTGGAGTGTGAAAGGTAGAGAGTTGAGGGATAGAGGGGACTGAAGATATAGAGGGCTCATCAGGTCTTTGCAGAGAACGGTTTGCCTAAATCACTAAATGACCATCAATATCAGATAAGACAGGGGGCGTGTATCCACGTTTGACAATAGAGTTCACCTGTTATAACAAAATACCCATGGATTGGAATGACTAGAAGATGAAATTGCAAACAAACTATGTCCTCTTCATTGATATCCATAATTTAGATACACCTGGGTCTCTCCTGCTGTTGCTGGATTAAAATTCCCACCATTCTCAGCCAGCCAATGACCACAAGTTGCCTCAGGTTGATCAAACCTGTGCTAATAGCATCATAAAAGTGATTGAAAATTCAGCTACTTTAATCTATTCCTAACAAATTAATACTTTTGCAGTTAAAAGGTTAGTAATGGTTTAAATTGAGTAGATTGCTGAGTCTTCTTTATTGTAAATATAACAGTTTGCGCTATATTTAGTAACTTATTTTTACATAGTTTACAAACTTTACAAGATATTACATGTAGTATCCTTCTACTGCCCCTTCTGGCCACATCACTGCTGCAGCTCTGTCTGACAGATGCAGCGAGGGACAAACTTCAGTATGCAAATGAAAATCCTGCCCTCTTTCATCAAGGAGGGCAGGGTTTTCCTTACACTTACTGAAGTTTGCTCCACGCTGCATCCTTCCGGTCCCGGGACCAGATTGCAGCTTCAATGGAAGGAGGCCAGAAGGGGAGGGAGGGGGATCCTTCTACATGTAATAACTTGAAAACTACATAAAACCTGTTATATCTACAATAAAGAAGACTTGGCGATCTACTTAATTTAAACCATTACTATCCCTTTAAGAAAATGATTCCTAACTCGATGATAAAAATTAAGAACCCCTGACCATTAACAAGGTTCACCTTTACCAAAAAAGAACATTTTGTACACTATAAATCTACAACAATTTCTCATATTTTTCTTTTACCTGCCTTCTCTGAAAGCCGTAAATGCTTCTGTCCAGAATGGTACCATATGCACCAATACAAATGTAGATTTTTCAATGAATGTCTCAGCAAAAGACAGGACATCATCATTAATATCTGTAACAATTTACAAAATACATTAAACACAATAATATGCAGCAGTCCTACAGTATGTTACTGATCAATCAAATCCTGTGTTCCTGTGGTTACAGAAAATTTAAATTTTATATAATTTAAAATTTCAATGGATTTTTTTTTAAAATTAGAGATTAAACATTGTATGTTCATTTTAAACACATTACACTAATAGCTTACTATTGTTTAATAAAACGGCCCTTCTGGGGGGAGATTCACTAAGGTGTGATAAAGAGATAATTAAGTGGAGATCACTTTGTGTGTTCTAAACTCCCCAAGTTCTATGTTATTCTGTTGAGCTAAGGCACTAAGACAGGACATCCACATTTTTCAATCACAGGACACATGCTCAAAAAGCCATAAGTGTGAGAGCAACATTATTTATTTTACTGATAACTATGGTGAATTATAGTCTATTCAGCTATTCAAAAATATTGATTTACTTATTTTTTGATCAGCAACAATACTGATATTTAACAGACATCTATTCTTGAACTGTATGGTACTGGCAGGCAGGGGATTAGGTCTTACTGGCCTAGTAGTTCATGTGTGTTAGTTAAAGAGATAGTAATGTAACTATATAAAGGCATGTCCAATTATTCATTATACCTTTTAATAATGCTCTGAACCGTTCTAAGCTTCCGTATAGGTGTAGTTTGATTATAATTTTATTGTAAAGCTTAGCTCTCCTGCCCCTTTTCCCAAAGTCACTCTTCTTCCCTTCGGATCTGAAAGCCGGTCTGGATGTATCTCAGTGAGGGACAATCTTGTATCATAAGGAAATCTCTACTCACCTTCACCAATACAGACAGAGACAAGATTTCCCTCATTGCAATCTGTCCAGTCAAACGACTGGCTTTCAGATCTGAAGAGAAGAGGAATGATGCAGGGAAAAGGGACAGGAGGTGTAAACTTTACAATAAAATTACAATCAAAGTACACCAATACGGATGTTTAGAATGATACAGAGCATTATAAAAAGGTATAATGAATAATCTCATAAGCCTTTATATAGTTACTTTAATTAGTTATAAAAATACTTTTGCTTTTTAAATATCACGTGGGCCGCACCCTCGAGTCAGACGGGCTGCATTTGGCCCATGGGCCGCATGTTTTACACCCTTGAACTAATATCTCTCCAGTTAGAAATATTTTAATGCATTGGTTCCATAGAGAGTTTATCATATTGGAGAAGTGATCTCCACTATTTATCAGGGCCGGACTGGCCTACCGGGATACCGGGAAAATTCCCGGTAGGCCACCTGCACTGGGCTTCCCTGGGGCTGCAGCCTTAAACGAAAAAATTATGTTACATGCCACGAGACGATAGAAAGATTTGTTTGATGAAGAAGTACCCGACAGCCGCCGGGGCTGGGCCGCGTCCAGTAGTAGACTCAGACTGTCAGTGCTGGTGCAGGGGAGACAGGCCGGGTGACATCAGACGCAGGCTACGCAGCGGCGTGAAGACAAGCACCGCATGACTGCGTCTGCGCACTGGGCCGTCCGCACCCAAGTTAAGCGCCAGAGACAGAGGCAGTAACACACCCAGGCCAGCCCAGAGTCGAGACGAGCTCGCTGAGCGGGAGCAGAGGCGGGAGCCGGAGGTAGCAGAGGCAGAGCAGAGCAAGACAGAGTCAGCAGACAGACTCAGACTGTTTGCAGGTGCAAGACAGGCAAGAGGGGGAAGTTGGGAACCGGGGAAGGCATAAGGGAATTGGGGATGGGAATTGGGAAACTGTACCAGCGGCGGTGGCCTGCCGCCTAACAGGCAAAAATGGTAGAGAATGAGACAGTGGCTTTCTAGGCTGCAATTGGAGAGATGGAGAGAGAAACAGGATTTTAGGCACAGTGAACACAGTAATGGGTACTGGTCTGGATACATATATAATACAACTCTCTTGTACAAATCTTGTACAAATTAATCCTGTGATTGGCAGAAAGAGCCTGTAGCAATGAAAAGCACAGAGTTAACTGTGACATAAATTGTATTTTCATAAATGTTTCATTCAGACTTCTTGAGGGGGTATCATGACTCTTGCTGATGCCCCCAGTATTGATCACTTCACACAATCCTGTAAAAGGTCAGTAATGGCTACTAGAAGGCATTTACTTACTTCCTGACTTGAAACTATTGGTCCAGGGAGAGATTGCTCAGTTGTACCAGAAATGGGCTTGGCTGCACAAGTACACATGGCCAAGTCCATATCCAAAATGAGGTCAGCACTGCTCTAGGCAAACTTAGTGTATAAATTACCATTTATCTGGATTAGCAGGTACTTCGTCATTTATGAGCAAACTGCTTTGTTTAATGCATTTAGTAAATAATTATTTTATAGTTGTTAATAGGTCATTTTGTATGCAAATACATTTGCGAAACAATGCATCGTGACAATTTTAGAATTCAAGGAGTAAAAAGCCCCATTTAAAGCAATGAGAAATAAAATGGGTCTACAAAGATATGCATTTCTACCTAATGTACCATAGGGGATGAATACAAATTCCAGAGGTATCTATTCAATGGGGATTTGTACTCTTTTAATGCTAGAGAGATCCCATTAAGGGGAGATCAAGATGTGGAGAAAGGCAAGAGGGGTAAAGAGCTGTAAGAGGGGGAGAAAGGCAAAAGGGGGATCAAGAGAGACAAGAGGGGGCATCAAGAGTGGGTGAAAGAGGCAGAGGGGGGTCAAGAGGGAATAAAAGAGGCAAATGGGAGAAAAAAGAGGCAAAAGGAGGAAGGATCAGGCGGCAAAAGGAGGGGGGATCAGGAGGGGGAGAGAGAGGCAAAAAGGGGGATCAAAAGGGAGAGAAAAATGCAAAAGGAGGGGGCTCAAGAGTAAAGAGGGGGAGAAAGAAGCAAAAGGGGGGAATCAAGAGGGGGAGAAAGAAGCAAAAGGGGGGAATCAAGAGTCAAAAGGTGGGATATATATATATAAATAAATGGTATAGAACCATGAAATGAGTGCACGACCAGGACTTGCAAAAAAAGGTGCTAGTTTATTAAGGGCCTTTATGGTTCTATACAATTTCTACATTTGTGTAATTTCATTTGAGTAGCACACAGGCAGTTGTTCCAGTTCCTATACTGTTAGGTTTGTCAAATAGGAGTGCCCACTATATATATAACTCTTTATTGCTCTGGTGGTGGCATATAACTCTGTATTGTCTTATGGTGACATCTAACTATATTGCTCTGGTGGTGGCTTATAACTTTATTGCTCTGGTGGTGGCATTCAAATGTGTTTTAAAATGCATGGTTTCCCCTTTTATGAACAAGAAAAAAAATGCCATAATGCTATGGGGCTGGTATAATAACGCAATGCTATGGTGCTGGTAAGCAATTTTTTCCAGGGCTGGTTTTTATTCCCAGTCCGGCCCTGCTATGTATCACACCTTAATGCATGTTCCCCCCCTGGTCTCTCAGGAGGCCATCTGATGATTTATTGTGTATATTTCCATATGAAAGACAATAGGTTTCCAACATTACATTTCACAGGAAGTTGATTTCTTGAAATATTACACATAGAGACTTGCCTGGAAAAACTTGCATTGCCTCTGGATTGTAGAACACAAAGTAAGGCCGATGTTCAAGTGAAGATTGTGTTTGAGAAAGGTAGTTTCTTACCAACTGTCCCAGACCAGCTGTTAGCAAGAGAAGAGTGGTGCAGTACCTAAAATAAACAAAATATATAAACTACACTTCTTACAGAGAAGCATCAGATATAAGCTTGTGACTATATTGTACACTGTATAGTTTTTTTAGGCCCTCTGAAATAATTCCAACTGGTTAACTCTCAACAGTTAACCACTACTGCTACTGCTCAAAGATAAAGCTGAAAGCATTCATCAGCTCTCGAAATGCAATCAATTCAAAAATAACCCAAATACAAAAGGATAAAAATGTTTTCTTTAGCAAACGTCAGTGCAGTGTTAATAAAAGTCCAGTTTTGATCTGGAGTTAAGTAGAAAGCTTGCAAAAGAACCTCATATGTCCTGGTATGTATATCTGTCTGAAGAATGTTAGCAATAGTCTTAAGAACAGCCTCCCAGTATGCTTTTAACCAAGAACAGTCCCACCAAATGAGAATCAACGAGTCCAAATGCCAGTGGAATTTCCAAAACAAAGGTAACACTGATTGGTAGGAGTAGGTCCAGTGCTCTATACCAATTCATCAATATTTTGTAATTAGTCTCCAATGTTAATACATTCCTCGAACTATATTGAATGTTTTGTACTATAGTACCCTATTGTTGGTCAGACAACCTTGTCTCCAAGCCCTTCTCCATTCTAACCTTATATCGGTTGTTCCCCTCTTCTCCACCAGACATTATAAGCATGTCATACAGCCTAGATAGATTTAGCTCTTCTTCATTAGGCAGTATGCATGCCCTTTTGAATCATGTGAGGGGGCAAAGCAAATATTTTCTGCAAGCAGGTTTGTGTAAAAATTACAGATTTGTCAATATCTTCTTAACTCTCCCATGCTAAGGTCCAGGATGAATTAATGAATGAATATGTTTATTTATATAGCGCGTCAAGCGTACATAGTGCTTTACAATTTAAGGGTTTAGACAATACAGGGTGACAAGTGCCATGCAAAAGGAACCACTAAATGTGGGGTCACTGCTCAAAATCTTAAAACAAAGAGTGGTAAAGGGAAGCATACAGAGCACATAAAGGTTACATGCAGAATAGAGTGCTCGCTTTCTGGTTGGGATAGGGGAACATAAAAAAGTAAATTATAAGAGCCTTGGCTTTATAACTTCAGTGCCTTCTACCTTGTTGAAGACTTGTTGAGGAGGTAATTTTAAAGCGGAACTACCCCCTCAACTAAAGTCGCCCTGTAATAATTAGGCAGGTGGCAACTAGCTTAATAATCATTATTTTACCTCTCAAAAGTGCCCCCGAATAAAGTTATCCTTGAAGGGATAGTAATACTTAAATATTACCAATCCCCATATTGTAGCCATTTTAAAAATAACTGAATTGTCCACAGTGTCATCTCGCAACCTTTATGGTTTGAGAGATAACCATATGCAAAGTTCCCCCCTCCCTCCTCCATCCCTGAAGTAAGCGTTGTTTCTGACTACAGGGGAAGCTCAGGGCCGGCGCTACCATAAGGCAGTTTAGGCAGCTGCCTTAGGGCGCCGCAGCATAGGGGCACCGAAACGGTAAAAACTTTTTTTTTAATTATTTTTTCTTCCTCATTTATTTATTTATTAAATATACATGCCACGACTGCAGGGAGCGCTGATGTACGCTACCAAGTGGTGCGGGAGGAGGTTACCATAAGTGTTGTCAGGCTCCCGCCCCGCTGGACATGCCTCTGCGTTGGGATAACTGAGAAAAAGAGCAAAAGCAAGGTGGAATGGAATGGAACCCCCAAGAGGTGAGAGAGGCTGAGCGGTCACAACCCTAGTTATCCAGGACCCAGTGGCATACACCGAGGCACTGTGGGACTCGGAGTGCACTGATGTCACAGGGGCTGTATACATATAATTGTCTGCAAAGCACCCTGAGCGGTCCCACCTAGTACCTCATTGCATGGGACTGTGGACACTGAAGATTATTTTGTTGTCATTGTCCAGTATCAATAAAGATCCATGTGATGTTACCGTTCTGGGTACAAAGAGGTTCTTTTGATATAATTGTCCAATATGGACAGACTTTCATGTGATGTCACTGAGGCTGATGTATTGAATAAAAGTGGAGCAGTTCAGGAACAAACAATGTTACCTGTGGTGCAGCTGGTTTGTTCCAGAATTGCTCCACTTGCTTATTACATCAGCCTCCTTGTTTGACATGCACAGAGATCCAAGTGATGTAATTGTTCAGTTTGGACAGATATTCTTTAGATGTCACTGTCCAGTATACATGGACCTTTAACCCTTTGAGTGTCAGAGGGCTTCACTGGGCACCAGCACTCCCTCCCCACCCAAATAAAATGTAGTGTCCTTGGTGCCCTGCTGACTATTCCCTTCCTCCTCCGTCCCAAAAATATTTACTGGAAGGAACTGCAGCTAGCATATTTTCCTTCTTTCCCCACTTCACCCTTGTCAAAGAGTGCCAGAGCCATTTTTAGGGTAGGGAACAATGGGCAGGGGCAGGGTGGAAAGGTCGGGGCGGCATCAAAATGCACCTTCGCCTGTGTAGACAAAAATCCTTGCACCGGCCCTGGACAGGCTTGAGGCTCTGCAGCAGAACGGAGAGCGCGTTAGTAAATAAGAATTATTTCACTGAAATGGTCTTCTACGTGTGCTTGGTTTGCAAGCACATGTAAAAGACCGTTTCAGTGAAATTATTATTTTTACTAGCGTGATCTCTGCTCTGCTGCAGACCCGCTTGATGCAAATAAGACCGGACATCCCTGCAGTCAGCTACAACGCTGACTTCAGGAAAGCGGGAGGGAGGAGGGAACTTTGCGTGTGGTTATCTCTCAAACCATAAAGGTTTGAGAGAGGATACCGGGGACAATTCAATTCTTTTTAACATGGCTACAATATGGGGATTAGTCTCTTCCGGAGCCGTTCGGGCCAGTGCAATGCCTATGAAGGATGATGGGGACTGACAGCACGGGAACACATTCAAGATTTCCACGGTGATGCCTGGATTCCGGTCTTGGAAGCTTAAGGATAACTTTATTCGGGGGTACTTTTGAGAGGTAAAATAATGATTATTAAGCTAGTCGCCACATGCCTAAGTACTGCAGAGTGACTTTAGTTGAGGTGGTAGCTCCGCTTTAAGCAAGAATGAAGACCACAAGAGATGTGTAATGGTGCAAGCTGGAAGGTAGAGTATTCCACTGATAAGGAGCAATGAGGGTAAAGGGTTTCATAGGAAAGAAAGCTGTAGACACAAAAAGGAGCTGAGTAAAGAATGTTGTGGGCTGGAGAGACTGGGTTAAGAGGGAGATCAGAGTGAAAATGTAGGAAGGGATAGAGGAGAGAAGGATCTTGAATAAAAGCAGCGGTATTTTATAAGATATCCAAAGTCTGAAAGCAGGCATTGGAGAATATTAAAGCGGAACTACCACCATAGTTAAAGACGCCCTGCAATAATTAGGCAGATGGCAACTAGCTAAATAATAGCTATCTTTCCTCTCAGAACTACACAATTCTAAAGAAATCCTTAATCTACCAAGACCGGAAGCCAGGCATCAGAGAAGACATCTTGTCTGCGCGCCTGCGCCATCAGTCCCGGTCTCCATTAAGAGGCATTGCACTGTGTCGAACGACACTGGAAGGGACTGACGGCGCAGGTGCATGGACTGCAGTAACCTGGCCATCAGTCTCTCGAAGATTAAGGATTTCTTTAGAATAGGCTCGTTCTGAGAGGTAAGATAACTATTATTAAGCTAGTCCCCATCTGCCTAATTATTGCAGGGCAACTTTAACTATGGTGGTAGTTCCGCTTTAAGGAGGAGAGGGGCAGGGACAAATCTAATTGACAGTAAGGTAACACATGCTGCTGCATTCTGTATGAAAAGCGTATGGTGTTGGGAGGCAAGACGACAAGACAGAAGAAGGTTACAATAGTCCATTCAGGATAGGATAAGTGCTTGTGTAAGAAGGTCCAGAGACTCCCAGAGAATGCAAAGCCTTAACCCTACCATTCTCAGTGATAGGATGGATCTGTGGCCAACCCTCAGTGCAACATTGACTGAAGGTGGCTGAAGGCCAAGGGTAAAGGATTATTGGTGATGAAAATTTGTATGCGCACCAATACTTTGTACATTTGCTTTTAGCTATTTTGGTCAAAATTGGTTGCATTGGTTTTAAACGTGTTTTTGTCTTTGGGTGTGCTTACCAAAACCTGCACTGGAATTGTACTTTTGGAAGTTTTGACCAGCTTCTATTGGTTTAATCACCCTTCTCACCCCCAGGTGCAATGTTTATTGCCCTTACGACATTATTTAATGCCTGTCAGAGAGTCTTTCTCAATTAAAGGGATAGTAATACTTCGTTTTAACTTTAATTTATTTTGTAGGCATTAAAAAAACATGAAGAATTATATAAGTCTTATCTCTCAAACCTTTATGGTTTATGAGATATTCACAAGCAAAGTTCCCCTCCCCGCCCCTTTTACCTAGTGTAAGCCATCTCTTCTCAGATGTGAGCCTGGTTGTATGACAGGACAGATAACAGAAGGGGACAATTTTCTTTGTATGAAAACAATGAAAGCCCTTACCCTCTTGACAAGTTTTTCAGCTTTTTCCCTTATCTTAATTGAAGATTGTCCCTCTCTGCAGTCTACCTGGGCATCTCCCTTCTGATCTGGTTGAACAGGGGGGATTACTTTGTTTGTGAATATCTCTTAAACCATAAAGGTTTCAGAGATAAGACTTATATCATTCTTCATGTTTTTTTAATGCCTACAAAATAAAATAAAGTTAAAATGAAGTATTACTATCCCTTTAATGAGTAAAGCTGACAAAGACTCAGATCTCAGGATAAAGTAAATTAAGGTTAGTAAATGCCTAAAATAGGAGAGATTCAGCTCATAAGTCAAAGCATATTAAGATTAGGTACTTGCCAAAAATGAGGTACCTTGGCATTGATGGTGAGCTTAGCATTCTATGTCCATATGATGTGACTAATTCCTCATCTTTAATATAGTAGTGATATGCAGACATAATGATGCAGAGTAAAGGGTTAATGGTGATGAAAATTTGGATGTGCACCAATACTTTGCGTATTTGCTTTTAGCTATTTTGGTCAAAACTGGTTGCACTCCAGCAATTTTAAATGTGTTTTTTTTTGGGTATGCTTACCAAAACCTGGACTAAAAGTGCTGGGATCATTCATTGCAAAGATGAAAGAGGGAACAAGCCAAGCAGGTCCTCTTGCATCTGCACCTACAGAATTGAAGAGTTAAGTCAGTGGCATAATGTTTTCAGTTGTACTGAATAGAAAGTCTGGACCAGCAGAACACCAAACCCTCCCTCCTGCCAAAGAAGGGAATGAAAGAATTTAGACAAAACCGGAGTTATGATACAGGGACTTTCTGAAGAAGAAACATTCAATGAAAAACATTTGTCCTCCCAACAACCGATGTTTTGAATACATTTTTGACAATAAGGGGATATAATTTTCCTGGAATAATTAGGAAGAATGGGCTGCAAGCTGGATTCGAACATATTTAGTTCTTGTGTCAGTGCTAATGAACAGAGCTATAGTGCTCAAAGTATTACACATTGGCTTGGGTATGTTGATATTTAGTATGTCTGATTTGGAGATGCCAGGCTTAAAGTTAGATATCTGACTAAATTTCTCCAGTTCTTGAATGAACTCAGGAAGTGAAGATTCAGACCTGGTGACAATTAACATCAGGTCATCCGTAACAATTCCATCTTAAGTTCAAATGAGTTGAGTTGGAGACTCCTTCTGCCACTTTGGCCTCTGTTCCAGCCTTGTGGCAAGAGACAGCTGTTGCCTCCAGGCAGGATTCCAAATCTAAAACAAAACAAAGTTAAGCTTTTTCACAAAGTTTGATTGCAGAAAAGCTTGGCTCCATCTGCTGTGTTGGAAACAAGTTGTTGAACAGAGTATCTGCAGAAAGAAGGAGGTGTCTGCAAATAACATCCTGAGGCCTATCACTTGCCTTAGGCCACAGGGCCCTGTAGCTCTTTCACAATCTCTGCAAGCAGAAACCTTGGTGAAAATCTTTTCCAAGGTGGAAATTAGCTCTTTTGGGGACACTGATTCGGGCAAGCTGCTCTAATATTACATCTCCTGCCCCTATTTTGAGGTCATCTAGTTGCAGTTTTAAATTTGTTATCTCTTGCACATGTTGAAATAAGTGCTGTGGCAGGTCCATCTGGATGGCCACCAATTTTTCTGTTGATTCCTAGAGATCAACCACCCCACCTGTTGCAGGTCTGTCCGGAGGGACCTCTTGTCTTCCTTCAGTGCTTCTCTCAATTTAAACAAAAGGGATTCCATATCTTCCCTGGCAGGAAGAGACTTTAAGTTGTCTCAAGCAGCCAAGCTTTTCAAGTGATCTTTTGTGGGCAGCCATGAGTCCTCCTTGAACACCAGGCTGCTCAAGTCCAAGGCCGTGCTCTCTTTTCCTGCAGCTGCCATCTTTGCAAGTTCCCATTCCGGAGCACGGGAAACCTTCTCTACCAGACTGGTGTTGTCTTTCAGTAGTCAGTAATCTTTAACAGCTTTTGTATCTTTTTTTTCTAGTCACCACTGTAAGCAGAGGTAGTAGCAAAGAATGCCCACCAACCACCCACAAGAGGTGTTGTGCCATGTCCTCAGCCCCATGCTAGGAGCCTCTCAAACATGCGGCCATCTTCTCACCTGCAAAGACACACACACATACCCTTTCCAAATTTTTTTTAAGCCTTCATTTTTAGTGTTGAGGTCTCAGTGTGTTTGAACTACTGTGACTTACTTTGGTGGAATCTCATAAGGTGATGCAAATCCATGCCACAAAATGTTACGTAGATTGAGGCTTTCTGGGGAACCAAGGAATATCTTCATAACATCCATCTGATTGAGAAAATGCATTCAATTAAATTACTTAACTATAAGAATACATGC
Source organism: Rhinophrynus dorsalis (assembly GCA_037306005.1). NCBI lineage: Eukaryota > Metazoa > Chordata > Amphibia > Anura > Rhinophrynidae > Rhinophrynus > Rhinophrynus dorsalis. The sequence goes on along the minus strand of CM074720.1, from coordinate 199,769,111 downwards.
AAACACCAATTTATCTTTAAGAGTAGAGAGGCTGAACGCTTGTATTTAAACAAACAGTAAGCTTTTGTCATGGAAAAAAAATAGATAAAAAAATATAGATATATATGTGATATTTCTGTTGCGTAAAACAAGGGTACCACTGCTGATAGATACACATCTTCAGAGTTACTGCAGTTTAAACTATTGTTTTTTTACAGTAATAATGCCTTCTAGAGGTCATATTTCAATAACATATTATTTTGCATTCTCTCAGGAGAGGAGATGTCACTAACAAACAATTTTCCATAGAATGTGAGAGAAATTGCTGAGTCATGCTGTCACTGAACTTTCAGGAAGTAATCACATTAATTCACTTCCTTACAATTTGAATTAAGTAACTGAAACAGAACGGGTACCATTGTTTTACTCCACAGGAAAAACTCAGTAACATATAGGTTTTCATAGAAAACTGGTCCTTTAATGAGAATCATTATCATACAACACCTATTTTCATCATACAAGCATGTGTTTCTGTGATCTTACTAGTCCACCCCTTTTTCATTGTGCATCCTCTAAACTAAAGGGATGCATATTGCTAAATCTGGTTAGTTAAATGTTCCAAATTTCTGACAATACTTCAGGTTTAAAAGGAAGAACTTTAGCATACCCTATAAAAAGAACTGCATGAACGCATGTAGAACTAAAAACACTCTATAAGTGCTAAAATGTAACTGTAATTTACATATAATTTCTTCAAATCCTTCAAAGTTTGTTTTTCAGCAAATGCACCCATCTCTTCAAAACAGATTACTATACCTTCATGTTAGCACAAGTCACAAAACACTCATTGCACACATTACACACAGGGAAGGTCAGTATGAACTGCATGACAGAGAAGCAGTGAAACTGCCACCATTTCCCCATTGTGAATCAAACAAAACAATTTGCTTCTTAAGGAAAAATGTAAAGATAACCACTGGCAAATTTGAGCTTGAAACAACCACATGTAATGGCCAAGCATGCGCAAAGAATGCTGGGATAGGCTGTTCTTTGTCTTGTATGTGCACTTTGTGTTTCAGCCCAATGTTCTTTGGGGGTATTGGAGAACTCTCATTCCTTGCGGCTATCTAGATGCCAGTTATTTAACACTTTTTTTATATTATTCACTACATGTATATATTATGGTGAGCTACCACAGTGGGCTTTTTTTATTTTTACAACTCTCCTTTGCTCATTCAAGCTGCTTTTCACCTATTTTCACTAAAAATACACATATAATGATACTTCACAAAGGACCCACAATCCTCCTTTGCCAGTTTCCACATCCTGCAGGCCAAGGAAGTTTTATATCAGGCAAGTCCTCTCTTATACCTTCTATATTAGTAGCTTGTCCTTTTGTTTTTAATTACATACACTGTGTCACATAGCTAGGTATGCATCTTCAGCTGCTTTCCCAAAATTAGAATTTTAATTTATTTTAATTTTAGATAGGAATTAAAGGTGCATTAGAGTAGGTACTTGCCAGAACTTGAGATACCTTGACGGGTTTGGCAAGCTTACATTCTTTGGCCATATAATGGACAAAATTCTCAATTTTCAATAGTTTAGTATATATATTTAGGTCAGGACACAAATATACACATTTTTATTATATATGCCTAAGCCAGGGCACACATTTGAACATTGGTATGGAGGAGCGCAGGTCTGTTCTTTGGCTTGGTCGACAGAAACATCTTCCAAACATTACTTTGCAGTGCACTGGAGATATCACTAGCATCCAAGTAACAAAGAGCTAGTAGTAAGGCAGCTATAAGGTGGATCACATGGACTACCTCCTGGGGCAGAGCTGCTGATGAAGCTAAGATTGCGTTTTGAGCCCCAGTGGACAAATAAAGGAGCAGAAGGGGGGGCTGAAAAGAGACCTCTCCCCAAGGGTGGTCCTGAGAGAGAAGAGACTGAACTGCAAGTCTCTTAGTTCAATCTCTACTTTCTGTGATGCAATCCCCAAATATCTCTTTGTCTGGCTTTAAAGCCAGATACAATGGCTTTATGGAGCCTGTACTTGCAAACTGTAAAATATATGATTGTGAGTCACATACTTCCAGTTTGCATTCCAACTGAAGGAGGCAGTTTTCTGATCCCCTGAATGGATGATATGAACATTTTGGGACTGCACAGTGCAGCTCCAGGCTTTTACTAAATCTGGTGTTCTATAGAACCAAACTTTCTAAAACATCATAATTTCCTTTGAAAAGTAGTAAGTTAAAAACTTGTCCATAAAAATAAATAAGGGGAGATATGCACTAAGGTGGGAGAAGTTTGAAAGAAGACAGCTAAATCTCTCTAACACCAATAATGTGCTATGAAGTCTTCTTTTTTTAAGATGGAGAGATATTAGTTCAGGGGCTTCAAAGAAAACCATGGAAATTGGACACAATTCTCCTTCTGCATTGACTTCTTACTCCTTACTGCTTTGTTCCATAACATGGGACAGATTCCTGTTGTATGCAAAATAGCAATTCATGTCAGAGCAAAAAAATAGTTTTCAGTAATAAATAAGGCATCTGAATGTAAAACTTACCGCAGGTTTACTTAGGATTTTAGCTAATTCTGCAGATGCAAGTAGGTCTCTCAGCAAAAACGGACAATCTGTTCCGATCATTAGATATACCTATAATACATTTATTATGATGAAATAAGGGGTAAAGATTGCTACAGTTTTCAGTATGCTAAAGACTATACAGATTATCCTAGAATAATGATGTTTAACATTATGATTAGTGTACCAAATTTTCAGATTTCACAAATTATTGCCAGTTTTTTTTAAAATGATTACAATTGGCTTTTAAAAGGATTGAAAATTGTCTGGGGAAAGGGTTGTAAACATAGGACGACGCCTGAAAGCTATGGTGTGCCTTTAAAGACACAGCAAAGCATCAGGAGAAAGGGTGTTAAAAGTGTAGGAAATTACTTGCTATCTCAAGTAACTCAAGTAATTTCAAGTAGCTCAAAATTCTGCAGTACTGTCTATGCTCCCAGCAAAGATCTCCACAATCTGCATGACTGGGTGATATCATCACTTGACACATTGCTGCTGTAAGAGGAAAGCAGGAACTCTGTCTTTCCATTGATGCCCACAGTCAGTGAATTTGCCAATAGTGGGCTACAATGGAGAGGAAGGAAGTCTCACATAAACGCTGAGAAAAATGCTGACATCACTAGGGCCGCTATAAAGGATGGCCTGAAGGAGCTGTTGTGCTAGGATTAAGGCAGTAGAGGGGCCAATGGGACACTGGTTGAATGAGGAAGAGAACGAGGGGATAGAAGGAGTATCAAAGATAGAAAAGGAGAGCTGGGGAAGAGAGGAAAAAAAGGGGAGAAATGGAGAGAAAGCAAAGTGGGAGATGATAAAACTGGGCAAAATAAAGGGGAGAAGAGGGAGAAGGAGAAAAAACTAAGAAATAGCAAGGGAGAAAGACTGGGTAGGAAAGACAAGGGATAAAAGACTGGGGATATGGGAAAAAGATTGGGGTTAGAGGGTCTAATCGTGTCATGTAATAATGTATAAACCTGTAGGTCTCTTTCAGTGGTGTACTTCTCTGCTGGATTCCTACAATGGTAGTTGCCCTTCCCCACTCTACAATGGGAAATGCCCTGCTCTGTCTCCTGTAATGGTTTGGGAGTGGGTGTGTGCGCGTATGTACACACACTATATGACCAAAGTATGTGGGCACCCATTACACTTAATGGATTTGGATCTTTCAGTAACACCCATTTCTGACAGGTATATAAAATCAGTTTCATAGGACAAAAAGTTCCCCAAAAACTAAACCTGTTTTATTCCACCTCACACCTGAATCTGTGAGAGATGGGTGCAACTGTTGACTGTTAGCTTGTATTATAGACACATATAATTGGCAAACCTGAATGTATTACCTATCCGTCCATGTAACAATTCTGGACACATATGTTTAGCTGAGTGAATGCTGTGTGGACTGTTAAATCCCTATGTCATTTTTGCCCTTAGTCATCTTAATGGGCTTTAATGGAAATTGGAGATCATGCTCTGTAATGTGTGAAGTTTCACATATAACTAATCCCAGCACTATTAGCGACATAAACAAAATGTGAATTAATTATCCCGATTGTAAGACATTTGAATATAAATTGCATTGATCATCTGCTCACGCTTTGTTACTGGACAGACTGACATGGTCTTAGTTATACAGTCCAGTTCACCTTTGCTATCCATTAACTACATATTATACATTGAGAAAAACTGTGAATAAAGGGAATCGTTAACACAAAAGCACGGTTTAGTGGAATAAGATCCATATTGGTTTTGAAAACCATTGATGAAAATCTATTTTGGTCCAATTGTCCCAACTGCCAGATAATGGAACATTGAGGTGAATTAGGCATTAGCACACTTATAGGCTGACACGAAATTCGTTAATTGCACACCTATTGTGTCACTAAGCGCTGAGCAGTCATCGCTTATGGAAATATAACTGGACAGGATAATAATTCTAACAATTCCCTTCAGTACCGTTATATTTAAGAGTACCGAGCATAATTACACATTCCCAATAGTCCCCCACTTTTGGGGCTGTCATACATTGATGATTTATTCAGGACATTTGGACAAGCTCTCTTACTGAGAAATTTCTTTTAAATATTTTTAATGAATTGCTTTTAATGCGTTACAAGTAAAGGTTATGTTTCAAGTCAGCCCAGGTATCTGTGAGGTGAAATAAAACAGGTTTAATTTTTTTGGGAATGTTTTGTTCTATGAAAATAGTTTCTTATTCCTGATTACACTGTTTAATGAAACAATCTTCTGTGTGGCATCAGATGTATAAAAATCAAGCACACAGCCATCCAATCTCCATATACAAACATTATCAGTAGAATGGCCTGTACTGCAGAGCACACTTGACTTTCAACGTGACACATAGGATGCTACTTTTCAAACAACTAGGTCCAAATTTCTACCCTGTAAGTGCTATTATTTTGAAGTCGATATGTTTAGGAGCAACAACAGATCAGCCGTGAATTGGTAGGCCACACAAGCTGACAGAACAGGACCACCAAGTGCTGAAGCATGTAGTGAGAAAAAAATCATCTGCCCTCAGTGACAACATGTACAACAGAGTTCAGACCTGCTTCTGGAAGCAATGTCAGCACAAGAACTGTTCATCGGGACCTTCATGAAATTGGTTTCCACGACAGAACGGCTGCACACAGGCCTAAGATCACCATGAGTAATGCAAAGTGTAAGCTGGAGTGGTGAAAAGCTCACAGGCATTGGACTCCGGAGAAGAGGAAATGGGTTCTCTGGAGTGATGAATCATGATTCACTATCTGGCAGTTCAATGGATGACACTGGGTTTGTGTTATGTCAGGAGAACACCACATGCCTGACTCCATACTGCCAACTGTAAAGTTTGGTGGAGGAGGAATAATGGTCTGGTATAGGCTAGGCACCTTAGTTACATTGATGAGAAATCTTAGCGCTACAGCACAGAATGACATTCTAGACAATTCTGTGCTTCCAACTTTGTGGAAGGCCCTTTCCTGTTTCGGCATGATAATGCTACAGTAAACAGAGCTAGGTCCATAAAGAAATGCTTTCTCAAGACTGGGGTGGAAAAACTTGACAGGCCTACACAGAACCATGACCTCAACCCTTGTGAACACCTTTGGTATGAACTGGAAATCTGATTCAAAGCCAGGCCAAATTACCCAACATCAAAGCCTGATCTCATTAATGCTCTTGTGGCGGAATGGAAGCATATCCCTGCAACAATGTTAAAAAATCTTGTGGAAAGCCACACTAGAAGAGTGGAGGATGTTATAACAGCAAGGGGGAGGGACCAGCCCCATGATATTGGAATGAGCAGGTGTCCACGTAATTTTGGCCATGCAGTGTGCATTTTTATTTATTTAGTTACAAAACTATATATGTGTGTGTATGTATTTATAAATAAATAGCAAGGGAGGTGTCAGGAATCTAGTGGAAACATACAATATTAGGTATATATGAGGAATATGTTTTCAGAACTCTGATCCAGTGTAGATTTGTATAAAACTTTTGTCACTCACATCACCCAGTGACCTCTCCAAACAGGATGTCATTTTCATTAGGCTCAGTGATATCTTTACAACATCCAAACTCTTCAGCAAAGACAAGGCATTGAGAAACAACTGAGAAACAAAAACATTAAGGTTATATGTATGTCTCATATGCTGGAATTTACTAAAGGATGAAATGCTCCTTTACCTGCTGTATAAGAAGTTAGTAAGGCAAGCTTCAAATCAATTCCTGTCTTGCTGGATTTTCTAATAAACATTGTTTTGTGAAGAACATGTGATGTATTGACCATATTCAACTTCATAAGGACATTTCAAAACAGTATTAGTCAACAGGAGCAGGTGATTCATTGATCCACCTTCCACAAGATAATTATATACAGAGAGATCTGTGTATAGGGCCAATAGAATCCATCAGCACACAGAATGAATAACTAATGTGTTTTTTTTTGTTTGTTTTTTACTGATTAAGAATTTTATGTTGCCACTTTTATTTGCATAAACATAAAAATAAATCAATGGCTATTTTCACAGCATAATAAATAAGATCCATAAGATACAAAGCAAAGAGCTAAAGAAGTGCAGGTGCAGAGCAAGCCAACTGCACAATAGTGTACAAATAAAATTCCTCAAATTTCAATTGATTCTAACCCTTGAATGATAGAGAGGTTTCAAACATATGGCTGGAGATGTCACTTTAGGTGATTCTTAAAGATCTTAAAAAGTAAACTATATTTATGTTAGGCATTTTTTTTTACTTAAAACAATAGTTTTGAAGATATTTAGCTTTATTTATCAGTTAGTACACGTCTGGAGGACTCAAACATTCCACATAGGCCTACATTACTGCCACTTTCTACCAGGAAGTACTAGTTCATCTGTATAAAATGACAAATAAATACAGCTAAAATTCTCAGAAAAGTTTGTTTGAAATTAAAAATTACTAAACAAATATGGGTTATTATGTGTGATGTTTTCAAAATCACTTATTTGTTACAAAGTGACAGTTCCACTTTAAAATCTCTAAGTAATATTGCACATTTTAGATACCACCCCATTAGTCGGCTTGGTGCCTTAACTTACAAAATTAGTTTAGCGAGAATAAATTGGATATCAGCAGTTATAATTATGATTTTGAAAGGTGTGTATGTGGGGGGACATCACAGTGCATTAGGGGCTGGATTCTATTACAGGTGATAATTTTATCACTGCTTCTATCTTCAGCTTTCCCCATAGACTTCAATGGGAAAATGATAAAACGGGTGTTAACATTTATCACCTGCAATAGAATCTATCCCTAGATCTCCCAGACACAGATTGTTTAAAGGGATAGTATTGGATCATATTAACTAAATTTAATATTGTAAATATTTAAAAAATAAAATAATCAATGCCAGTCCGTTCTCTCAAACATGTATAGTTTGAGAGATATACGATTATAAAGTTCCCCCCTCCCGGCTGTTTCACAGAAGTCTGCCGTCTAGCTGACAGCAGGAGATTATGGTCCCGTGACCGGCCAGCGGCTCTTCAGCAGAGCCAAATTAGCAAGATCTAAAAATAAATACTTAATTGGAACGGTCTACAAAGTGTGCCTGGTTTGCAAGCACACTTTGTAGACCGTTCCAATGAAGTATTTATTTTTAGATCACACTATTTCGGCTTTGCTTAAGAGCCGCCGGCCAATCCCGGGACCAGGATCTCCTGCTATAAGCTAGTGCCTGACATATGTGAAAGGGGAAGGAGGGGGGGGGACTTTGAACTGGCATCAATTACTTTATTTTTTTAAATACCTACAATATTAAATTTAGTTAATATGATCTATTACTATCCCTTTAAGCCACAAAACCAAGTTAGTGTTGGCTCTACATCTTGAGAACTCAGCCTAACATTATCTTTCTTACAACTAAAGTTTGTGAGTATGAGGTGTGGGAAAATGGATAGGGGTACAGACCTTACCTTAGCATTGTTTGTCCAATGAAAGCACCATCCAAACTGTTCCTCAAACTCTGCACAAGAAAAGTTTGTGAGGTGAGAGTGAATTGCCTCACACACAGGTCCCAGATGCCTGACACTTCGCCTGTAATCCAGACACTGACCTGTGAAAGGAAAGAAGCACACTTACTGAAAGTGGATCACAAAAATATATCAATTCTAAACTGTAAGAGTCTTGGGAATCTAATGCCGGTCTGGATTTTACTTGCATTTTGGGCAAGGAACAAAGGCTATGTGCAGTCTGTAGTTTTAAGGCTCTCTATATATAACGAACTAGCATACTTTTTGCCACCCTGTGATCTAGACCATAGATTAACTGCAGTCCGCAAGTACACTAACAGTAAAGGTAGTGGAAATATTCCCCAGTAACCGTTATTTACTTATGTAGGAGTCCTTCATACAGCAGTCAGGTATTTCAATATTTTTTACTGAATCTGCTGTTTTCCTGTATTTGGTAATCTTAACTGAAGTCTACTTCTGGGTCATGCCACCTCACCACAAACAATTGGCTTCAACAGCCCTGAATGGGTCATTGGGGTCACAGCAGGACTACAACAGGCACCTGGTAAAACAGCTACTAGATCAACTTTCCTCCAATCACAGAGCACTATGCTTGGCAAAGTTTATTACAGTTACAAGTAAATTATGTTGTAAGAAAAGGGAAAAAAAAAAAAGACATAAATCCATCCAGTTCAACTTTTGCACATTGTATCCTTGAAAATGAGAATTACACAATCCCGGTCATCTCCAAAACTGGTGTCAGTCTATTTACCAGAACTCCTTATCTGATCTATTAACACACAGTATAAACATTCTATATCTGCTTCTACTACAAATGTATCTAATCTTCTCTTAAAAGTATTAACTGTATCTGCCTTCACACATGCCAAGGTAAAAGAACTGGATTATTTAAGAGAACTTGTTGTAAGAACCCCTTCGTCTGCTGAAGCTGAAACCTATTTTCCTTTAATCTTAAGGGGTGTCCCCTAATTATTTTATCAGGTTTTTGATTTAAAAGTTAATTTGAGATAGAGTAACATATTAACAAAGTTGAAAAATAGACAGATTTCCATCAAGTTCAGCCCATGCCACAGCATTCTTGTTAATCTAGAGAAAGGCCTTGCATATACATGTACAGTCTAGCCATATTACTTCAGGGGTGTATTTTGTTTAGAGTAAATAAACCAAGTTTGGCTAGATATTCTTCAGATTTCATTTCATCCATTTCCTTTGTTAATTTATTTTTGCTCCTCCCTGCATCTAGAATATCCTTTTGAAAAACAGGTACCTAAAAAAGTGTTCTGCATATTCAAGGTAATATAAAAGTTGTATGGTGGCAAATTATGCTGTCCACTCTTGCATCGATATTCCTTAATATGCAGAATAGAATTGTGTTTGCTTTTGCCACCGGTGTTTAAAATGTATCATTACTGCAAAGTTTCCAGTTTACAAGTACTCCAAGACCTTTTTCCAGCTATGAGTCTCCCAGAATGCTGCCATCATGGTCATAAGCGAAGGCAAAATTAAACAAACACATTTTGGCTACACTGTGCAATAAAAACCCGTGCTTGAAAAATAATTTTAGTTTGTGTGTTTTATGGGTAGTGATGCATGCTATATGAGAGAGAAGCGCTAAATCGGAACTCCAATCCAACAGGCTTTGATGGAATGATTGGTAAATATAGCATTGTATCTCTCTATTTGCTCATAGAAGGCAAGGTCTTGAAGCCGTAGCCGTAGGGGATATTTTTAGGGGATATTTCTAGGACACGTGTACAACATAATAGTGTCATCTATAAGAAACATGGCACATGTAACACACATGTAGAGCATTTATAAGACAAATATATAACATATTAGTGCAACCAAGAGAGAATACAAAATATATAGGTATAGGACACATGTATGATTTAACTGTGCCATCCCTGAAAACTAATCTATTACCATATTTGCTCAAATATAAGGCAACCCTCCCAACTTTTGCAGTTAGGTACTTGATAAAATACAAAAGGCTGACTATACGGTGAAACAGTGTATGTCTGTTTCTCACTTGATTTCTCTCACCCTCCATTCATCTCCTTTCCCTTCATCTCCTTCCCTTCATTCATCTCATCCTCTTCTCCCTCATTCCCTTCATTAATTCATCTCACTCCCTCCCTTTATTAATTCATCTCATCTCACCCTCATCTCTCTCCCTTCATTAATTCACCCTTTTAATAAAACCAGTGCATCACAACTTGGCAGAATAGACCCAAACACAATAAATATGATTATGTTGAAATATTCATATGAATGCATAAATTCTCCACTATTCAGGTACTCCGGTATACACAAGATCAACCAAATATTATCAGAGGCCCTGATTAAAGGATCTCAAGGATCCAGAAACACGTTGGTCTATGTACAACTTTGATCTGTGTATTTTCATCATTTATTAAACACAGTGTATACTTTTTATTAAACTACTACAGTATACTGGAGCTCGTATGGCTGATCAATTCCGTTTGGTTGATCCTGTGTATACCGGTACTTGCACAGAGGCAGGTTAACCCCTGTGGCTCTATACCAGTTGTCTTTTATACAGACGATAATACACCAACAGAAAGTACATTTTGGTTTATAATATTTTTTTCAAAAAGCTTATGCTGGATATGGACAGCGGCCCCATAGTTTTGTATTTTATTTAAATGTGTACACGGTCCTACATAGACACCATTTGACTGTATTTTAGCTGTTTGTAAAGAGAGAAGAGCTAATTCAGTTAAGTTACTGAGATTTGTATCCACGGTTATTATATTCATAAAGGCTGTGTTACCTTATCCTGGCACATTTACAGACAATAAAACACTAACACTTCTCAGGCACATAGAAAGATTGTTATGCTAATGGGAATCCTGGAAAAGGCAGTGATGGGAGCACCCAGAAAGCAAACTCAAGATTGTATTTTAGGCCTCAGAAAATAGAGAATTTTTATATATGCTATCAAGGAGTGCAGAGTGTGTAAGTGCAGATTACCTTAGATACTATATAGATCTTAGTGCTGCTTTAATTTTGTCCGGTCTCGCTTTAATTGCTTCTTGTAACTTAGAACTAATAATGGTATTGATGTACTGGTTATTTGTGGAGACGCTTCCGTTGCAATCTTTGCTGCACTCACTGTATTTCCAAAAAGCGTGCACTGTCCCTTCTTTATGTTGTAATACAAGTAAATGGGCTTAGGGTTACTCAACTAAGCTCCTTAAGTACCCTTGGTGGTATGCCATCAGGTCCATGTGCTTTATTCACTTTAAAGCACAACTTTTTTTTTTAAATAATATTGCCCCCCCGATACATTACTAATATAGCGATAGGCTATAGTAATAATTGTATTATGGTGAATAAATCTACGTTACTTAAGTAATCCACCTTCTTCGACAGGCATCCAGCGCTGTGCTGCCTGTCTGTCTGTCTCGTTCACTGCCCAAATTGGTGGTGACATTCGTTGGTTACCTTGGTGACATTCGTTGCTGCCTGCGCAGGTGCACAGAGCTTCTCTTGTCCTGCCCTGGGGGCAATATTATCAAGCTGAAAGTTCTGCTTTAACCTTTTCTAGTATGTTTTGGACCTTCACCACAGTAAGCCATGTACATGAAGAAAGTCTGTCATTATGCCTTCCTTTGTAAATACAGAAGACATTTATGGTGTCAGCCAGTGCCTTATCCTTACTAATTAATTGATATCAGTCTGTTTTAAAGAGGCTCAAAGTCAATCTTCATTTTTTCGCTATGTATATACTTATTTAGGATTTTTCTTCCTCTATTTTGCAATTCTTCTCATTTTCAGATAGCCTAATTGATTGTTTATCTACTGCATGCTTTATATTTTTGCAAATTATGCATTTGACCCTTATGACATAAACCATTTAAAAGCCTGTTTAGTCTTCCTCATTTTCCAGCAAACCTCTTTGTTTAGCCGGGTTTGTTCCTCTTGTATTTATATGCCAATGGTTAACTGACACACACTTATTCAAAATAATTTTGAACAAATCCCATTTTTCCCCTTTGAAGACTACATGCCAGCAAATGTCTTCTAATACTTAATTATAACACTGTAGAATTAAGCATTCCATTACATTCTAATATGCATCCTATTAGAGCTTTGATTCTGGCAACACACCCAAAGCAGTCTCACTCTCTATCTACTATACTGAATTTACTTTAAAATAGATTGATAAGGAAGCATTACCTACAAGTCAACAAAAATACTGTAGGTTATTTTATACAAAGTAAATGCACAACATTAATAGAAAAATGTACCCAACATGCAAATCATTCTCCTTATAAAGAAGTTGTTTTTCACAAAAATCCACAAATTTACATAAAAAAAACTTACCTGACCCTTCATAACATAATATCTCACTTAATGTCTCCCAGCAAACTTGATTGTCTTGAGTTAAAATTCTTCTAATGTCATATCTGTCTTGTAACTCAAATCCAAGCTTGCAGACCATATTATGCACATTTGAAGAAAGACATGTAGTGACAGGAGGAGTTTCAAGCATCTGAAAGACATAATATTAGCACTGCATAAAACATTGGTTCCCTGTCTGTTTTTGTGAAATTTTCAGGGTACCCTAGCAACTATATATCTCATAGAGGAGTAATGAAGGGTACAAATGCATAAATATATATTATAGTTTTTTTAGGTCTCTCAATTGGAATAACAAAAATAAACATATTATACTCAATATCCATAAATATACAATTGAAACTCAGCATTCACATTTTTGTCAGCCTTACAGAAAAAACAAGGGACACCCTAAGTGGAAGTCTGTGGCACACTGGTTGAGAATCACCCTGTGGCACACTGGTTGAGAATCACCCTGTAGAATCACCCTAAAAGGGTTACAATGCTGTAGGAAATAATTTAGATCAGACAGTAAATGATTCTGTCTATAGCTAAAACTTATGGGTTATTCTTATCTAACTAATCTTTCTGATATTACTCAGGGATAGTTACCGGTGAGGTCAACTCCAACCTGGGAGATAAACTACTGTCTGTGTCTCTAATACAAGGGCTCCAGGAGCTTTGTTCTTCACTATCCTGCCCCAAGACTTTGCAGCAACCAAGTTTAAGAAATTGATCATCGTTCTCTAGCAGTGTTGCAACCTTTTTTACTCTCTTATACCGTATTGGCTGGGGGACAATGGATATGTCCCTTTATAGCCAAAAATATTTTTAAAACAAATTACAAGTCATTTTAATTATAATACTTTATTAAAGGTTTAGATTTAACCTGATTTAGACACTGGTTTGAAGATTCCTCATAGTGCTGAACAGGTTCATTGGTTGTGCTCCATACATCGGGGGGTTAATCATATTGATGTATTTAGGACCACAACATTTACTCTCCCTTTATTGTGCCACAAGTTAAAAACAACTGGCTACAGTAGACTATACACGTTAGGGTATCAGTGTTTTTGTTTTCTCATTATCATAAGATGATGTAGCAACAGAGCCACTGTAAAATTTCAGGCCATTGAGATACTGCACCTAAATAATTGAAGTTTGAGCTGAAATAACTTTTGAATAAAACACCTCTCAGTAGTGGGTGTATCCTTCTTTTACTCAGGAAAATAAACTGAACAATATATAGTTTTTATATAGTAAGTGCTAATTGTTGCAATTTGCTATTACTTGATAAACGTCTGAATTTAAACAGTGCTTCAGATTTGAGCCCACCGTAACTGTTATGTTCTTAATCAGATTATGTGTGAATGGAAGGCTTAGCTCACACTATCTGGATGTTTTAATTGTGATACTTATTTTAATTATGACTTAGTAAAGGATAGGTTTTAAAGGGACACTAATGTCCCATAAATTTTCTTCTCCTTGTGCAGAGCTTAAAATAATAAACTAAATGCTACAAACCCTATCTCTAAAACAGCTATGGTTTGAGAGATATAGGCATTAAAAATCCCACCCCCCATCCTGATGTCATCATCTAGCTGACAGCAGGAGATCCCGGTCAGGGGACCAGCAGGCGGCTCTGCAGCAGAGCCGAAATCACGTTATTTAAAAAGGATTACATCATTGGAAAGGTCTACAAAGCATGCTTGCAAACCAGGAACACTTTGTAGACCTTTCCAATGAAGCAGTTATTTTTAAATAACTGATTTCAGCTCTGCTACAGAGCTTCCTCGAGGCGTAGGACTCGAATCTCCTGCTGTCAGCTTTTCAGCTGACATCAGGAGAAGGGAAGGAAGGGGGGAACTTTCAATGCCTATATCTCTCAAACCATAACAATATAGAGATAGGGTTTGTAGCACTTAGTATATTATTTTAAGCTCTACAAAACTAGAAACAATTTTTAGGGTACATTACTGTCCCTTTAACCAACCTTTAATAACTGGTACATGACTGTGATAGATACACAGTATAAGTGTGCACTAAACTGATTTCTAGCAAATGTAAAGACTGTGGGCACACTTTATGCCACTGCTTTGTAAATCAGCACCTTTCTATTTTCTAACAATATACCCAGTACAAATATACCATCTTTTGAATGGTACAAAAGATAAGCGGAGGGAAAATTAACTCAATAGTCCCAGCCAAGGCATCATCCCCATCCCCATATGGAGCTGCAGCCTCTGTTCATCCACTCTCATAATGGAATGTGTGTTTTATATTCCAATGAGTAAAACAACCAATGGCCATACAATCCAAGATACGGGGGTTCTGCCAACACTCACACCTTAGAGCAGCAGTGGGTAGTAAAACACACTGACTTCTCATGTGTCAATATAAAACACAGATTTTGTGACAAGACAGCCAGAGAGAGGAGCTGAAATACCCAGTAAAAGGAATATGTTCCTCCTGCTTTAGCTATATTATACTTAATGGCTTTTAATTCTCCTCCTTCTGCCACACTTACAAGGCACTCAGTTGCAGAGTGCTTTGCAAGGCCTGTGTTTACTTTAATCAGCTGTTTGGTGGATAGCCTGTTCAGCTGATTCAGTGAGTGATATATAGTTTATCTACCATGGCTTTATTTTGGAGCTCTTTCAGTGCCACAGGGGGTGTGCAATCCACATACTTATGGCACAAAGGGCTAAGGTATGGCAGCTGCGATCTCTGTTCATTATCAGAGACCAAAACTATCCTATTGCTCCATTATAAGCTTTGGGAAGATCCCAACATCACCAGCTTTAGGCTGGAGATGTTGGGTCTGTCAACTCCAATTACTGCTATTGAAGTTTAATGAATGAAGCAATGTTCCACATTAACATATAAACACACCTACATGAATACGACAATGGATCATTAAACTGCATTTTCATATGCAAATGAGCCACTGTCTAACAAAATCCTAAACCTGTTGAATGCATTCATGGAGATGCTGTTTGAGAGTGGTGGTGAATTCACAGGGATATGTTGGCAGAAGCAGCTTATGCATTCTGTCAATATGCCATTGACATGAATGCCATATTTCCATCATGGCCCTTATTGATATTTGGTCCATTTCCCCACTGATGGCCTAAAATTTGTTACTTGCAGGAAATAAATAAAATCCAGGAAAATAATATCCTTGCTGCATGCAAAGAGTTCATGCATAATCATACAGAGTGCATTATCACATTATCACGCTGGCTGGCAGATGATGATGGGAGCTGTAGTCAAGCAGCAGCTAGAGGGCCCACGTAACCTATCCCTGCTTTAAGCAGGTATGTTTACATTGTAAATTTTCCATTACTATTAAATAAAACCCACATCTGACTGACATTATGAGATAAGAGATATTTGTAGGTTTTCTTTTATCATATGTTAAAAAGTATAATAACACTTAATGTGTAAAAAATATATAGTGTAGGGTTTATACACCGGACTAAAATAAGGGTATTTATCAGAGAGACATATTTCTGAACTTTACAATGTACCATATAAATATTTTGGGGGTTCTAGTACTTCCCTTTGTAACCAAATAACACCATATGAAGGTGTAGCAAGTGTATCAAAAGCAGCACAACAGCTTTCTGTCACATTTATATTTACATCACAAGAATTACAGACACCCAATATTAGCGCATACTATGGGATTTGGTACATAGCTAATGAAATAGCAGGGAAACAAAATCTGACATTTAGTTATACAATTTAAACAGACACCCACAAGTGAAGTGCACAGGAAAAAAAAATCAGTAGCAAATAAAATGAAAGAAACCCAAATAAGCAAAGGACTCAGAAATTTCCTCACCAAACCCAAAAATGGAACATGCCCATATAGAGACTGTGGCGCTGGAACAGGCATTACTAAATTTGACACTGTCAAACAAAGAATGCAAGTGTTATGCTATACTCGTTAAAATGCCCTTGTGGCTTAGGTTAAGTAGGGCAAACAAGTAGGGTTCTAAGCCTTTGACTGAATGAGCACAATTCCACCGTTAGAAAACATGACGCTGAAGGTAAATGGTTACCAGTTGCTTAATACTTCATTTTAAACAGTGTTTCATAACTATAAAGACAGGCGCTTGAGGAGGATTAACTTCCAGCTTGGGGGGAGAGCATGCATGCATACATACATACAATGTTATTTCAAAATTAATATTTCTGTATAAGGTACTAGAGAACAGGGACGTAATGAACATTTTTTAATTATACTTTTTATCTCCATCCACAGGTATATAGTGAGCATTGCACTGACAGAATACAACAGAGAGGACAATGGTCTAAATTCGGAGCCCCGCTCCGTTATCAGCCGTGGTGAGGGCAGTCTGTAGTGCGCATGACTGCAACGCACACAGTTGTCTCTACTGCACATGACGGCTTCTGACAAACACATTTAGCAAATTATTATGTAGGATTGCTGGATACCAGATGTTGTTTGCGTCTTCCAACTTCAATAGCAGCCATGCATACACCTGTGCCCCTAGTAAGAGATACTATTGGATGTCAGTGATTATATTAATGTAATGTTCATTACAAACGTGAATAAATGCTGTAGTATTGGTTGTGATGCACTTCCTGTATCTTTATTGGGTTGTTTGGCCATGCCTGATAAAGGAAGGCATTGAGCACCCCCCCACACACACACAGAGTCAAACACTGCATATGTTGAAATTAATAAAGTTCAGAGTTCGCCAAGTTCTTTGCACAATGTGGAGTTTGCTGTAACGCTACAGCACAGAAACCCAGCTTTGAAGGGGAGAATGATCGCGCTCCCTGGGGCAGCTGGGAAGTCAAGTGAGACATTCAGTCCCGCTGAATGCGGAAGTGCCCGATTTTGACGGGCTAATATCTGCACTTGTAATCAATTTTTTACAAAATACACCCAGCACTAATGTTGGGTTAAGTATTAAAACCCACTATAAAAGTTTAAATATAGGTGATAGTTCCGCTTTAACCCCTTAACGACCCTTGACGGTCATAGTACGTCAAGGGTCGATTTGACTGAACGACCGATGACGTACTATGACCGTCATCGAATTCCGGGCTCCCCCCCGCGGCTGCACGCCGTTCGGGGAGTCCGGAATGCAACGGAGCAATAAAAAAAAAATGCTCCGTTGTCATTGTCGTGCCCGTGCGCCGATTCTCCCGTCGTTAAGGGGTTAAAACTGCTTAGTTAGCCAATAGAGGTATCAACAACTATATTTGCCTCCTGTATTTATGTTGAAAGGGTTTTACCAGGAAGAAAATAAAGCACCACACAGTGCCAACCACAAATACACCCCGATTTACCAAAAGCGATTTATAGTTAATACAAATACCTAGTATATAGACAGTATAGGCAGTTTTTTAATTTCTTTAAACGTAGGAGGGCAACAGACCAATGCAAAATAAAATGGAGCAATTATGTGTCAAACCACTACAAACTAACCAATACCAACTCCTAAAAGCCAACCATTTGCATAAATTTTCTTGGGTGGATTTCATTCACCCTACAATTTCTCTGTGGCTTTTTATACATATGGCGTGGACTTGTCTTTTTAGACGATAATTCCCTTCTCTGGGTGGCATCTCAATTGCAAGCCAGACACTAAAGCCTCTGTGCCAGAAAAATAAAAACATGGGTGGATTACTTGTGTGTTTGGTTTTTGTAGTACTATTCAAGTAGATCAGGCTCTTCAGCTATTGCTGGTCGTCCAACACCTGTAAAGAAACGTTTGTTAACACCGGTGTGAATCGCTTGATTATTATATTAGCATCAACGACTTCACTTCCAATACTGTAGTATGTAAACTGCCTATCAAAAAATCAAACCCCTCGGTTATAGGCGTAACACTGTTTGCCCAGATATCTATTCGTAATCATGCTTGAAGTTCGGCTTCATTCGGAAGAGCGCGCATGCGCTTAGAGAAAGACTTAAGACGGTGTCCGGAAAGATCAAAATATATCCGTAGACTGAGTGGGTGGTTTTATGATTGTTAGCGTTCATTTTTGTGCGAAAAAAACTACGTGAATATCAATGCTGTTCTAAATAATACTAAATTAACACTTTGCGTGCCAGAGGGTACGTAACGCATTGTTAAGCACTCAAAGGGTTAAATAATAAAGTTTCAAAGGAAATAGTTTATCTTACCTAAAATAATAGTAAATATATGTAAAATATAAAACTAGTTGTGGGATTAATAGTTATTGGCTACATAAACAAAATAAAAGTGGAACAATTCTAGGGCAAAGTAACAACACGAGGAGGAAAATTCACTAAGAGGTGATAAAGTGGAGATGACTTCTCCAGTTTATCACTTCTCCAGTTCCTATGTTTTCCTATAGAGCCTATTCACTAACATTTCTTCAGCTTTGGATATCTTGGTGAGTACTCTCCATGACTAACATAGGAGAAGTGATAAAATGAAGAAGTCATCTCCACTTCATCACCAATTAGTGAATCTCCCCCAAAGAATTTCAAACCATTGTTCAGTTAATCCTTTACAATATATTTCAAATTGATGTATTGCAGTCATCTCTAGCATTTGAACAGTTAAAATAAACTAATCCTATCTTTTATGCATTAGATCTGTGACTTTTTAATGGCTGGGTGGGGTGGTAAAATAATGTTATGACCATGTGATATAAGTACCTATATCCATAATCCTCTGAGTTCCTATGGGACATTTCTTAGTCCCTGTAGACCAGTCACATTTTCAGTATTTTTGCTGTCCCATCTGTTTAAGCATGATTCTTGTATGTAAGGAGGATTTTGACAGACCCCCTGGCCACTTCTGTCAAAATCTTTGCAAGGAGACTGCCCAGCCTCAACATCAGGCTCAAAAAAGAATTAAAGGGATAGTAGTGTCCCACAAAAAATATTTTGCAAATTGTAGTCCTTAAAAAGTTGACCAAAGAAGTCAGTTGTTGTAAATAATGCAATTGCAGCTCCGTTGCAGAGCCTCCATGTCGACTGACATGGATCTCCTGCTGACAGCTTTACAGCTGACAGCAGGAAATCACGAACTTTAAATGTGGATATCTCTCAAACCATAGTGGTTTGAGAGATACTGGTTTTTGCTCTTTGGTCAACTTTTTAAGGACTACAATTTGCAAAATATTTTTAATGGGACATTGCTATCCCTTTAAACAGACAAAAGCATACACACAGTGCCCTCACAGCACCTCTCATACGAACATCAACTGCTGTGGGATGTAATGGCTACATTCCTCCTTGAATTCAGCACAGTCCTGACCCAGGTCTCTCCCCCTCCCACCAGAGGTATAACTAGAAACCACAGGGCCCTGGTACAAAAATTGCCATAGAGCCCCCTGACCTCATTGCCCTCACTGTCCACCTCCATATTGCCCCCATTGTCCACTTCCAAAATGCCCCCATTGTGCACCTCCACAATGCCCCCAATGACCACCATCACAATGCCCCCTTTGTCACCACCTCCACAATGCCCCCAGGCACCACCTCTACATTGGCCCCATTCCACCTCCTAACTGGTTCAGGAGGGGGACCTCATCCTTAGTGGTCCAGCAGCACGCAGAGTGGCAGGAGAGGTCTGTGCCGCCTTCTGAAGAGACCTCTATCAGCAGCTCCAACGCGGTCCTCTCTCCAGTATTGCAGAACGCTGGGAGATGATGTCATATCCCAGGGTTCTGCATTAACTAGAGTGCCAGGACAGAGAGGGAGCTGCAAATAGAGGTTTGTGCCGAAGAAGGCACAGACCTCAGCTGCTTGCCGGTGGGGAGATCAGTCTGATCTTCCCACTGGCAAAGGCTTGTTGTGAGGGGGCAGCCGGGATCCTGGAGTGCAGGCCCTAGTCGCAGTTGTGACTCCTACTGGTACACCACTGCCCCCCATCTCCACACCACAACGCGGACGCACTTCCCTCCACTGGTTCCCCATGTTTCTTCCTCTTTTTCGTCCTACTGAAATGTCGCCATCTATTGGGCGACATACAAAAAGGCGAGTTTAAAATATCACCTCAATCAAAAACTCAACAGGAGAAATTAACTTTTGCAGGAGAGAGGAGTAACTGCAGGAGACAGCTCAGGGATGGCTGTCTCTGCACTGGGTGTCCACGCTGCTAATGTGATGCTGGCTTCGGTGGAGTCATCAAGCTGTCTATGCTTGCAGATCCTGCTGCACAAATTAGCATAGCGGTATCACACAGCCTGTCACATGTTCCTTTGCTTATAGCACAGCAGCTCCCACAGCCTATTGATTCCCCTGCTAAGGGATCAGAGCCACTGGGAGCTTTCAGGCGTTGCTGTTGCAGAGTGGGAGTGGGTGAAGTTACAGAAGTGTATGGGAGGTGCGGTGATGCTATTGGAGCTGAAGGTCAATAGGTGGGCTAATAGCCTTTTGAGTGCCAAAGCTGTGTGCAATGCTTTGCGGAGCAATACATTGAATATCCCTCTGACACTCAAAAGGTTACTATGTTTTCTGTGTAGTTTTCAGTGTATTGATACTCAAAGGGTTACAAATGTTTCTGTAACATTTCTTGTGCAAGACTTGCACATCACTTGGCAACAAAAAGGTAATATGTCAAATTTAAGCATGCAACATCAGACTGTCTCTCTTTTGATTCAGTCGACATTCTGATGTTGAGCTTTTCATTGAGGCTATAATTTAAACTAGCTTTTTTGTATGTCTTCCAGTAGATGGTGACATTTCAACCCTGCTTCACATTACAAGTATGGATGCACAGGACAGGAGGCCAGCATGCTGGGCTGCTACAAGGATTTTTGCCATCCTAGGCAAAATCTCATTTTGCCGCCCCCTTGGCTCAACCCTTTTTTGTCCTGCCCACTTATACCACACCTCTTTTAATGATTGTTACACTTTTAGCCCCTTTTATATGCTAATTAACAAATGTTTTTTGTCGCAAATCTGGTGTACAATGGGGTTAATCTATACACTGGGGTACATACCCCTCTCTGTCATACACGGGCTTAATCCATACATTGGACTACATACGGCTCTTACAAGGAGTTAATCTATACATTGGCTTACATACAACACTCTTATGTAAGAAAAAGCTGTATGTAACAGTGCATGGATTAACCCCTTGTAACAGCGATATTTAACGAAATGTATGTATTAATCCCTTGTATGAAATCTGTATGTAACCCAGTGTATGGATCTAACCCCTTGTATGCCAAAGAGCAGTATGTAATCCAATTTATGCATTAACCCCTTGTAAGAGTTTTACAAGGGGACACAGTAGGGGTTAATGCATAAATTGGGTTACATACAACTCTGGCATACAAGGGGTTAATCCATGCACTGCATTACATACAACTCTTTCATACAAGGAGTTAATCCATACTTGGGTTAAATACAGCTCTGCTGATCTCCAAAGATGCTTCAGTTAACAAAAAAATAGTAATGTTTCTCTCCCAGACTATACATCAACATTCAATACAAAGGATACAATGATTTCAATAAAATTATTCCCCTTCCACCCCAGTTTAGAGATAAGGAGGCAAGATATAGGCAACAGAACAGAAGAGAGAGATGCTGGAATGAGACAATGTAGTTCTAGCCTGACTTGGGCTTTTTCCATTTCTGAATATACTTGGCTGTTCCTAATGTAGAATGCTGAAAACTTGTAGCACTACACAACTGAATACATATGTAACATAAGCACTGAGGTAAAGAGTACCTGGTGAGATATAAAACTGCTAGTTTCTGTCTGATGGAGTTAGTAAGTTAAGTTCCTGCACTGACTCATGTGACTTCGCTGCACAGCATACTCACTCACTACTGCTTCTACTGATGAGAGCAAGGGTAGATACAGCGTGCATCATGCAGTGGTGCGGTTTTTATGATGCATTGCGCATGTAGCCAAGACTCCACGCATGAGCAAAGAGGTGCCTCTCTCTCCCCTTTACACAGCAGCTTCCGAGGTGCTTGCGACTCTGCGCTCCCAGTACTTGTGCACCTTAGGCCGGTGCCTACCTCGCCTATAGGTGGCATCAGCCCTGCCAGCATGTACTAGTAGCAGCCGAAGCAGCAGAACAAGCAGGAGGAGTACTGGTACACACTGCGAGACACACAAGTTATAACTGATCTGCTTAACCCTTCCACTGGCAGAAGGGTATGCAGCGCATTATAATGTGATGTGTACCCTTCTGGCTCTGAAAGGGTTAAAGGAAGGCATACAACTCATTGCTCAGTCTTTTCCATGTCACCATTCAATAATATGTTTCTCTCTGTAGCCAAAGGGTCAACACAATTGCCAGCATCAAGTCCGCTGCTTCCCAGTTCTACAGCTACAGTGAAGTTGCTGCCCTGGCCCCTGCATCCTTTCCATGCTGGAATCTGCCCAATTTCAACTCTTTTAGTACCAGTGGGGTACGCAACACATTTGCTTACCCCTCTGCCACTCAATTAACACACTTGCCACCCTTACATCCACTACTCCCAGTACTACAGCTCCAGTCAAGCATTTTGCTTCTCTAGCACATTTATGATTCCACAAAGTCATAACCACTCAGACACAAACATTATGAAAGTGAAATAGGATGTTTCCATAATAATTGCATAATTTATGTCTCCTCAGGAGAAACACACACCTAGGGGTGGCAATAAGGAGCGGATATAGAAATCGCCAATGCTGGAGATACAGGAGTGGGCAGGGTTTGCCCTCCCTCAACTCCCTACACACACACACACACTCACTCTGACTCCCAGTGGCCTCAGCTGGACCTGCAGTACAGCCATTGAAGGGAAGCTGCAGCACCAGGGGAACATAATGACACTCAAAGGGTTAAGGTAGGCCCTCATTGCTAAATTATTTCATGAGTGTCAACATTTGCCATGAAAGACAGGGGACAGGCAGCCATCAGGTACACACTTAACCCCCTGACTGCCACAGGGTTGTATATCAACTTTTAGACCAACAGCATAGGGGGAAGCGTCCTTAATCCCTTCGCGACCACTGACGTGCCAGGACCGTCACGACTGTCCAGCACTTAAGGACCAGTGATGGTCCTTGCAAGTCACGTACTCTTTACTCTCATCGCTCCTACAGGAGAGCTGTGAGTAATAGCGGGGACTGAAATTGATCACTCCAAGACTGGAACGATCTCTTTCAGTCCCCCGTTTGGAGTGGGCACACATGATCAGTCAAGTGGGCCAGCAAGTCAATCTTTTCTATCTGGTCCTTAAAGGACCACACACCATAGGACCGCTGGTCCTTAAGGGGTTAAACCCCTCGAACTGTAAACTTCCATTTCCTTCCCACTTCTCCTCCTTCTCCAGCCTATTCCTAACACTTTGTCACATGTATGTTAAGCCCTGCCACCTTTTAAACCAGATTTCCTCATTGATCTCTCCCCTCCAGGGACTCCACAAGACAAAGTTCCCATCTATGAATACACTTCTCACTGCTATTTAACTGTGACATGACACACCAGTGTATACTGCATGACACTCTTTACTGTAACCCTTTGAGTGCCAGAGGGGTGCACAACGCATGGCAAACCCCTCTGGCACTCAAAGGGTTAACATGCTGGTATAATGATCCTTTTATTTCCTGCTTTCCATTTGCACAACCCAAACATACACAGGTATAATATTGCAATTCTGACCCAAAGTAAAGGAAAAATAAAAAATAACATTGATGTAATGGCATACTTCCCAAGTGTCCCTGTTTAGGAGGGACAGCCCTTTTTTAGATCCAAATCCCTCGGTCCCTCTTTTCTACCCTTTTGTCCCTCTTTTATGGAGAACACAATACGTAGTGTGTATCACATTGCTCCACAGCAATAAAAGTCACATAAATATGTAGTAAAACTTCAATATATATGTTTCTAAATTAGTCTGTGTAAATAAAATATTTTACTCTTGCTGCAATAATTTATTCAGTTACACAAAGAGGTGCCAATAGGTTTAAACCCTTATACACTCTAAACTTGCAGGGAAGTAATGTACAAACGAGGGAGGGATGTCGGACGCCTATGCTATGCAAACTGTTAACCCTTGGATTGCCACAGGGGTATGTAATGCATTGCTTTGAAATGCGTTCACAAACCCTCTTCCACTCAAATGGTTTAAGGGATAGTAATACTTCTATTAAAGTTTAGCTCTGACTCTTCTTTATATTTTTTTTAACATGTAGCACTATATTTAATTACTTATAGTGTTGTACCTAAAATATTATTCAAGCCAAAAGGATCCCCCCTGCCCCTTTCCCTGCATCACTCAGCCTCTCAGTCTGGTCCATATGGAGCATGGTAAGGGACAATCTTCACTAAGCAAAAGGAAAATCCTGCCCTCCTTCATCAAGGGGTTTATTATAGTTACTGAATGAAGATTGTCCCTCACTGCATCTGTCCAGTCCCAAGACCAGATTCCACATCTAATGGGAGGCGGCCAGAAGGGGCGGGAGGGGGATCCTTTTAGCTTGAATACAGTTTTAACTACAACACTCTAAGTAACTAAATATATGTAAAGCAGTACATGTTACAAAAATATAACAAAGACTCAAAGATAAACTTTAATAGAAGTATTACAATCCTTTTAAAACATTATATATTCTTGACTTTTTCCACTGTGACCATGTTGGGGTTTTTTGGATTTTTTTTTTTTTTTTTACATGGACAGTGGATGCCCAGGAGGATCCCTGTTCTTTCCTCAAATCTCAGACACCCAGCACTCCCTCTCCACAGCTGATACCCCTGCCAGCCCCTAGGCTCAAGCCTGTTTCCTCAGAATCAACAGCAGCTTCTTCCTCCCGCACTGGATCCGGACATTGCGAGGCACATTGTGGGGCCAGTAACATAAGGCGATGAATCTACATTATTTATGTCATTGGGACAACTTCTTTATACATTAACAGAACTCTATTTAACCCTTTGAGTGCCAGAGAGGTAACTAATGCATTGCACCACAATGCATTGGATGCCTTTCCAGCACACAAAGGGTTAACTCTGACATGACACACCACTGTATACTGCAGGCTACCTTATGACTTAACATGTTGGTATAAGTCTCTCTCTCTCTCACATAATCTTTTATTTTCTGTTTTCCACTTCTACACGCCAAACATACAGAGTCATAATACTGCAATTCTGCCCCAAACTAAAGGAAATAACAAATACCATTGATTTCACGGCTTCAGGACCACAGTGGGGATGGCAACACTTTGTGAAGCAATGTCCCCTGGTCCTTAGAGGGCTACATTTGGCTTATAACTCTCTGAATACTGCAGATGTTCACTTTGATACAACATTGTTACCTGCATAGCATTGTTAAGCTCCTACAGCTCACACTTCTTCACTCATAACCTATTGGTCTGGGGGACCAGCAAGAGCTGGAACCTCCACACACGAGGTGCGGCTATCACTGTGTCAGTGTCCTCTGTGTGAGTGTGTGTGTGTGAGTGTGTATGTCTGTTGCATGTGTGTGTATGTCTATTGCGTGTGTGTGTGTATGTCTGGTGCATGTTTGTTACATGTGTGTGAGCATATCTGCTGCGTTCATGTGTGTCTGCGCATGTCTGTTGTGTTTGTACATGTGTGCATCTCCGGTGTGTGTGTGTATGCATGTCTTTTGCATGTTTTTGCCGCTCACTGTGTGTATGTGTCTGCCTGTGTGTGCATATGTCTGTGTTTATCACTGTGTCTACACAGTTATAACATGACGGGCAACTCCATCCCACATTGCTAATATATATATATATATATATATATATATATATATATATATAAACAGCAATATCTGGCAGTGGCACTCATTATGAAATAAACAAATAAAGATAGGTGCACGTCCCATAAGGTGTACATAAAATAGATACTCAGCCTAGGCTTTTGTAGACGAGACAGCAATCTGCAAACAGAAGAAGCGAAAGCTTCAAAATTTATTAATCCAATTGTTGGCTTCCATACACCAAACATTTTCGGTCCCTACCTAATGGACCTTCATCAGGGTTGATGAAGGTCCGTTAGGGACCGAAAATGTTTGGTGTATGGAAGCCAACAATTGGATTAATAAATTTTGAAGCTTTCTCTTCTTCCGTTTGCAGAGTGCTGTCTCGTCTACTAAAAGCCTAGGCTGAGTATCTATTATATATATATATATATATATATATATATATATATATATATATATATATATATATATATATATTTTGTGACAGACCCCCCCATCACTGGGGCTCCTGGAGGGGGCTGAGGGCCAGCCTCCTGCCCACAGATTATAGACATGGCCCTGGCACGGGGTATAGCTTCCTCCTATGACTAACCACTGCCCCGTCTGCCCCATGTAACGGAAGCCTCCATGCTCTGGGCTCCTGGAGGGGCAGGAAACAGCGCAGACATCTTTCCATAGTGATGTCTGCGCACCTGCGCTGTCAGTCCCAGTCTGCTCTAAGAGGTGGAGCTAGGAGCCATTCGGTTCCAAAAGGGACTGACAGCGCAGATGCGCAGACACCACTATGGAAAGATGTCTGCTCTGTTTCCTGCCTGTCAGTCCGGGAGCAGTGTATAATTATCAATAACGCGGTAATAATTCTGGCAGCTAGTGCTATTGAGCAGTTAGTCGCCAGATGGGTAATTATTTGGGGCCATCTTTGTAAGGGGTGGTAGTTCCGCTTTAAATACAGAAAAGCAGATGGGGGTGCTGTAAATTAATATCAGTAATGATGCACCCAACTGAAAGGAATATTAAACTTACGTATTGTGTAGTCTGGCTGTATCACTCCAAGCCAGTAATATCGCTAGCAGGGATTTATAACCCACCCTAATTTGGGTATACAACTCTCCCCAAATTTGCTAGTAATATTATTGGCTTGGAGTGATACAGCCAGTCTACAACAATATGTAAATTTGATATTCCTTTCATTTGGGTCTATCTTTACTGATATTAATTTACAATAACCCCATATGCGTTTTTGTATTTATTTCTTTGCATGGAGTATTTCTTGGATACCTTTTAATATTGGTGGAGCAGTGGATCTTTGCCATTTGAACTGAATGGAGGCAGTCTTTAATTTCCTTAATCTGATGTAGCTGTCTGGTTCTAATGGACATGTATTTTGTGAGAATCATTAGGATGATAAGTCTTCATTTAATCGGAGGGTAATTCTTTTGAACATATCTCATTAATTATTAGGAGCAGATTGATATGTAAAGGTTTACTTGATAGTGATGTGGGTGGAGTTGTGTTGTTGCTTGCCCTATCACATGATTGTATGTTTTATTTAAATAACCTTGATTGGGCTACTTCTCCCTTTTAGAACGGTATTACCTGCAGAATCTTGAGAAGGCAGCAGTAGCACTGAATCATGCCAAGTATTTATTAATATTTTTTAAACATTATTTAAATTTCATTTGTGTTTTAAATAAAGCTTTTTTTTGGAATCAACACTGTTTTGGGGGAAGCAGTCATTCCTGGATGTGGTATCCTCAAGCAAATACGTGGTTAAATTTTCTGCATGCTGTGTATGTCGATGTATGGTGGATGCCTGAGCCGACCATCTTAACATATGAGTGCATTTTAATTATCCTTTTAAAAAGCATTGTGAAATACTACACGATTTGGCACTCTCCTGTTTTTCTTTCTTTTATGGATGTCTGTTTTGCTGTTTGGGGATTATGAAGAGGACCGACCAAACCAGCCCATCCAAGATATACACTAATTAATTGGGGCAGTTTAAACGTATCATAAGTGAGTGTTCTGGGTCACACATAAGTGTTGGATCACAGAAACTATCCTTTTGAGTATTTCTGCTCTCAAAGTGGTTGGTGCTGGTTTTGTATTTGATAACGTTGTCACTGTTGCACTAGGAGGGCCCCCTGTTATTTTTTCTTGCTATCTGCAAGAGAGGTAGCCCTCTCAGTTACCTCAGTTACAGGACAGACCTCTACACATGAGCAACCCATTGTAATGATCTGACAGGCTAAACACCCAATGTAAGCTACTTGGTTAGACTCTATGAAGTAGATTCCCCCACAAAGAGGTGACAGACTGCTATTTGATATTATAATATGATAAGACAACAACAGCAGACAATACAGGAATACTGCAAGGCAGGTCCCAGTGGGCCAGATACTTGGGAGCGAATGCTAGAGTACGTAGCTAGATGGAGGGGGCTGCTCTCTGGGTTACCTTGCTGTGGCCTAGGCTGAGTTAGAGATGCTGGGAGCAGGGCCAGTTTAGTGACTATTGGAAGAACCATTCTGCTCTCTGGATGACAACACAGAAAACAGCAGCTACCCACCGAGGTAGAAGAGGATACTGAACAAAAAACAACCTGCTGTATTGTCGTAGTTGTTGTACAGGAACAATGAGGACTGGAGCAAGAGTGAGAACAGGATAGTCAAAGTATGGAGGTGGAGCAGACAGAAACCCACCAGGGTCAGGACAGAAGGGAAGTCAGACAAGCCAGATCAGGAATGGGAGAGCAATGCATGCCAAGGCAGCAGATGGAGGAACAGTCGAACAACGGAGTCAAAGTTAGTAACAGGATATCAGATGAGCACAGTACCAAATCACAGAATAGAAAGGAAGTCAAAGGAAGAGCTGGGTTAATAGACAAGATAACACTCAGGAACAAGACAGGAAACTCAGGGTCGACTCACGACCTGGAATGCCCCACCCAAAACCACAGAGTCTCCATAAAGGCTCAGAGCAACCACAAGACAAGCCAGGGAAACAGGATCTGGATAACAAGGGAAAAGAAAAGGAAAACCAGACATGGACTCAAAAAAGCAAAGTAAAAGGGCAGAACATGACACATGGAAGTTGGAGCCGTGACAAAATTGTCTGATGAAGAAAAATAGAGAAGATCCATGTGCAGGGGTGGGGGAGGGTCAATTAGGTCTCCATGGTATTTACTAAACTGGATTTAAAGGTAAGTGCAACCTGATTAGAATCCAAAATGGAGAACTGCTTGTAATATTAGATATGGACTATATTCTCTATGGACTATTTTCTCATGCCATTCAGTCTAAGCAGAACTCTGGCAGTTTTCTACCACTTTGAGAACAAGATTTTTCTAGACATGTTGCTTTCTAGTGTAGTAATGTAGCTCAATGACATTCTGGTCTTTTCTTCCACAATCGATCAACATGGGGTTCACTTTTTTGGGTTCCTCAGGCATCTCTGAAAAAAATTAACCATATGTTAAAGCTGAGAAAAGAGATTTTGGAAAAGAACAATTATCCTTCCTTTGTTACGTCATTTCCAAAACCAGCCTTTTGATTGATCCAAACAAGATCTCATCAGTAACATGCTACCCTCAACCCACTACTCTGGGAGCCCTCAAGTGGGTTTTTAACTTTGCAAATGATGAGATTCCTCAAAGACTTCTCCTGTATTGAAGACCATATTGAGGCTCTCACCCACAAATAATAATATCCTAGAAATTGGTCTGATGAGTTTGAGATTCACATGGGAGCCTTTATTTTTGCTCCCATCCACCCATACCCACATACCGTTTCTCCATTATTTGTTTCAGTGGATGCCTCTAAAGTTGGAAATGGGGCAGCCCTATCTCAAAGAGATCCCCAAACCAATATTTTGAACCCATGCTCATACGTCTCCAAATAATGTTCCACTTCTGAGAGAAACTATGGTAATCTTGAGCTGCTAGCAGAAAAATGGCATTGAAGGAGTAGGACACTTATTGGAAGGTACCATAATTCCAATGAGCATACATATACCACAAGAATCCTCAATTTTTTTAAAAAGCTCCACAGCTGAACCTGAGACAAGCCAAATGGGCACTCTTCACTCATTTTCATTTTATTATGACCTATTTTCCTGTGACTAAA
The DNA here is from genome assembly GCA_037306005.1 of Rhinophrynus dorsalis. Lineage (NCBI taxonomy): Eukaryota > Metazoa > Chordata > Amphibia > Anura > Rhinophrynidae > Rhinophrynus > Rhinophrynus dorsalis. Next base: position 199,738,847 of record CM074720.1, on the reverse strand, counting down.
AATGTGAAGGCAGAAGCACTTTCTCACCTATTCTGCTTGGCCCCAGAGTCACCTCCACAGCCCATCATCCCATCCATCTATTCTCTGGATGCCTTAACCCCTACCCTACAAAAAATAATTGCAGAACATGCAATGACATAGATCATTGCTATTTGTCCCTTAAGTTTTGAAAGGAGCTGCTGCACTGGTCCCAATCCTCTCCCTTGGCTGGGCACTAGCTAGTGCTCAGAACCTTGCAGCGTCTATTTAGACACTTTTAGTGGCCATCCATTAGAAAAGATGTTGCTCCTACATCTGGGCCCATACCACATGCACTAAGAACAACCCTTTGCATGACTGACTGTCAAGATGATCACATCCTTTCTCAGTTCCCATTATTCCATGAAACCATCTTGCTCTTGAATTCATTGTTGATCTCCTGGCTTTTCACCAATGTATGGTGATTTTAGTGGTAATGGATAGATTCTCCATGGAGGTCAATTTCAAACCTTTAATGAAGCAATCAATATATTGATCAATATTTACATCAAATAAAGTTTCCATCTTGATTGTTTTTCAGAACAGATTGCTTCTGACAGAGGTACACAGTTCATATCCCACTTCTAGAGAGCTTTCTGTAAACATCTGGACATAGAACTACACTTTTCTTCACCCTACCACCCACCAACAAAGGACAAATAAATCCTTGGAGATCTACCTGCAGCACTTCTCTAACACAATACTAAGTGGGTCAAACTCCTGACATTGACAGTGCTTGCATTCAATAATTTGGATCACAATATGTTAAAGTGCTCTCCTTTCTTTTCTGCTTTTGGGTTCCATCCATAATCCCTTCCATATCCACCTCAGTATGGTTGCCTCAAGTGGACTTCAGAGTTGTTACTGTTCAGAGACATTGGTCTAGAATTCAAAGTGGAATTAAGATCTCCCTACACAAATGAAAAGGGTTTGCCAATTCCAAACACAACCCTGGTTCATGATACATCCCCAGGGATGAAGACTGGCTATCTACCCAAAATCTGGGGTTACGGCAACCTTGTAGCAAATTGGGTCCTAAATATAGCGGGCCATTCCACATTACTGCACAGGTCATTCATGTGACCTTTTCATTGGTGCTTCCTCCATCCATGAAGGTAACTAATACTTTCTACCTCTCTCTGCTCAAATCCGGACATAACAATAGGTTTTACTAGGCTTCCCTGACCTCCAGCCCCAGTGATGGTAGGACTTAATCAGGAAGATTGTGGAGTCAAGTCCACGGGGCCCTTCAGTACTTGACTGCCTGGAAAAGTTACAGTCCGGGGTAATGCTCGTATATTCCAGCCAAGGATTTCCATTTGCCTTTGTTGGTTCAAGCATTCCACCAGGCTAATACCAGTAAGCCTGGTTGTCCTGAGGCCATCCACTGGGGGGGGGGGGGGGGGGAGTGTGGCTCCCTCTTACCTTTGTTGTCGGTGTCTCCCCTCTCTTCTCATTCTTCATCTATCTCATTTAAGCCTACCCATCTCCTTGTAACATTGCAAATTCTTCTAGCTATCTGTTCCAAGAGAGTTCTGCTCTGATTCTGTTTCCAACCCAGCTTGGGATGGAATTCACCTCTTCCATCACCCTGGTACTATGCTCATCTATCTTCAGGGTTTGAACTGGCCAGAGGTACAGTTCAAAGAAGAACTCCAGTTCAAGTGATAGAGACAATATCAGCAGCAGCCACCCCACCAAACCCTATGTCGGAAGCTCAATAATTTGTGCGAACAATGGTGTGAGTAGAAAGAACAGCACATTTCACTGGGTACCAGAGTAACAATGTGCGTTTGAAGCAGCCAAGTAAGCTTTGCTACAGCATCAAGGACCGGGCCCAGGTCACTCATCCTAAGTGGAATTGTACTAAACCATTCCATATGGAAAGACTATCTAAAATACCTCAACTGGATTCTGGCCAAAGCAACTGACAGGAACTCAATGTAGCGGTTAGTAGGACACTCAGACCAGGAGGTTAGGATAAAACACAGTTTTATTGAAAAAAACAAGGAACACTGCCCACTAGAGGCTAAATAGGCAATGACAGGTAAAAGGATATAGATAATGGATGCCCTCTCAGGCTCAATATAGTGTAGGAGCATATATTGTCACTAGACAGGCAAAATAGGGAACAGTAGTGGCACAAGGGTTAAAGTCCTAGGTAGGTAATCAGTCTCTGTTGTGGTGTGTTTAGACAACGCCCAGTAGATGGTAAGAGCAGTAAAAGACTGTGGTGCAAGGTGTATAAGCACCTTAGTATTAAGACAGAACTGACACACTCCAAGGACTGGCAATGAGCGGAATACCCAACACTCTGCAAGAGCTGAATTGAACCAGAGCCAAAAGCACCCTTCCGGAGCGGTAACGGAGTCACAAACACTGCAAGAGCTGAATGGAACCAGAGCCAATAGCACCCTTCCGGTGCGGTAACGGAGTCACAAACACTGTAGGAGCAGAATGGAACCAGAGCCAATAGCACCCTTCCGTTGCAGTAACAGAGTCATGAACACTGCCAGAGCTGAATGGTACCAGAGCCAATAGCACCCTTCCGGTGCTGTAACGGAACCCTGTAAACTGCTAGAGCAGAAGGAATCGCCCAACAGCACCACTCGGTGCGACAACTGCAATACTGTGCAAGTAAGGTGTTAAGTGGAAGCACAATTAACGGAGGCCACAAATGCTCTGCAAGTGTAACTGAAGGCTCGGTATAAAGGAGGCCACAGTGCTCAGCAAGTGTTAATGGACAGGCTCAGTAACGGAGGCAACAGTGCTCAGCAAGTGTTAGCGGACAGGCTCAGCATCGGAGGCAACAGTGCTCAGCAAGTGTTAAAGGACAGGCTCAGTATCAGAGGCAACAGTGCTCAGCAAGTGTTAACGGACAGCCCAGTGTATGGAGGCAACAAGGTCTGCGAGGGTAAACTGGAGGCAACAAGGTCTGCACAGCACTGCACACAAAAGTTCAAAATGACGCCAGGCGACATAGAATAAGGATCTTCAGCAGGAACAATCTCAAGACGACAGGATAACCGGAATCAGGTCACGGAGCAGGAATGTCAGCCAAGCCGGGTCAATCACGGAGCAGGAACGTCAGCCAAGCCGGGTCAATCATGGAGCAGGAACGTCAGCCAAGCCGGGTCAATCACGGAGCAGGAACCAGTAAGAATTGTCTGACGGGCCAAGTCGGTACACAGGAATGCAGGAACACAGCAAAGGTAGCACTGGTACAGGAACACCACGAAAGGGCACCTGACAGGTGCCAGAGGCCTGGTATAAGAAGGCCACACTGGGCGGGCTCAAACCAGTTCCGCCAATGGGAGAGCACCACAGCAGAGAGTGACAGAGAGATCATGGGAACCGTGATACTCAACAGTGTTGGAAAGGACTTTGTTAGCTGCATACACTGCTTTGCAGCATGTGGAAATGATTACAAAGACTGATCCAGTGACTGTGAGAACTGACTTACCTATTCATGACTGGGTTAGAGATGAAGGTTTGGCCACATGCACACATGTGGCCTAACATCAGACATTGATGAAATGAAAGTGGCACCTGCAGGAGCGAGGAGGACTAGGCCTGGTAACATTTACAGCCAGATGATCTATCAATCTACCAGTCCTGCAACCCTCACCTGTGGAAAAGACAAACTTCAGAGCAGTTAAATGAAGTTCATGAACAAGAATATACTGTACATGGCACACTGATGGTTCTGCAGCATAGACCCATACATGGATTGCAGCTATCTATAACCCAAAGAAGGGAGTCATTCCAGAAGAGGGGACAGGTGGCTCTAGTCACTATGCTGATCTAAAAGCTATTGTGATACAAGAGACCAAAGGACCACTGATCATTTACACTGACATTTGGGCATGTTTCAATGGTTTAATCACCTAAATGCCAACCTGGAGACTAGAGGATCAATGGGAAGTATAAGGAGCACAGCATAACTATGGGCAGAACTATGGAATCAAGCTCAACAGAGGAAGAAGCTCGAAGTGGGTCATGTGACTGCCCACTAATAGGTGGAGCCCAATGAAGCTGTCAAGATAGCCAGTACAAACCAGGCTAAGTTGATGGATCCCACTCTGTTTAATCTTGCAAGATGGACCCATGAGAAGGCTGGGCATAGAGGAGCATGGGCCACTTATAAATGGGCCCAGGCCCATGGATTACTACTTACGAAGAACTATGCAAACGGACAAAAGCAGAAATTCAGTCTGATCAAGGCACTCATGTAATCATGGACAAGAGAAGCTGGAATATTGTGGATTAGCATATCCCCTATCACCCACGGCCAGAGCAGTACTAGATGTGTGTTGGTGGAAGAAGAACATACATTTGTGAGATCTCTGTTCAAACTTCAGGGTCGTAGGGCCTAGTCCCGGGTCAACTCGGCCTTTCAAACTTCTGAGGTAGATAAAATGAGTACCATTACATTCGATAATAATAACAGCTATACCCCAGGATATACATGAAAATGAAAGCAAGAATCTCAATGTATATTTCCTGGTAACATTCGTCAATAATATTATTATAGGTATATACCTACCGTTTGGTGTCATATGCTTAATACATTTTTTTTTATAGGGCAGAGCCTGAGTTGGCACAACAATGTGTCTATTCTCCTTCTGACAATACTCAAATGCGACTAATCAAACTGATGGATATGTGAACATACATTGTGGACTGCACATACATTGTGCACAATGGCTAATGCCGCTATTGAACTGGACTGGGACACTGGCAAACACTATAAGAAAATGACAGATCCTTCAAATATTAATCATTACAGCGGGGATATATTTGCTAATTATGCTTGAAATAGCAATGTGTAAGGGGCTTATTAAGTTTTCAACAATTAGGCTTTACAAGTAAGGACTGTGATTGCTGATTATGATCTACCATGTACAACAAGTGGAATACATAGCTATACAAGGGTGTAATTTATGTACCTGGTGATCAGATTAGCAGTCAGTATCAGCCTTCTTTGAGCTTGTGCCTGTAAATTGTCTCACAGGCTAGCAGCAGAGTTAGGAGGAAGGGGGGTACTCCCCTCTGCTGTCTGTGCCAACACTTCTGTGTTAACGTTGTGACAAGTGCGGAATCAGAGCTAGGAGAAGGGGGACATGCCCCTGCAGCTAACTTATATAACTGTGACAAGAGACCAAGAACTTATGGGAGATAAGTAAATTAGTCACTTCTTTAATGTCTTATTAAATTATAATTAATATATGCAATCTCCTTTTGCTAAAAGTTTCCTGGGGGTAAATCCAAAACATCCTTAAATGCAAGTATGTTAAGTCTAAGACTTATATAAGGTGTGTTTATGCTAAATGCTTATATCTAAGCTGGGTGTGTTTACATCATTTTTATATGTGCACTCATAGACATCATCATTCAGAAGAGCACATACCCAAATTTCAGGTCCTCTGAAACTTGTAAAATGATCCATTATCAGTATAAGTACCGAGTATCATTTGCAGAAACTACTAAGCAAAGCTAAGTAAAATGTTCATATTTTGTATAATCAAAAAATGTATTTCCTTGTACGCATATCTTTATGTGAAACTGAAGAACTCACTGATGTGAAAAGAATTTGAGTCCCTCACATCAAAACAACAGCGGAGAGTGCTGGCACATGAGCCTCTATGAGAGAATCAGCCAAACTTCAGACCATACAGACACACTTCTATTCTCGTCTTGGTGATTGATATAGGCCACCACCATTGCATTGTAGAACTAAATCCTGAGAATTTCCAGTTACAGCAGTGATGGCAAACCTATGGCTTATATGTCACCCCTGGCATGCAGAGGCCTTTAAGGTGGCATGTGGCCAAGGTACAGATTGAAAGTCTGCAAGCTCCTTAATGCCTGCCAGATGCTTTTGACTCTGTCTACCCACTGCCCACATTTGATGACAGCTGGGACATGTGACAAGCGGAGTTGTCGCTTGGTGCATGCTGGGGTTTTCTTCATCTGTTCTGTGGACAGTGCAAGTTTAAAACTGGCAGTCACATGTCCCGGATGTCATCAGTGCAGGCAGTGGGGAGACAGAGTCAAATGTATCTGGCAGGCATTAAGGAGCTCACAGACTTTCAATATTGGCAAGAGGAGAAGAAAGAGGCAAGAGGATGGAGAAAAAGGCACAAGGGGTGGAAAGAGGCACAAGGGATGGAAAGAGATGAAAGGTGTAGGAAGAGACACAAGGGGTGGAAAGAGGGAGGAGAAAGAGGCACAAGGGGTGGAAAGAGGCAAGGGGAGAGAAAGAGGAAAGAGGGGGAGAAAGGGTCAAGGGGTGGAAACAGGCATAAGGGGTGGAAAGAAGGGGTGGAAAGAGGTACAAGGGGTGGAAAGAGGCACAGGGGGTGAAAAGAGGCACAAGGAATGGAAAGAGGTACATGGGGTGGAAAAAGGCACAAGGGTAAGAAAGAGGGGGTGGAAAGGGAGGGGAAAAATGCACAAGGGGTGGAAAGAGGGAGGGGAAATAGGCACAAGGGTTGGAAAGAGTGTGTGGAAAGGGGGAGGCACAAGGGGTGGAAAGAAGCATAAGGGGTAGAAAGAGTCAAATGTATCCAGCAGGCATTAAGGAGCTTGCAGACTTTCAATATGGGCAAGAGGGGAAGAAAGCGGCAAGAGTGTATCACGGTGCCCGTGATTGCTGCATTTTCTTGTCTATCACCAGTAGGGGGATTCCATTGGCTGTCTGCCTTTAGCCCACCTCATATTGCCTATTTAAACCTGGGTTGGGCACCCCTTGGTTACCCTTTTGTGGTGTCTCTGACCATATTCGCTTTCACCATGTCCAGTAGTCATTTGGGCCTTTTGCTGTGTTCCCGAGTTCCTGATTGCATCTGGTTCCAGTGCCTCCTTTCTGCAGAGTTATTCCAGTCCTGGTTCCGGCCTAGTCTCCTGAGGTTGCTGTTTCCTGCTGACCGTCTTCACTGCTGTTTCCTGACCCGGCTGTTCGTCCTGCTGGTTCCTGTCATCTCCTGGCCTGTCTCCTGTGTTCCTGGCGACCTTCTGGTCGGTCGCTTAGGCGACATTCCTTGTCAGTCCCAGCGTGCGGACGCTGGCTTGCTCCTAAGCCTTGTGGCTATACGATTCCCTTGTTGGTCCCAGCGTGTGGATGCTGGTTTACTCCAAAGCCTTGCGGCTATATGATTCACTTGTTGGTCCCAGCGTGTGGATGCTGGTTTACTCCAAAGCCTTGCGGCTATATGATTCACTTGTTGGTCCCAGCGTGCGGACGCTGGTTTACTCCAAAGCCTTGCGGCTATACGATTCACTTGTTGGTCCCAGCGTGCGGACGCTGGTTTACTCCAAAGCCTTGTGGCTATAAGATTATATTGTTAGTCCAACGTGTGCACGTTGGGTTATTTCTAGCCTTGCGGCTACACGCTTCCCTTGTTTGTCCCAGCGTGCGGACGCTGGTTTGCTCCAAAGTCTTACGGCTACTTTCTGTCGGCAGATCCTTAAGTGTTGCTGACATTGAGCACTGTCCAGTCCTAACAGCGGCGTTCTGGCCTTTCCTATTGTGACAGGGTACCGTTTGCCTAGGTCTCTCCCTGATCTGGCTACTCACTGAGTTACTACTGTCATTGTCACCTGACAGCACTTGGGACCTTGTCCGACTCCACGTATCCTTGGGCTGCCTTGCCCGGTATTGGTAAGGCCGATAGAACCTTGTACCTCAGTCCATCTGGAGGTTGCCTTACCCGGTATTGGCAAGGCCGGTAGAGCCTACACCATTGTGTTTACTTGGGCTGCCTTGCCCGGTATTGGTAAGGCTGGTAGAACCTTGTACCTCAGTCCATCTGGAGGTTGCCTTACCCGGTATTGGCAAGGCCGGTAGAGCCTACACCGTTGTGTTCACTTGGGCTGCCTTGCCCGGTATTTCGGTAAGGCCGGTAGAACCTTGTACATTATTCCATCTGAAGGTTGCCTTACCCGGTATTGGCAAGGCCGGTAGAGCCTCTTACTCCTGATTACCCAGGCTGTCTTGCCCGGTATTTGGCAAGACCGGTAGAGTCTGAATTATTCGTATTTACCATTCATTCTATGTATATATGTATGTGTTTACAATCCTAAGGGATAATCTTAATTATTTCAATAAAGTTGTGTTTTTACCTAAACCTTGTGTCTGAGAGTCGCAACAAACCATGACAGTGTGTGGAGAAAGAGGCAAATGGGGTGGAAAGATGCACTAGGGATGGAAAGAGATTAAAGGGGTGGAAAGAGGCACAAGAGGTGGTAAGAGGGAGAGAAAAGGGCAAGGGGTGGAAAGAGGCATAAGGGGCATAAAGAGGCATAAGAGGTGGAAATAAGTGGAGGAAAGAGGCACAAGGGATGAAAAGAGGCACGTGGGGTGGAAAGAGGTAATTGGGGTGGAAAGAGGCACACGGGTGGAAAGAGGGAGGAGAAAGAGGCAGAGGGGATGGAAAGAGGGGGTGGAAAATGTGCAAGGGGTGGAAAGGGCAGGGAGAAAGGGGCAAGGAGTGGAAAGAGGCATAAGGGGTGGAAAGAGGGAGGAGAAAGAGGCACAAGGGTTGGAACAAGGGTGTGGAAAGGAGTAGAAAGAGGCACAAGGGGTAGAAAGATGCAAAAGGGGTGGAAACAAGGGGTGGAAAGGGACAAGGGGTGGAAAGAGGCACAAGAGGTGGAAAGAGGGGGAAGAAAGAGGCAGAGGGGATGGAAAGAGGGGGTGAAAAAAGGCCAAAGGGTGGAAAGTGGTGTGGAAAGGGCAGGAAGAAAGGAGAAAGAGGTTGAAAGAGGCACAAGGGGTGGAAAGAGGGAGAGGAAGAGGCACATGGGGGTGGAAAGAGGAGGGAGAAAGAGGCACAAGGGGTGGAATGTGGCGCATGGCGGTGGAAAGAACAAGGGGTGGAAAAAGGTATATAAGGTAGAAACAGGGGGGATAAAGAAGCAAAAGAGTTGGACAGAGGCACCAGGGGTGGAAAGAGGGGGTGGAAGGGGGGAGAAAGGGTCAAGGGGTGCAAACAGGCACAAGGGGTGTACAAGGGGTGGAAAGAGGAGGGGAAAGAGGGGGTGAAAAAAAGGGTGGAAAGAGGTACATTGGGTGGAAAGAGGGGGTGGAAAAAGGCGCAAGGGTGGAAAGTGGTATACTAAAGGCGGGTAGAAAGGGGCAAGGGGTGGAAAGAGGCACAAGGGGTGGAAAGAGGTACAAGGGGTGGAAAGGGGTAGAGGAAGAGGGACATGGGGTGCAAAGAGGCACAATGGGTGGAAAGAGGGGAGAAAAAGAGGCACAAGGGGTGGAAAGAGGCACAGGGGGTGGAAGGAACAAGGGGTGAAAAAAGGTACATAAGGTAGAAAGAGGGGGGAGAAAGAAGCAAAAGAGTTGGAAAGAGGCACAAGGGGTGGAAAGAGGGGGTGGAAGGGGGAGAAAGGGTCAAGGGGTGCAAAGAGGCACAAGGGGTGTAAAGAGGAGGGGAAAGAGGCGCAAGGGGGGAAGAGGCAGAAAGGGAGGAAAGAGGTACATGGGGTGGAAAGAGGGGGTGGAAAAAAGGCGTAAGGGGTGGAAAGTGGTATGGAAAAGGCAGGGAGAAAGGGGCAAGGGGTTGAAAGAGGCAAAATGGGTGGAAAGAGGGGTGAAAGAGGCACAAGGGGTGGAAAGAGGCACAGGAGGTAGAAAGAACAAGGGATGGAAAAAGGTACATAAGATAGAAAGAAGGGGGAGAAAGAAGCAAAAGAGGTGGAAAGAGGCACAAGGGGTGGAAAGAACAGGGGTGGAAAAAGGTACATAAGATAGAAAGAAGGGGGAGAAAGAAGCAAAAGAGGTGGAAAGAGGCACAAGGGGTGGAAAGAACAGGGGGTGGAAAAAAGAGGAATTTAGTCTTACCTGTTAAATCCTTTTCTCTTAGTCCATACAGGTTACTGGTAACTCTGGGAGGCATCAGTCCCCTTTAGGTAGGCAGGAACATTCTCTAAATATATGCAGGGGGTGGAGCCTCCCTTCCCTCTCAGGCTGCAGTCCATCTAGCCTGCTTCAGAATTGTTTGAGAACTAACCAGACTAGATAGTAGAAGGAAAGAAGACTCCTGTGAGCATGCCCCGAAGGACTCCCACGTATTGCCACAGGAGAGCCAAGCATGGTCCCTTGACAGGGTGGGAGACCAGTAACCTGTATGGACTAAGAGAAAAGGATTTAATGTAAGACTAAAATCCTCTTTTCTCTGTCGTCCAATACAGGTTACTGGTAACTCTGGGATGTCCAAACATTGAGTTTCCCAGAGGCGGGAAGAAGGCAAGGACTAGGTGCAAGGCCCCCAAAGTCACCAAGACCTCTATGAACCTACCGGTCAGAGATCCCAACAAAACCGAAGTGTCAACGGACACCAACTAGGGGTAAAAACAGACTCCAGGAACTGTTACACAGCACACTTAAAGGGATAGTAATACTTCATTTTAACTTTATTTTATTTTGTAGGCATTAAAAAAACATGAAGAAAGATATGTCTTATGTCTCAAACCTTTATGGTTTAAGAGATATTCACAAGCAAAGTTTCCCCTCCCCGCCCTTTTTCCTAGTGTAAGACATCTCTTCTCAGATGTGAATCTGGTTGTAAGACTAGACAGATAACAGAAGGGGACATTCTTCTTTGTATGAAAACAATGAAAGCCCTTCCCCCCTTGACAAGTTTTTCAGCTTTTTCCCTTATCTTAATTGAAGATTGTCCCTCTCTGCAGTCTACCTGGGCACCTGCCTTCTGATCTGGCTGTACAGGGGGGGAATACTTTGCTTGTGAATATCTCTTAAACCATAAAGGTTTGAGAGATAAGACTTATATCATTCTTCATGTTTTTTTAATGCCTACAAAATAAAATAAAGATAAAACGAAGTATTACTATCCCTTTAACTAGAGCCAACAGGGCTCAACAGTAAGGAAGCACTGAGAACCTCAGAAGAAGATCCTAGACAGGCAAGACTGCCTCCAGGACCTTCTGGCATCAGCCTGAGCCAGCACATCCACACGGTAGTGCTTCGAAAAGGTGTGCACAGAGGACCAAGTGGCCGCCCTGCACAACTAATCGGCAGAAACCCGAAACTAGAAGTTCAAGAGGCCCCAACGGACCTGGCGGAATGAGCTGCGACCCGAAAGGAAACATGCTCATTCCACAACTCGTAGGATCTACAAACAGTGGACTTGATCCAGTACACAATGGTCACTTCGGATGCAGGTCTTCCTGCCCTAGGACCCCCCGGAATGACGAACAGAGAGTCAGACGTCCTGACAGATGCAGTGCGATGGACAGAACTTGAGACAACGCACCACAACCAACGAGTGGAATCCACCCACCTTGTCAGGGAAGTAGGGTAGAAAGAGAGCACCACAATCTCCTGATTGAAGAGAAACTCAGAGACCACCTGAGGCAAGAACTCCGTAAAAGGTGCGAAGCACCGCCTCATCCTTAGGAAACACCAGATAAAGAGGTTTACAGGATAGAGCTTTCAAGTCCGCCACCCGGCGAACTGATACAATTGCCATAAGAAGAAGCAATGTGCCACGTTAAGAGACATAGAGGAAGAGTAGCCAAAGACTCAAAGAGAGGACGTTGAAGAACTCCCAAGACAAAATTAAGGTCCCACTAAGGAGCCGGACTCCAAAAGGCAGGGCGCACATGAGCAACACCCTGGAAGAAACCCCTGATGTCAGGAAGATAGCAATGCATTTCTGGAAAACGACAGAAAGCGCAGAAGAAAGAACCGTAAGAGGATTCAGACTGAGTCCCCTGTCAACACCGTCCAACCAAAAGGTCAGGACAGTGGGAAGATCAAGTCATGAGACAGATCTCTGTCAGCACACCAAGACACAAATATCGACCAGACAGGGTGATAGATCTTGGAAGAAACAGGCTTACGGCACTAAGCATAGCAGACACAACAGCAGAAGAAACCCTTTCTTCCTTAAAATCGAGGATGCAACATATAGGCCATCAAATTGAGCCGATGAACATCGTCTTCCACAGATAACCCTGTAGAAGAAGAGCTGGACGAGAGGGGAGCCGAAATGGCTCCACCACAGATAGGGTCATAAACTCCGGATACCAGGGTTGACGATGTCAATCCGGAACAATCAGAATTACTGGACAACGTACCAATTACAATTTCTGTAACGTCCATATTAACATAGGGAGAGGAGAAAAAATGGCCAGAGAGAATGTCCAGGAATGGACATTGCATCAGCAACAGAGTTAGAGTGTCTCTCCCCAGGGGGCAAAACGGCGGAACCTTCCTGTTGTGTCCCATTGCCATCAGATCTACTGGGGCATTCCCCATCTCTGAACTAGGAGTTGAAACACCTCCGGATGTAGTTTCCACTCTCCGCTGTCGACTGTGTGATGACTGAGGAAGTCTGCCATGACGTTGTCTACTCCTGGAATGTGCACTGCGGAAATGACAGGAACATGAACCTCCACCCAGGTCAGAATGGCCTTGACCTCTAACCAAGTGGCGAGACTTCTTGCCCCGCCCTGTCTGTTGATGTAAGCCACTGCCGTGGTGTTGTCGGACTCCACTCAGACTGGACCGTCCTCCAGTTGAGACTCCTAATGATGGGAAAAAGGGACTCCTCCATGGGCCACTTCCCCTGAGCACTAAAGCGACCCAGAACAGCTCCCCAGCCCAGAAGGATGGCATCCGTTGTGACCTCGGTCCAGTAGGGAATCCGGAAGGATCTTCCCTGTAGGAGATTGGAAAGGCCCAACCACCACTCCAAGCTCAACTCGACATGAGGAGGGAATGAGATTGATAGCTTCTGATGATCTGGTCTGTCCCTGCATGTCCGTATCACAAATCCTTGAAGTTCCCTGGTGTACCATGTCAAATGGAACCGCCTCTATCGTGGAGATTAACTACCCCACCAGAGAAGACAACTTCGGAACCAGTATCCGATCGCGGGATAGGATCATTGAGACCCTTTGAACAACTTGATGGTTACCTCGTCCGGTAGAAAAACCATGCACCTCTGAGTATCGAACAGAAGACCCAGGTGCTGAGACGGAACAAGGTCTGACTTGACCAAGTTCGCAATCCAACCGTGAAGTGTAAGGAATTGAATGCAGGTCTGGACCTGCTGATGAAGAAGGTCCGCAGATGACGCTTGCAAAAGGCAAGTCGTCCATGTACGAAGTCACTCTGATGCCGTCTCGATGGAGGACAGATATCAAGGCCCCCAGCACCCTTTGGAAAACCTGGGGGGCTATTGTCAGACCAATGGAAGAGCTGAAACTGAAAATGACCTCTGGCGCAGGCAAACCTCAGATACTGCCTGCTCTCTAGATGGATTGGGATGTGCAATACACATCCTGAAGGTCCAGAGAAGCAAAGAACTCCCCCGGAGACATGGCAGCGAATACTGTGAGCAGAGACTCCTGACGATAGTGAGACTTCACTACAAAGGAATTAAGATCTTTCAGATCCAAAATAGGGCAGCATCCACTGTCCCTTTATTTATTAGGCTTGAATAGAATCCTGAACCCCTGTCCGCAGGGGGTACCTGTTCCAGGACATCCCTGTCCAGAAAAGCCTGAATAGCATCTTCGAACAGACGGCTTCTCTTGACTTCCCAAGGAGAACGAGAAAGATAAAGATGAAAAGGTGGGAGAGAAAAGAAAGGGATCATGTATCCCTCAGACACCACCAGAAAAGCTCATGGGTCCGACACTGAATCATCCCACGGTGTCGTGAGTCATGCCGAAGCAGTCACGAAGTCTTGGGCTTGTATGCGGCCTAGGGCTGCAATTGCTGCATGGTCTTGGAGGAGGAACGCGGAGCAGATGGAACCGCCTGGTTCGTTGTACGTGTCTCAGAGTGAAAGGAACGAAAAGACCGGTTACACGTAAAACGGCACTTTTTCTTAAAGACCAAGGGTAGAAGAGTACTCTAACCCCTGAGGCCTTCGCTAATTAGTTCCTTAAGTTCAGTTCCAAACAAGGAAGTACCTTCAAAAGGCAAAGAAAGAAAAACTTTCTTGGAAGCAGTGACAGCAAACCAAATCTTAAGCCAAAGCGCACGCCTAGCCACCACAGAAGTAATGGAGGGGAACCTCAAGTTACTTGTCAGTCCCTTGCAGCGCAGAAGCACCAGAAACATGTAAGATAGTAGATTGAGACAGTCTAGATATGGGTGCGTCCACTGTAGGGGGATGAACCCATGTAGTCATTTCTGTTTCAGAAAAGGGGAAAAGTTTAGCAAACTTTCTAGACACTGAAGAAGACTTGTCTGGAGTAATCCATGCGTCAGAACAGTCAAGAGTTGGGTTAGGAGGAAAATGAGTAAGGGGCTTTGCAGGCATCTGAAAAACATCAGAGGGATCAGAGGGAACCTGCTGAACCGATAGAATGTTGAGAGTGGACAATACAGCCCTGATCAGGCCCTCAGTAGAGGTTTCAGGATCAGCTTCAAATGGGTCCCTTAAAAGACCTGGAAGATTCCAAAAGAGCACCAATCTCAACATTCGAATCTAGCAACAATTCTTCCTCAGAAGAATCTGACACATCAGGTGCTCCCTGCGGTTGAGGCAGGGAGGATCTGATAATAGAGGGGGGTCTGCCATAAATGAAGTGCCCCCTGTATCTGGGATGTAAAGAGCTGTAAAGTGGACCTAAGGTCTCCAGTTGCAGCCATAAACTCTTGCACCCAAACTGGCTCAATAGCATGGCTGGAAGGCCCTGGGTTGCTGCCAGGAACTTCAGAACCTGCTGGGAAGAAATGACCAGAGAACACTCTAGGTAGCCCTGTGTGACAGGAAGAGCAATGCGCAATGGGGGATACTGATACCCCAGCTTCCTTAGTCTTAGGTCTAGCCCCTAGCTCCAGCGGTATAGACATTCTCACATTGTCAAAATAACCAACTGTACAATGAATCACCCAATTGTAGTGTGTAAAATTGATATTTCACCCCAGAAACGCTAAATATAGACTGTTCTGGCAGGCGAAGGGTCAATCTGCAGAGGAGAAAAGGATTTTCCAAGCCCTGTGTAGGATACTCATTGAGAAAAGTGCCCAAAATGGCTGCCGCTACGGGAGCCAATCAGAAATTAGGCGCGAATCAAGCACTCATGGGAAATGTAGTTTTTCCCAAAAAGTACCCCAAAACAGTGCCCAAAGCCCTCCAACACACTTGAACTATAAACCGGATGACAGAGCAAGGGTAGACAATTAAAATGAGCCCTCTCTGAAGTTGCTGTGTGAAGCGGTTACAGAGATACGTCCCAAACAGTGTTAACCCATAGAAAGTAAATGGAGCAATGGCATGTATGCGGTAAAGCGCGCCTTAAAGGAGCAGTACACAATTTGAATAAAAGTTAAACTACAAGTTAAAAACATGAACCACATGCAGGGAACATGTATGCATATAGAGAAAACACTGATCCAGTAAGGAAAGTGACAGAAAACCCCATTAAACATGTAAAACCAGCAAAGGACGGGTTAAGTTACCAAATAAACCTGCTCCAAATACCCACAGACATACACATATACACCCAATGAGTGCCGGAGTGCGCAATGAGAACTCCCAAATACTAGCCCAATTAAGGGACACTGTGGGACAAGTGGACCTACAGCACTCAAAGGGTGGCTCACCTTTTCCTGCAGATCTTCTGTCTTCAGGTTACCATATAGTAAGAATTACCTCAGTGGGCAATCCATGGGGAAGCACTTGTAACCAAGATATTCCCCCTTCAGGGCTTAAGGTCCACCAAAAGGCCCTGGACACTGAGCTAGCCACTTTGGAGAGGGCATTTGTCAGTCATGGTAACCCGCCTAATGGTGGTATTCCATATTTGACAGAAAAATAAACAAGAAACTAAAAACCAACAAGATGTTCTCCACCTGGTGTGTTCACACACAGAAACAAATAATTCTGAAGCAGGCTAGATGGACTGCAGCCTGAGAGGGAAGGGAAACTCCACCCCCTGCATACATTTAGAGAATGTTCCTGCCTACTTAAAGGGGACTGACGCCTCCCAGAGTTACCAGTAATCTGTATTGGACAACAGAGAAAGGTATATAAGGTAGAAAGAGGGGGAGAAAGAAGCAAAAGAGTTGGAAAGAGGCACACGGGGTGGAAAGAGGGGTGGAGGGGCAAGGGGTGCAAAGAGACACAAGGGGTGTACAAGAGGTGGAAAGAAGGAGGGGAAAGAGGCACAAGGGAGGAAAAGAGGCAGAAGGGGTGGAAAGAGGTACGTGGGGTGGAAAGAGGGGGGAAGAGGCAGAGGGGATGGAAAGAGGGGGTGGAAAAAGGTGCAAGGGGTGGAAAGTGGTATGGAAAAGGCAGGGAGAAAGGGGCAAGGGGTGGAAACAGGCACAAGGGGTGGAAAGAGGTACAAGGGGTAGAAAGGGGGAGAGGAAGAGGCACATGGGGTGGAAAGAGGCACAATGGGTGGTATGAGGCACAGGAAGTGGAAAGAACAAGGGGTGGAAAAAGGTACATAAGATAGAAAGAAGGGGGAGAAAGAAGCAAAAGAGGTGGAAAGATGCACAAGGAGTGGAAATAACAGGGGGTGGAAAAAGGTACATAAGGTAGAAAAAGGGGGAGAAAGAAGCAAAAGAGTTGGAAAGAGGCACAGGGGGTG
Source organism: Rhinophrynus dorsalis (assembly GCA_037306005.1). Classification (NCBI taxonomy): domain Eukaryota; kingdom Metazoa; phylum Chordata; class Amphibia; order Anura; family Rhinophrynidae; genus Rhinophrynus; species Rhinophrynus dorsalis. The sequence goes on along the minus strand of CM074720.1, from coordinate 199,722,239 downwards.
GAAAGGGGGGTGGAAGGGGGAGAAAGGGACACGGGGTGCAAAGATGCACAAGGGGTGTACAAGGGGTGTAAAGAGGAGGGGAAAGAGGCACAAGGGGGGAAGAGGGAGAAAGGGTGGAAAGAGGTACATGGGGTGGAAAGGGGGGGGAGAGGAAGAGGGTTTGGAAAAAGGCGCAAGGGGTTGAAAGTGGTATGGAAAAGGCGGGGAGAAAGGGTCAAGGGGTGGAAAGAGGCACAAGGGGTGGAAAGGGGGAGAGGAAGAGGCACATGGGGTGGAAAGAGGCACAATGGGAGGAAAGAGGGGGAAAGAGGCACAAGGGGTGGAAAGAGGCACAGGAGGCGGAAAGAACAAGGGATGGAAAAAGGTACAGAAGATAGAAAGAGGGGGAGAAAGAAGCAAAAGAGTTGGAAAGAGGCACAAGGGGTGGAAAGAGGGGGGGAGGGGCAAGGAGTGGAAAGAGGCACAATGGGTGGAAAGAGGGGGGAAAGAGGCACAAGGGGTGTAAAGACGCACAGGAGGTGGAAAGAACAAGTGATGGAAAAGGTACATAAGATAGAAAGAAGGGGGAGAAAGAAGCAAAAGAGGTGGAAAGAGGCACAAGGGGTGGAAAGAACAGGGGGTGGAAAAAGGTACATAAGGTAGAAAGAGGGGGAGAAAGAAGCAAAAGAGTTGGAAAGAGGCACAAGGGGTGGAAAGAGGGGGGGAAGGGGCAAGGGGTGCAAAGAGGCACAAGGGGTGTACAAGAGGTTTAAAGATAAGGGGAAAGAGGCACAAGGGGGGGAAGAGGCAGAAAGGGTGGAAAGAGGCACAAGGGGGGGGAAAGAGGCAGAAACGGTGGAAAGAGGTACATGGGGGGAAAGAGGCAGAGGGGATGGAAAGAGGGGGTGGAAAAAGGCACAAGGGGTGGAAACTGGTATGGAAGAGGTGGGGAGAAAGGGGCAAGGGGTGGAAAGAGGTACAAGGGGTGGAAAGGGGGAAAGGAAGAGGCACATGGGGTGGAAAGAGGCACAGTGGGTGGAAAGAGGCACAGGAAGTGGAAAGAACAAGGGGTGGCGAAAGGTACATAAGATAGAAAGAAGGGGGAGAAAGAAGCAAAAGAGGTGGAAAGAGGCACAAGTGGTGGAAAGAGGGGGTGGAAGGGGGGGAGGGGCAAGGGGTGCAAAGAGGTTTAAAGATAAGGGGAAAGAGGCACAAGGGGGGGGTAAGAGGCAGAAAGGGTGGAAAGAGGTACATGGGGGGAAGAGACAGAGGGGATGGAAAGAGGGGGTGGAAAAATGCGCAAGGGGTGGAAAGTGGTATGGAAGAGGTGGGGAGAAAGGGGCAAGGGGTGGAAAGAGGCACAAGGGGTGGAAAGAGGTACAAGGGGTGGAAAGGGGGAAAGGAAGAGGCACAATGGGTGGAAAGAGGCACAATGGGTGGAAAGAGGCACAGGAGGTGGAAAGAACAAGGGGTGGAGAAAGGTACATAAGAGAGAAAGAAGGGGGAGAAAGAAGCAAAAGAGTTGGAAAAAAGGCACAAGTGGTGAAAATAACAGGGGGTGGAAAAAGGTACATAAGGTAGAAAAAGGGGGAGAAAGAAGCAAAAGAGTTGGAAAGAGGCACAAGGGGTGGAAAGAGGGGGTGGAAGGGGGGAGGGGCAAGGGGCGCAAGGAGGCACAAGGGGTGTACAAGAGGTGGAAAGAGGGAGGGGAAAGAGGCACAAGGGTGGAAAGAAGGGGTGAAAAGAAGCAGAAGGGGTGGAAAGAGATACACGGGGTGGAAAGAGGCACAAGGGGTGAAAAGGAAAAGAAATGGACAAGGGGTGGAAAGAGGTACAAGGGGTGGCAAAAGGGAGGGGAAAGAGGCACAATGGGTGGAAAGAGACACAAGGGGTGGAAAGATGTACAAGAGGTGGAAAGAGGGGGAAGAAAGAGAGAAGAGGTGGAAAAAGATACAAGGGGTGGAAATAGGGGGGAGAGAGAGGCACAATGGGTAGAAAAAAAGGAAAGCATTAATGAGCTTGCAGACTTTCAGTATGGGCAAGAGGAGAAGAAAGAGGCAAGAGGATGGAGAAAGAGGCACAAGGGGTGGAAAGAGGCACATGGGATGGAACGAGGGGGGAGAAAGAGGCACAAGGGGTGGACAGAGGTATAAGGGGTAGAAGTAGACACAAGGGGTTGAAAGAGTGGGATAAAGAGGCACAAGGGGTGTAAAGAGGGGGAGGACAGAAGGGTAGGAAAAAGCACAAGGGGTGAACAGAAGGGGAGGAAAAGGCACAAGGGGTGGAAAGAGATACATGGGGTGGAAAGAAGCACAAGGGGTGGAAAGAGGGGGAGAAAGAGGCACAAGGGGTGGAAAGAGGGGGTGGAAAGAGGAGGGAGAAGAGACACAAGGGATTGAAAGAGGAAAGGCATTAAAGAGCTCGTAGATGTTCAATATGGGCAAGAGGAGAAGAAAGAGGCAAGAGGGTGGAGAGGGAGGCACAACGGTGTAGAAAGAGATGTAAGGGTGGAAAGAGCAACAATGGTTGGAAAGAGGGGGAGAAAGAGGCACAAGGGATGGAAAGAGATATAAGGGTGGAAAGAGGAACAAGGGGTGGAAAGAGGTGGGAGAAAGAGGCACAAGGGATGGAAAGAGGCAACGGGAGGCAAGAGGGGCAGAAAGGGGGAAGGGGTAAAAGAGGCACAAGTGATGGAAAGAGACACAAGGGCTGGAAATATGGGGAAGAAAGAGGCACAAGGGTTGGAAAGAAGGGGGTGAAAGGTACAAGGGGTGAAAAGAAGGGGTGGAAAGATGTACATGGGGCAGAAAGAAGCACCAGGGGTGCAAAGAGGGGGGTAAGAGGCACAATGGATGGAAAGAGGCAACGGGAGGCAAGAGGGGGAGAAAGGGGGAAGGGGTAAAAGAGGCACAAGTGATGGAAAGAGACACAAGGGCTGGAAATATGGGGAAGAAAGAGGCACAAGGGTTGGAAAGAAGGGGGTGAAAGGTACAAGGGGTGAAAAGAAGGGGTGGAAAGATGTACATGGGGCAGAAAGAAGCACCAGGGGTGCAAAGAGGGGGGTAAGAGGCACAATGGATGGAAAGAGGGGGTGGAAAGAGGCAGAAGGGGTGGAGAAAGGGCAAAGGGTGGACATAGGTCCAAGGGGTGGAAAGAGAGAGGGGAAAGAGGCACAAGATGTGAAAAGAGAGGGTGGAAAGAGGCACATTGGGTGAAGAGAGGTACAAGGGTTGGAAAGAGGGGGGGGAAGAGGCACAAGAGTTGGAAAGAGGGGGGAGAAAGAGGCCTATTTATCCCACTTGCTTCTTTTTCTTTACTCCATTCTTAACTTTTTTTGACATCTTTTTCAATTATCTTTCTCCATTCTTACCTCTTTCTCCCCCTTGCCTCTTTCTTTTTATCCCCCCCTTGCCTCATTATCCCTCCTCTTGCCTCCCACTTTCTCCCCCTCTTACCTCTTTCTCCTTTATCTCCCCTCTTGCATTTCTTTCTCTCCCTCTTGCCTCTCTTTCTCCATCTCTTCCTCTTTATCCCTTCTTTTGCAGCCTTCTCTTTTCCCCCCTGTCTCTTTATCCCTCCTCTTAATCCCTTCTCTTGCATCCTTCTCTTTATCCCTCCTCTTTGCCCCCTTGCCTCTTTATCCTTCATCTTGCCCCTTTTTTATCCCTCCTCTTGCTTCTTTATCCTTCTTTGCATCCTCTTGCCTCTCTTTCTCCCCCTCTTCCCACTCTCTTTATCCTCTCTTTATCCCTCCTCTTGCATCCTTCTCTTTCTCCCCTTCTTGCCTGTTTCTCTTTATCCCTCCTCTTGCATCCTTCTCTCTTCCCTCCTCTTCCCTCTTTTCCCCTTGCCCCTTTATCCCTAATCTTGCCCCTTTCTCTGTATCCCTCCTCTTGTATCCTTCTCTTTATTCCTCCTCTTGCTTCTTTAGCCCTCCTCTTGAATCCTTCGTTCTCCCCCTCTTGCCTATCTATTTTTCTCCCTCTCTTGCTTCTTTCTCTTTTCTCCCTTTCATGCAGCAATGTGAAGGGTAGTGAAGGAGTGAGAGCAGGTGGCAAGGTGGAGGACTGTGATGGAAAGAGGAGGAAGTGAAAGGCATCTGAGAGAAAACCCCTACACAACTCTTTCTTTAGATTGTGCTGCGACATTGACATCCCTGTGTCACCACACAGGACTCAATAACTTGTATTTTCAGCAGCCGTTATGCAGCTAGTGCTCATGGAGGAGTTGAGCCAGGAATAAGAGGAGCACAATACCAGCAGGCAAGTCAATACATACATATTGTATTTATGTGACTAGAGGGTATATTCTGACAGTGATTAGCTTTGTGAGACACAATCTTTCAGCAATTGGCATCCTGAAGCACTGCAGCACTGGATGTTGTGGTCCTGAACAGCTAGAGAGCCTCAAGTTGTCCACCATAGTTGTATATGCATACTAGATGTCAGCCCAACAGTAGTGATTCCCACTTTTTATTTGCACTTCACATTGCCCTTACCAGTGACAAATGTGTGCTTCTCATGCAACAGTAGGTGCTTCTTATCTGGGCATACTGTCCAATAGGCCTACAGGTCCAATTGTAGAGGCATAATTGGTAGTCATTGTAAGTGCTATGGTATCACTAGTGTAGCTTAATTTCAGTGGTAACACTAGTTTAGCTTTATTTTAATTGTAGGCTCTTTGGTATCACTGATGTACCTTCTTTTCATTTGTAAGCTCTGAGGTATTGTCTGTAGCTCCATTAAAATTATAAGCTCTGTGGTATCACTAGTATAGCTCCATTTCATTGCTAAGATATGTGGTGCCACTAGAGTAGCGCCATCTCAATGTTAAACTATGTGGTATCAGTAGGGTAGCACCATGTCAACTGTAAGCTATGTGGTATTACTAGTGTAGCTCCATTTCAGTTGTAAGCTCTGTGGTATCACTAGTGTAGCACAATTTTAAATGTAAGTTTTGTGGCATCACTTGCCTTGCTTCTCATCATTAATGACATTTCTAAGACGTTTGTGTCATGTGTTTTTATTCTTAGAATAAACAGTTTCCATCTGTCTGGTAACATAGAGGGAACACACCACTGTATATAGCTGTCTCGTCACATATGTATGTACCAAAAAAACTACTTTCCATGGTAAATGTTCAGTACTGCCACTGCTATCTTCAACCTTGTCTCCGTGCTGCAAACTACGCACTCAGGCCCAAAAAAGGTTTAGCCATCACTGAGCTACAGTATATGTAACTGAGCAAATGAGGATGCCTCCAGAGCATACTCCCACACTGTTGCAGAGACTGCGAAGCATGGCATGAGACATGTGGTGAGGAAACAAAATAATCTAGTCTTCTAGTAGAAACACATTCCCCAGGAGAGTCTCTAATCTTATACAGAGAAAGTGTAGGGCCTGGGATGATATCAGAGCAAATTTCTTGAAATTGAGCCCCCAACCATGTGGCACCAGAACATACATCAAAGTCTGAATCTGAAGGCACAAAGTTTCCTCTGAAGGAGCCTTCAGCAAAAGGTCATAAAGGCAGAGTCAAGGAGATCCCTAGAAAGCAAATGTGATCTGGCAGATCTGTCATGACTTTTTTTTTTTGAGACTCGAGGAGTGGAGTGAAACCAGAAGGGAATAGCAGTGAACTGAAAATTACTGTTGTGAAAGGCTAACTGTGGGAAATGCTTATGATATGCATGGAGGTGAATATGCAGGTAAGCATCCTCTATGCCTAGGGAAGCCACAAATTACTTTGGACATATGGCAGTGATGACGAAGCACAAGGACTCCATCTTGAACCAAGGAGGGAGAACAAAATGATTTAGAAGCTTTAAGTCCTGAATAAGACTTTTTGGGACCTAGTAAAAGTTGGAACAGACACTGATACCTGCATATCTACCACAGAAGAGATGGTGTCTAAAAACAGATTACTTTGCACAGGATTGCGAGGAACTTTATACATAAAAGTAAACAGAAGGGAGGAAGGGACCTGAAGTCTATGTGGTACCTTTCCCAAATTACCCCTAAAACACACCAATCCACCATTGAAACTGCCCCTGCTCTGTGAAAAAAGTGTAATCAACCTAATGCTTGAGGCAGTTTAAACCCCTGTGATTCAGGTGGAGGTAGGCTTGTCATCTTTGGGCTCCTGGGTAACAAAAGCTACAATTCTTATGTGGAAAAAAGTAATGTTTAGGACTAACCTGAGGCAATAAGGTGCCTCCTGTTTCATGAAATATAAGCTTCTCCAGTTCTACTTGCTCACAAAAGGACTTCATGGGAGACTGGTCATTTGATCAGATTTTTCTGCCAGAGTGTGTAAACCTTGCAACCTCAAAGGCAGATTCAGCAAGATGTGCATTAATTTAAAGCAGAACTACAACCTATTTTTAAAGTGTATGTCCACTAATTCCCTATCTGGCAACTAGCTGCTCAGTAGTGCTAGTCGCCAGAATAATTACCTGGTTAAACAGAATGAGACCCTGCTCCGGGGCTGACAGACAGTAGAGCATGCAGACATCTTTCCATAGTGACGTCTGCACGCCTGCTTTACAGCTGACATCAGGGAGGGGGGAACTTTAGAACACTATCTCTCAAACCATAAAGGTCTGACAGATAGGAATTGCATCAATGGATTTCTTATTTTATGGTCTATAATATTACTTTTTATATAATTAAGACATTACTATCCCTTTAATGTTTGATTAAACTTCAATAAATATATTTTCAATTAGTGTGTGTAAAAACAATACTTTTTTTTTTAAATAAATCTAAAAAAGACCAAACATGTTGCTGCAAGTAGATCCTAAATGGACCTACAGCCATCCTGCCCCCAGCTCCAGCAGTGAAGGGGTTAATACCCCCACCTCTGGCCTCTACTTGTTCAATACTCTGTCTGTTCTCTGCTTCTCTCTGCCTTACTTTTATAGTAAGGAAGAGAGACGCAAAGAATAGTCACAAAGGCAATATGTTAAACACATTGCCTCTGTGAATGAAAAAGCCAGTACACGTGACCACTGTAGGAGCGATCACTTGTTCCCGCCAGAATAGAGAAGGACTGAAACTGAGCTCTCTGGTCCTAGACCACTCAGTTTCAGTCTCCACATCATGATAGCAGCACGCACTGAGGCGCGCTGCTACCATTCAACCTTTAATGTGTCAGGACCGTCATGGTTCCTTATGCAAAGTCTGCCCTTGACAGTCCTGGCACATCGTGGGTCTTTAAGGTGTTAATCCATGGGTTAAGAAGGTAAGTGGGTATTTTGTTTGCCTTTTTGCTGACTGATAAAATGTTAAGTTTCTCCTAGGATGCTAATGCACTGCACATCTCGCCCTTGTGCGAGTGGTACGCAAAACATCACTTAGCAAATCATTGTGTATGCCTCTGACACAGGGTTAATGAATGAATTGAAAATATTTATATTATTGCTGACTGATAAATGTTAGTTTACTCCTAGGATGCCACTAGTGCACTCATGTTTCCCCCCTGGCACAGACTCAAGGGGTTGTTTAGCCTGTACAGGCTATGCATTAACCCTTTGAGTGCCAGACGGTTTTCCCTCCAGCAGTCAAGTGTTTAGTTATGCTGGATAGATGGAGGCTGCTGATTGCTGCTCAGGAGATTTACGGAGATCTTTACCTGGCCTAATATTTGTCACTGTAGTCTCTTAGGAGACGGTTTACAATATGTGAATGCACAATGTTAGTTGATTAATTCTCGCTCTTATAATACAGCTTACTTTTGTTTTTGTGTGTCTTTAACATTATTTTTGGGGCTTGAAATCGGACTTTATATACCAGCTAAGGTATTATGGGAAACCTGTGTCCTATCATACTGACAAAAATATCTATAGAAATATAGATCCATCCTTGCATCCTCCTCTTTATCCCCATTTTGCTTCTTTATCCCCCTCTTGCCTCTCTCTTTCTCCCCTTCTTGCCCCTTTCTCTTTTCTCCTCCTCTTGTGGCAATGTGGAAGGTTGTGAGGGAGAGAGCAGGTGGCAATGTAGAGGCCTGTGAGGGAGAGAGGAGGCAGCGAGAAGCATCAGAGAGAAAATCTCTTTAGATTTAGATTGTGGTGTGACTGACATCCCTGTGTCACCACACAGAACTTAATAGCTTGAATTTTCAGTAGCCGTTATGCAGCTAGTACTCATTTGAGCTGAGTCAGAAAGAAGAGAAGCACAATACCAGCAGGAAAGTCAGCACATACATATTGTATTTATGTGAATAGAGGGCAGATGTGCTTAGCTTTGTGAGATACAGTCTTTCAGTGATGCCCAGCACAGCTGTACATGCATACCAGATACCAACCCAGCACTAGTGATTCCCACTTTTTATTTGCATGTCACACTTCCCTTACCAGTGTTAAATGTTTGCTTCTCATGCAACAGTAGGTGCTTCTTATCAGGGCAGTGTGTCCAGTGGGCCATTGAAGGTGACCTACAGGTCCAATTGTAGAGGCATAATTGGTAGTCATAGAATTGTAAGTAAGGTGGTATCACTAATGTAGCTTAATTTCAGTGGTAACACTACTTTAACTTTACTTAAATTGTAGGCTCTTTGGTATCACAAATGTACCTTCATTTCGGTTGTAAGCGCTGTGTTATCACTAGTGTAGCTCAATTTCATTGCTAAACTCTGTGGTACCACTTGTGCAGCACCATCTCGATTTTAAACTATGTAGTATCCATAGAGTAGCACCATTTCAACTGTAAGCTACGTGGTATTACTAGTGCAGCTCCATTTCAGTTACAAGCTCGGTGGTATCACTAGTGTAGCACAATTTTAACTGTAAGCTTTGTGGCATCGCTTGCCTTTCTTCTCATCATTAATGACATTTCTAAGACGTTTGGTTTCATGTGTATTTATTTTTAGAACAAACAGTTTCCATCTGTCTGAGAAAATAAAGAGAACACACAGCTGGGGCTGGATTCGTATTTGAGGGACACTGGACACCTGTTGAATATTTTGGAAGATTTTTGTTGGGAGGATGGATATAATTGGGCCACATTGGATGTTACAGCCCTGTATTCAAGTATTCCACATGAGGCTGGGATTTTGGCAGTCCAGCATTTCCTTAATTTAGATTTATTTATGCCAGCTAAACAAAGAGAGTTTATTATTAACTCTATTTTTTTATACTTGAGCACAATTATTTTTTATTTTTAGATACTTTCTACAGACAGGCCCGAGGAGCAGCGATGGGAACGAGATTTGCACCCAGTTACGCTAATTTGTTTATGGGCTTTTTTGAGTTCACCTTTTTAGGATCCAATTGTCCATATGTTGCAAATCTCTATCGCCGCTTCATCGATGATCTGTTTGTGGTTTGAAAGGGAGATGCTGATACTTTTGCCTCGTTTGTGGAATACTTGAATGCGAATCCATGGAAGATCAAGTTCACCTCCACTTTCCATTCTAAACACATTGTGTTTTTGGATTTAGAGTTGGATATAAATTAACAAAATGAAATTATCAGTAGTACTCATTTTAAAACTATTGACACAAATAGTTATTTGGACTATAATAGTTCACATCACAGTCAATGGTTAAACAATGTGCCATATAGTCAATTTTTAAGACTTAGACGCAATTGCAATCGAATGGAGGACTATGAAAAACAGAGTCAGATTTTAATTACAAGGTTTAAAGAAAAGGGATATCCCAGAAACTTGATAAAATCGTCTTTTTTGAAAGCTAAAAATACTTGTAGGTCAAAAATATTAGAAAAACAAAATGTGAAGACACAGAATAGGGACAAAAAAGATGGATTGAATGAAAGTAAAGGGAAAATTTCAGGTAAGAAAAGTTTAAACTTTGTCACGCAATATAATGTGGCACACAAGGAGATAAAAAAGATATTTAGTAAGCATTGGTCTATTTTACTTAGTGATCCTTTTTTAAAAAAGACTCTTCCTAAACAACCAAAAATTATATATAGGAAAGCTAGAACATTAAGAAATAATATTGCCCCAAGTAGGTTAAAAAGAGCAAATGGGAATTTAAGTGAAAAGAGAGTCCTTTTTTCTAGTGTATGTGGAAATTACAAATGTGGACATGACAAATGTTTGACATGTAAAAGTATAGAACATAAGGTAAAAGATTTTAAGTCATATGTTACGGGTGAAGGTTTTAAGATTAAACAACATATGACGTGTGAGAGCTCATTTGTAGTTTACCTTATTAGTTGTGTTTGCGGGTTGCAATATGTAGGGAGGACAACACAAAAATTAAGGACTCGTTTTGGGCAACATAGGAGAAATGTGGAAAAAGGATTTCTCTTACACAGTGTCTCACGGCACTGTACAGTAATGCATAATAGAGATCCATCAGTATTGAGAATAATGCCGATTGAACATATAACCCATTCTTTTAGCTATAATAGGACACAGAGACTTATAAATCGTGAATCATTTTGGATATTTAAATTGGATACGTTAATTCCGTTGGGTTTGAATGAAATAATAGAAAGTACCAAGTAAAATGTTTTTTATTTAACCGACATTACAATTAGGATTTTTCAGTGATTTACAATATGTATAAAAACATCACATTGTGGTTTATGTAATTGTAATTAGAATGACAATGAATATATATTTTTTCACATCTATTAGGTATGGGGTAATGGGTCACATCACTTTTCAATATCATTCACATTTTTATGATTATTATTATTAGAGAGAAGGTATATATGGGTTATGTAACATATAATTAGGTTTTCTCAATCAACTATTTGTGTCAACACGTTTATAAGTTATGGGTCACGCTGATTTTCATATAGAATTAGGCTGAAAAATAATGGACCCAACAAATTATTTATAGAGAGTATTATAAATATATATGGATAGTTAGTGTTGTGTATATATGTTTGTGTAAATTTGTATATTCAACAATATATAAATATATATAAAGGTGGATTGGGTGTTTGGGTGTCTGTGTGTGTGTGGCGTCGTGTGTGTTGCGATGGAATAGCATCTGGGGGTATGATTGTTGTGGGGGAATGTGGTGATGAATCCTCCTAGGTGTTGTTTCGTTGCGGTATGTGCGATGTTGCACGTGGATATTCAGATATTCAGTCTATTTTTTAATGAAGGTGAACATTTAGTCCCCCGATATGTAAGCCAGCCTTTGGATGATTTTAAGGATTATTATCTCCCTCTCTCCCCTTTTTTCTAGGTGAAATATATGTTTATTGGAGAGAATTGGACCCTTTAAGTAAGTAAGGGTTAAGCCTGTAATGGTTAATGAGATAAAAGAAATTAAGTATATGAGGGTATTTTTGGTTTAATGATTGTGCCCTTTTAGGGATTTAAAGGGTTAATAGTAGGATTAGATGTAGAGCGGAAATCCGGTGTAAATTAGCGATATAAGTTAGTGCAGATGAGAGTGTTAGTAGTAGGTGATAGATCTCATTTTTATGTTTGAGAAAGTGGCGGGTATTCGCCACGAAACGCGTTACATGGAATAAAACAGAGATCATTGTTTTTAAATATATAAATGTTTTGGAAAACATTTTTTTAAGTATTATACTATACATAAGTTTTTTAAGTGAAGAAATAAATAACTTTTTGATATTTTGAAGCTACACTCTCTTATTGCTACTTTTTGGCTTGTTTAAGCCCTTATAATTATATTGAAAGGGGTTTATATATTGCTTTTGTATGGATTGAGTGCAAAGAAAGAGATTTTCTATATTTACCCCGGTATTATTGGAGAACCAACACAGAGGATTACGCTGTTTCAAACACCGGTGACAAGGATACACCGGTGTTACACATTGTGAGAGTATAGATGATTATTGTTCCCGTTGTATAGCTGATTCAAGCGCTTCTTCTATCCAGTAAGGATTGTACTGGCACTTTGTTTGTTTCTTTACACAGCTGTATTTAGCTGTCTCTTCAAATATGTATGCACCAAAAAAACCTCCTTTTCATAGTAATTTTTCAATACTGGCACTTTGCTATCTCCAACCTTGTCTTTGTGCTGCAAACTGGGCACTCGGGCAAAAAAGGTTTGCAATCACTGGACTAGACAAACTTGGTTTATTTATTCTAGAGAAAAGATGACTAAGAGGAGTGTAACGGATGTTATCCGTTACTTAGGCCCTTGTCTGGACCGCGAACAATCTTCTTAAAGACTATGGCCCTGTGGCCTTAGTTGAACTATGATAGGGGTTCCCCTAGCATTATGCTACAAGGTTTTATGTCGAATATTGTACGTTTGTATATTGTCGAATGTCGAATATCGTATGTTTAATGTATTGAGGGATACACGAACACCGAAGCCGGTGGTTCCCCGGTTCCTTTGTTCAGGGCATCAATGCCGTCTCGAACGCGGGAAACCGGAGGCAGTGAGTCGACGCCGGATTGGTCGACGTACGACTCACTGCGCACACTGATTGGCCAGGGTTGAAGCCGCATATTCAAACTAGTGTGTACGTGCTTCAACCCCTGGCCCAGTTCTCAGATGTGTATTCCCTCTGATCAACCCATTGTCTTTGTCCAGACGTTGATTAATCATGTTAAGTCTACCATTGTCAATATTGTGTTCAGTAACCCATCTCCCATTGGTCTGTTTCCCTTAGTTACTATTGGTCCCTTTGTACCCTCTGCCATTGGTCCATTGTTCCCCGTCACCATTGGTCTGTTGCATATGCCCATTGTGTTGGATTGGTCCCTGGGCCAAGCCTGCATTAGAATGCCTGGCCCTTCCCCTCCCTATTGTGATACCATGTGTAACTGTACAAAAGATGTATTGTGTGTTCAATAAAGTGTGTTACTTTTGGAGTGAACCAGAGTCCTGGAGTCTGTTTGTTCCCATGGTAAAAGTGGCCACTCTGCCGCCCATTCGAACCAGGTTCCTGTACGTTCGTCCGTCTGCTGCCAGGATCCCGCTACCGAACCTTGTATCCTGTCAGGCGGCAACGTGGACTCTGCCCTGTGGTTCTCCTGCCTACAGCTTCAACCTTCGAGTCGAGCACCGGAGTGCTCGAACGGCTGGAGATACAGTCTGTGGTTCCTGCTACACTTTTCTTGATTCGGTCCTGTGCTTGTTCGACGGTGTTCGAGTGTCGTGACCCCTCCGGTAGCCGCATCCTTCGAGCAGAATCGGTCTTCCCGAGGTTCGACGCCGCTTTGAGTCGACCTCCGGAACGCTGATTTGCTCGACCGGTGCACTCGACGGCGCCAGCCTGGAGTCGAGAAGGAGAGACCCGGGGACTAAGACGGAAGGCGACCCGGTCTTCATACCACCTTCCGTTACATTAGGCGACCCGGTCTTCATACCACCTTCCATTACATTGGTGGCAGCAGTGGGATTTCTCCTTCTTTCATCGAGTGCCGTGACCCCTCCGGTAGCCGCATCCTTCGAGCAGAATCGGTCTTTCCGAGGTTCGCCGCCGCTTTGAGTCGACCTCTGGAACGCTGATTTGCTCGACCGGTGCACTCGACGCCGCCAGTCCGGCGTCGAGAAGGAGAGACCCGGGGACTAAGACGAAGGCGACCCGGTCTTCATACCACCTTCCATTACAAGGAGATCTTATCACAATGTACAAGTATATGAGAGGTCAATAAAACCGGGCACACTTTGTAGACCTTCCCAGTGAAGTATTCCTTTCTAGATAGCACTATTTCGGCTCTACTGAAGAGCCACCGGCCAGTCCCAGGACCAGGATATCCTGCTGTCAGCTAGAGCTCTGACATCAGTGAAAGGGTGGGAGGGGGGAACTTTAGCAGCTTATATCGCTCAAACTATACATGTTTATGAGATCGGAGGTAGGTCATTGCATTTATATTTTTATTATCTACACTATTAAACTTTCTTAAAAGTAACCAGTACTATCCCTTTAATAAGAATTCCAACTAGCTTAACATTCTAAAAGGTGCTTTGTATTTGTGCTTCTCTTCCCTAATGACAGATCTGTATTGAAACACAAACCCAGTAGCAGAAATGGTAGATGTGGACCTCACAGAGTCACCAAAGAAAAAGGCAAAAAAAAGCCTGCCAGTTTAAAGATTCATGGCGAGAACATCACCCTTTTGTCCAAAAATCAAGGCGAGTGCCAACATTTGCTTTTTGTGAAGTTTGCAGATGCCACTTTTCAATTAACCATGGTGGTTTTTTAAATTATATCACTAGACAAATTGGTACAGACAAGCATGCTGTAGTACAATCAAAATACCTGTACTCCTTTTTTTTCTCTACTCCTCAGTCAAAAATGGCAGTAAACTTAACTAAAGCTGAGGTTTTATTTACAGGCTTCATAGTTGAACATAATCTATCCATCACAACCAGTGTTCATGTGAAATATCTCTTTAAAAAAATTTTTTTCAGATTCCAAAATTGCAGAAATATATGCATGTGCTTCAACCAAACCCACCCACATTCTTCAGGGTGCAGTAGCACCAGAAGCACTTAACCCCTTAAGGACCAGCCGCGCGACAGGCACTTAAGGACCAAGGAGCATTTTTTTTTTTGTTACTGGAATCAGAGGTCCCCAAACAGCATGCAGTCACGAGAGGAACCCTGAATTCCAGGACGTACGTGTATGTCATGGGTCCTTAACGCACATGTACGTCCTTGGTCCTTAATGGATTAAACATGAAAGAGGAGCAATTGAAAGGAGGGAAACATATTTTGGATGGTCTTTGGATGCAAGTTCAGATGAATTTGATAAATATTTCCCAGTGTTGATTATATACAAGTGCCCAGACACAGGCCTAATAGTTACAGAGTTCCTAGATATGGTGACTTGCAATAAATCTGGAGTTGTTTCATGCAGTCAATGAAATGTTGTCAAAACATAACATTGATTGGAATAAATGTGCTGCAAATTCTGCTGATAATGCAACAAACATACAGGGTAAGCAACCTAGTGTTCAGTCATAGATTCTTTCCAAGCAAAACTCAGAGTAGAAAGTATTTTCTCTCGGTTGTCCTTGTCACCTTGTGCATTTAATGGCAGAACATGTATCAAAAATGCTAACCATAAATGTAGTGAAATCAATTATTGACATTTACTACCACTTCCATAAAAGTGTCCAGACAGTTGCTTCACTAAATGACTACGTTATTTTGTAACACAAGTGTTAGAAAGATTGTTAAACATGTAAAAACATGCTGGTTGTCCCTTGAAAAGTCTATTGAAAGGACTTTGTTTGGGATGGGTTTTATGCCTACTTTGTAAGCACCTTTGATGAAGAGGGTAAAGAAGGTTCCCTTGGGGTCAAGGAACAGAGAATTTTAAGGAAAATCAAGAACCCAATTACAAAAGTGTTCCTGCTGTTCTTGCATGCAGTTTTACCAATATTCAACAAATGTAATCTTTTGCTTAAAACAGAAGCTCCAATGATCCACCTTTTACATCAAGCTATGATCACGCTATATAGGGATATATTGCTGAGGTTTGTACAGCCCACAGTCATAGCTGAAAGGGACTGCCTTTCAGACATTGACAATAGGAACTATAATGTTCAGATATCAGCCCATGAGCTCCTTTTGGCTTTGAGGCAACAAATTATGGCAGAAGACAAAACGTAATTGATTTGACACCATACAAAAACTTTCTGGCAGAAACGGTGCAATTTTACTGCAAAGCCCTGGATTATATGAAAAAAGCAATGCCTGCAAATGACCAGGTGCTCACAAACCTGACTTTTATAAGCCCATCTAACCGATTGTGTTCATCGATCAGTAATGTTCAAGCGGTCACAAAGAGATTCCCCAATGTTGTTGGTGCACAGAAGCTGAATGGTCTGTTTTTAGAATTTAGGGACTATCAGTCTTGTGATTTACTGTCCCAGTCTGACAGCAGTTCAAGTATAGATGAAGTCTGTAACAACATTTCACAGATTAAAGTTCCAGTGACTGGACAGCCCAGATTCCCCATTTTATGCAATCTTGTTAAATTTCTCTGCCTAATTCCACACAGCAATGCTTCATGTGAAAGGCTTTTCAGTATTGTGTGGAAAATCATGACTGAGCAAGGGCAAGAAAATCAAGCAATGTGAATTTTGCAAACATGTGTTATGTCAGTATTCTATTGCAGAACCACAGTAAAACAAAACTGGTGTAGACAGCACATTTCAGAGAACTAACAAAATCGGTGCTGTCTGCTTTTATTCGACCACCGCCTAAAAAAAACAAGGAAATAGGCATACGTTTGACGACAGGAAGATCAAGTTCAGTATTAAATGTGTTTCTCACATCATCAAACTCTGACATAGAATGCCTCCCTTCGACATATTAACCCCTCCCTTTTAAAAGTCGACTTACAGTGATTTGTTTCACCTCATTAATTTGACAAATATTGTTCACATTCCACATTTTAACCCTTCCCCTTCAAAATTCAACTACAGTGCTCCCATGACTTTCTTTCACCATTTAAATTTGACAAATATTGTTCACATTCAACATTTTAACCCCTCCTCCTTGAAAATTTGACTAAATTGCTCCCATGACTTTCTTTCACCATTTAAATTCGACAAATAATGTTCACATTCAACATTTTAACCCTTCCCCTTTAAAATACGACTTATAGTGTTCCTATGACCTTCTTTTTCCAATTCGAATAATATTGCTCCCATTCAACATTGTTTATTCTCCAATGTTACTACAAAATACAAACTTTTTATGTGTCACAGTGGTTCCTGTGCAAGAATGTATAACTTGCTGTGCTAAGTGTGAAAGATAGCTAACTCCTACTATTTGATGGGTAAACTCATTTGATGTGTTAATGCTACAGTAAGAAGTGATACTAACCCCTCCTTTACGGTTGTGAGGAAGGTTACTGAATAAGTGTGACCCAATTTACATAACAATAAGTGAAACTATTATAATAATAGTTTCACTTATTGTAATTTGCAGTAAAGTTGGAGAATAAACAATGTTGAATGGGAGCATTATTATTCGAATTAAAATGGAGAAAGAAGGTCATAGGAACACTATAAGTAACATTTGAAAGGGGACGGGTTAAAATGTCAAATGTGAACAGTATCTGTAGAATTTAAATGGTGAAAGGAAGTCATGGGAGCACTGTAGTCGAATTTTCAAGGGGGAGGGGTTAATATGTTAAATGTGAACAATATTTTTCAAATTTAAATGGTGACAGAAAGTCATGGGAGCACTGTAGTCAAATTTTCAAGGGTAAGGGTTAAAATGTTGACTGTATAATATTTGTCGAATTAATGTGGTGAAAAAAGCACTATAAGTCGAATTTTGAAGGGGAAGGGTTAAAATGTGGAATGTGAACAATATTCGTCTAATTAAAGTGGTGAAAGAAAGCACTGTAAGTCAAAATTTAAAAGGGGAGGTTAATATTTTGAATGGGGGCACTCTATGTCAGATTTCTATGCTGTATACTGTATTCTACACTGCTTTTGTTCGAACAACAATGGTTTTGAAACTGTCATTATGGCTTCTATGCCTCAACCTCTGAGGCGCAGAATTCCCGACTTAAATGTAACCACAAAACAGGCGCTAATACTGAGCGTTGTTTTTAGTTGTTTCCAGTTGTTTCCTATGGGCTTTTTTTTTTACTGGCGGTATGTATGATTACTGCTGATTTTGTTTTCACAAATCCGGTTTTATTTTTAGTGCTGGTAATAGAATTGAGCCCTGAAGGAGCTCTCTGCATAAAAACCCCTCACTCAGCAACCTAGTTCATCTGTATATGAAGAGGCAACATCAGTTAGAAATTCTTTGTGCTATATTAGCAGCAAAGATACATTTGTTTTCGCAAACAAAATGTTATGATTGGCAGCCTTCACCCCAGTTGCTGAAACAGGCAAAATCTGCCATTTACACAGGTTTTCATATGCAAAAGGCATGACAGGCACTGGTCTCAAGTAAAGATTCAAATCCTAATCCAACTGCTAAAACAACAGGGTGCACTCAAGACTTAAACTATCAATTTTATAAAAAATCCAAAAGGGTAAACCTATAGAAAGCCAAACCCTCTGTACAGAAGTCCATAAATAGATGCACTCAGATCCAAAAGAAATCTAATTATACAAAATGTAACTTTATTGATTCAAATATTATCAGTTAGATTTTGAAATCAGTTCTCCCGTTTTCAGGAGACGCGCGGCTGAACTCCTCTAGCTCTCTGTATTTAAAGGGCATTGGAGTTTATTTAGAGTATTATGTAGGTGGTTTGGGCTTATTTTTATTACTGTATCCATATGGGATTATAATGGTGGGCTCTTATTTTTTTCATTACTTTTGTCATTTGGAGAATTATTACACATTGTTGAGCTACACATGATTGTATATCTTTGAGATCTGTTGTGAGGACCGCTCACTATTCTGTTTTATTTGATTTTAATATCTGATAATATTTGTATCAAAGTTATATTTTGTATAATTATATTTCTTTTGGATCTAATTGCATCTATTTATGGACTTCTGTACAAAAGGGTTTGGCTTTCTATAGGTCTACCATTTGGATTTTTTGTAAAACTTACACAGGTTTGTCTAGCAGAAAGCACACTGCAGCTGACAGTAGTGGACAAGGTACCTGAACGGTTACAAATGCAACACATTGCCTCTGAATAGACAATAAAAAAAAAAAGAACAGAGGAGACGGAAGAGAGGTAGGAATAAAGAGAGATATGCAGGGATAGGTTAAATGTTGAGACATTGGTAGGGTGGAATAGAATGCATGCTGTAAAAAGTTTAGGGATGATTGAGATTTTTTTTTTTTGGTTGATGGGGTAAAGGGCACCTGTATCCACCATCCCTCTGTCTCCCATCTCTTATCCACATTACATTTCTTCTCACTCCCCAATGTCCTTATATGTGAAAGCAATCCTCCATTGCTTTAACCACTCTTACATATGGAACCACAAGTTAGGTGTGAGAGGAGCTCACAGAGAGGAGCCAAGTGGGGGACTTTCCATCTGTTGTACGAGAAAGTGCTCAGTGAGTTCTCTCTTATACATAATTGCAAGGTTTTTGATTTCCTACTGCAGCAGTTCATCTGTCAGGTGTGGAACTGGAGAGTTATTGAAAACAGAGACCGAGGGGTAGATGCACTACGGCAATATTAGAGGGCCCATACCACCCAAGTGTCCCTCTTTAGGAAAGCCTGGCCCTCTTTGAGACCCAAATCCCTCTGGATGTGTACACATCATCATATCTTGCGTATGATAAGCACAATTTTGCCCCTCTTCACCTTATGTGAAGTGCAGGGTGCGTATTATACACAAGAAAATGTTATTAAAAAAAAAAAAAAAGCCAAGTTTCCCTTTTTCCTTCCCTCCCCGCATGCTTGCATCCACCACCTGCTTCCAGCATGGCCCTCTCAGGACCTCTTCTGCCCAGCCAATGGTATTCTTTTGAATTAGCGCATTTTTAATAGCTCTCTGCTTTTAGCTGCATTCAGTATGTTGCCGTGTTTAAAAGGGCTACAGGACAATCTCGCATTGCATATCAGAGCAAGATTGTCATGTCGCTTCTTTAAACAGTTCGATCGGAACCCACCCACCAGCTTCCGGCTGTTATCAGCCCTTGCAGTCCCCTACTGCATACGGACCTCTCAGTTATATTTCTGGAGCGTTTTCAGTGTTGCCACACAGCACTGTGTTATCGGGTGACAGGGATAACAGGGAGATGCAAAGTGTCTATGTCCTATGCACTCACCCAATCTGAAACTTTGCCGCTGGTAATATATAATTGACTTGTCACTATTTCCATTCATGTTAACATGGTCAGAGCATGAGCACCAACTCCCATCCAAGACAGCAAATCCCACTCACTGCCTTATCGCTTTCACATTTTTTGCCATGAATGAGTGCTGCCCCGCTTTCTACCCTGCTTTGCATGCAGAATGACAGGGTAGGGAGAGAGTGATGTGCAATCGCACCACCAGGCAAGGTAAGGATGATGGGACTTGTAGTATCCTTTTAAAGAGAGAAAGCCGCAAAGTGCAGTGTTGTCTCTCTGCTGGAAGGTGGTTACTCTGCCCTCTCTCTAGTTAATCTATTTCTGTCTTCTCTTCCTGTGTGTTTTTGCTCTCAAGGCTCGGGCCCCCGCCTGTACATCGGGGCCCCCTTACTCAGCTCACAAAGGCCTTTCTAGCTTTAGCTTTCTACAGCACCCCATCCACCAAAGGAGCTTACAGATCCTGCAGAGCTTTCAGACCGACCAATACAGTATGGCTCCCATCCCACAGTCTTCAGTGACAACACATTCACACATGCACATACGTTTTTATCCATTAATATCCCGCAGCCGATCTTGCTGTTTAAAGAAGCAACATGACAATCTTACGCTTATATGAAATGCGAGATTGTCATGTCTCTCTTTTAAACACGGGGACCTACTGAACGCTAATAAAAATATATTATTTCAAAAGGGAACCCCAGCCAATGGTAGTATCTTGTGAGGACAGCAAGGTCCTCGCAGGGCAATACCATAGATCCAATGCACATTTCCCTTTCACACGAGCATCATACGCAGGGCTTAGATTCCTCTACTCTCCTCCACAGGTTACTTTTCACTTGCCAGATGAGCACCTTTTAGGCTTTCTGGGGTGAACCTTTTAATCTGGGTGGCAGTATTTTGGGTTTTCCTTTATACTGCAAGACATTTTTCTCCTGAAGGATGTCTGATCCATTGGGACATGGGGCTAGATCTAAGGGCAAGGACTCAGGGGCGTCTTTGACCTCCCCCCCCCTTACTTACTGTTCCTCATGCCAAACGGGGCTTCCCAGAGAATACGCAGGTCACTTATGCCCCTCATGAGATGTGGCCCCTGCTTCTCCGCCAGGGCCCTTCAGCCATCTTGGGTCAAGGATTTAAAGTCCTCTATGGCACAGTTTCCCCTTTCTCTTCGAGGGGTCCTCCAGTCCACATCTTTCAGGTTTGGGGCTCCTAAGGCACCTGACATTCCTGATTCATCTGAAGGGGAATCACTTGAAGAATCTGAGGAGGGTGTGTGTCAGAAGGGGCTTCTTCCCAGTTTCATGGTGACCCCTTTGAGGCTGACCCTGCACCCTCTGCTGAGAATCTCATTAAGGCTGTTTTGTCTACTCTTATCATTCCGGTTAACCCTGTGGAACCACAATCTACTTCTTATGTCTTTTCAAGAAGCAAGAAATCCAGCACCGTTTTTCTGCCTAATCCCACATTGGATCAAATCATCCTGGATGAGTGGAAGATCCCTGACAAGAATCTCACTCTAAGAGATTTTCTAAGCTTTATCCCTTTGCTGACTCAGCCTTGGCTCAGTGGGCTACACCGCCTCAGGTTGATTCTTCTATTTCCAGGCTGTCTAAGTCTACTGCCTTGCCTGTGGCGGATGCTTCAGTGCTCAATGATTTGACTGATAGGAAGCTGGAGGCTATCCTTAAAGCTATCTTTGCAGCAGTTGGTGCAGCCTTGAGACCCACCTTGGCATCCACATGGGTTAATCGGGCTATTGCAGCTTGGACTGAACTGCTGACTGACGCTGTCTGCAAAGGTGCCCCTAAGGAGGACCTTTTGTCCATTTTGGCAAACATATCTGAGGATCAGCATTAAACCGCTGATGCCTTGTTTGATGCCATTAGGCTTGAGGCTAAGACCTCCGCCTTCTCTGTTGCTGCCAGACGCATGCTGGCTTAAGTTTTGGTCTACTGACTTAATCTCTAAGAAATCACTGGTCACTCTTCTCTTTCAGGGTACATTACTTTTCGGCTCTGAATTGAAGAATATTATCAGTGAAGCCACTGGGGGTAAGAGTACTTTGTTACTTCAGGTTCCTAAGCGCAGTCCTCAGGCAAGGAAACAGCTTTTCTTTAGTTCTCACCAAAGCAAGAAGCAAAGGCCGAACCCGGTATCACCTCAAGCCAGCACCCTCTGATGCACCCCAAAGTCCAGGCAGCAGTAGAGGTCGAAACATACCTCCAAATCCACCAAACCTGCTTCGGCATGACTCGCCGAACCCTGGTCTGCATTCACCTGTGGGTGGTCGCCTGCAACATTTTTTGAGTACTTGGACAGGCTCTGTTGTGGATCAGTGGGTATTACAGGTGGTTTTAGAAGGTTACAGGATTCCCTTCACATCCCTACCTCCCTTCAGATTTCTCCCTTCTCACTCCCCTCAGGGACAGGAAAAGCTCAGTCTTTTCAATGGGGAGGTTCAGGCTCTCTTGGACAAGGAAGTCCTAGCTCCGGTACCTCAGCCAGAGATAGGTTCAGGTTTCTAGTCCAACCTCTTTGTTATTACCAAGAAGGGCGACGCCTGCCGTCCTATCCTGGATCTCAATTTGTTTGTGGTCCGTACTCACTACAAGATGAAGTCTTTGAGCTCTGTCCTTGCAGCGATGTGCCCAGGGGAATATCTGGCTTCTTTGAATCTGCAGCATGCGTACCTGTACATTCCAATTCATCCGGTCAGAAGTACCTCAGGTTCTTTTGCAGCCTGGGTCACTTCCAATTTCCTGCTTTTCCCTTTGGGCTCACCTCGGCTGTTCACCTGGGTCTTAGGGGCATTGATTTCCTTCCTACACACCAAAGGAATTTAAGTGACTCTGTACATGGATGACCTTCTGCTAAAGGCTCCTTCCAGAGATCTACTGGACAGTGAGGTCCAGGAATGTGCTCAGGTCCTCCTCCAACACAGGTGGATCCTGAACATGGACAAGTCTGCTCCGGTTCCTTCTCAGGACATGGTTATCACGGTGCCCGTGATTGCTGCCTTTCTCTGTCAGTTACATGAAGGGGCTTTCCATTGGCTGCCTGCCTACAACCCGCCCTGTATTGCCTATTTAGACTGAGCTTGGGCACCCTTTGGTTGCCCTTTCATTTTGTCTCTATGTCACCTGCACCTGCATTGTGTTCCTGAGCAACCTGGGCCGTGTTACCTTTTTGCTCTCCTGTGATCGCCTGAGTTCCTGCCTGACAGCTTCCTCGGTTCCAGCTTCCGTTCCTGATCCGGTTGGGGTTGCTGTTCCTGCTGCCGTTCCTGATCCGGTTGCCTGCCATGGTGATTCAGTTCCTGTCCTGATCGGCTGTGTTCCTGCTCCTGGATTGCCTGCAGAGCGTCTCTCTCTCCTCCTGTCACTGGGGCGACATTTTCACTCTCCTGTATGTTACTCCAGTACGCGGGTACTGGTTCGCTCCATCTACAACCGGCTGCTTGTTGCACCGGTAGAGGTCATGTTACCCCAGTATGCGGGTACTGGTTTGCTCCACGTTAACCGGCTGCATGCTCAGTCCTAAACAGCACCGGTAGAGATTGTGTTACTCCAGTACGCGGGTACTGGTTCGCTCCACGTTAACCGGCTGCTTGTTCAGTCCCTCACAGCACCGGTAGAGATTGTGTTACTCCAGTACACGGGTACTGATTCGGTCCACGTTAACCGGTTGCTTGTTCAGTCCTAGACAGCACCGGTGGGGTTTGTGGCTCCCTAGTACGCGGGTACTGGTTCGCTCCATGTCCGACCGGCTGCTGTTGCACTGGTAGAGGTTATGTCACTCCAGTACGCGGGTACTGGTTCACTCCACGTAAACCGGCTTCTTGTTCAATCCTAGACAGCTCCGGTAGAGATATTCTGTCACTCCAGTACGCGGGTACTGGTTCGCTCTATATTGAACCGGCTGCTTGTTCAGTCCTAGACAGCACCGGTGGTGTTTGTGTCTCTCCAGTACGCGGGTACTGGTTCGCTCCATTCACACCGGTGGCTTGTTGTGCCCAGTTAGCACCGGTAGAGATTGTGTTCCTCCAGTACGCAGGTACTGGTTTGCTCCTAGTACACTGGCTGCTTATTGCACCGGTAGAGGTTGTCACTCCCGTATGTTGGTACTGGTTCGCTCCTTTGTTGCATTGGGAGCTTATTACAGCTTGACAGCCCAGCAGGCCTCTGTTGTCCATCATATGTGACTGGTTGTTACATCTTTGGCCAGTCATTGAGGTCAGCTTTGCCAATGTTCCAGTCTTACAGTCTAAGGCTGCCTTGCCCGGTATATTGGTAAGGATGATAGAACCTATCCTGTCCTGTTCAAACTAAGGTTGCCTTACACGGTATTGGCAAGGCCGGTAGAGCCTCTATACTCATTGTCTAGCGTTAAGGCTGCCTTGCCCGGTATATTGGCAGGGCCGGTAGAGCCTCAATATTCGGTGTACCAGTCTCAAGGCTGTCCTGCCTGGTATATTGGTAGGACCGGTAGAGCCCTTTCTCCTCGTGATACTAGCCTCCCAGGCTGCCTTGCCCGGTATATTGGTAAGGCCGGAAGAACCTATTCCATCCTGTACCAACCTATGGTTGCCTTACCCGGTATTGGCAAGGCCGGTAGAGCCTGTCCTACATTCTGCTACCACTACGCTCTATTATTGGGTATTGTGTTTAAATGTCGAATGTGAATGCTATCCGCAAGGGTTTCCTTTAAACTTTTCAATAAAGTTGTGTTTTTATCTTAACTCTGTGTCTGAGAGTCATAACAAACCGTGACAATGGTCTTCGTTGGTCTCCACTTCGACACATCAAGGCATGGTGTTCCTGACAGAAGACTCTGTGCAACAGATCACGTCCAAGTTGTCTCAAGCTCTGGAGTGGACTTCTGCTCTGACAAGGAAGTTCTCATTTCTAGTGGGCAAGATCATATTTACTGTGGAGGCTGTCCTGCCTGGTATATTGGTAGGACCGGTAGAGCCCTTTCTCCTCGTGATACTAGCCTCCCAGGCTGCCTTGCCCGGTATATTGGTAAGGCCGGAAGAACCTATTCCATCCTGTACCAACCTATGGTTGCCTTACCCGGTATTGGCAAGGCCGGTAGAGCCTGTCCTACATTCTGCTACCACTACGCTCTATTATTGGGTATTGTGTTTAAATGTCGAATGTGAATGCTATCCGCAAGGGTTTCCTTTAAACTTTTCAATAAAGTTGTGTTTTTATCTTAACTCTGTGTCTGAGAGTCATAACAAACCGTGACAATGGTCTTCGTTGGTCTCCACTTCGACACATCAAGGCATGGTGTTCCTGACAGAAGACTCTGTGCAACAGATCACGTCCAAGTTGTCTCAAGCTCTGGAGTGGACTTCTGCTCTGACAAGGAAGTTCTCATTTCTAGTGGGCAAGATCATATTTACTGTGGAGGCAGTCCCGTACTCCATGACCCACGCCAGAGAGCTTCTGTAATCCATGTGTGCCGGGGGGATCCAGTTCTCCTGGATCACCCTGTCTCTCTCCCACACAAAGTGAGACTGGATCTTTGCTGGTAGTTGAACAGCTCCAACCTTAGGAAAGGGAGACCGTTTGTGATTCTGTATTGGACCATACTCACGCCAGCCTTTTTGGCTCCGGAGCTGTTCTGGACATCTGGGTGTTCAGGGTTGTTGGTCAAGAGAGGAAGCCCTTCTTCCCATCAACGTCCTGAAGCTTTGGGCGATCCTCCATGCTGTGAGGCATTGGACCTCTTATCTAAGAGGTTGCTCAGTGCTCGTCCAGTCAGACAACGCGACTGCTGTCGCCTAACATCAACAAGAAAGGATTCACCAGAAGCACAGCTGCTTGGTTGGAGGTAAAGGCTATTTTAGCCTGGGCAGAGGTGCATGTTCCTGCCAACTCCCCCGTACACATTCCAGACATAGAAAACATCTTGGTAGATTTTCTCAGTCGTCAAACTGTGGACCCCTGGGCACTCCATCCAGAGGCTTTTGACCTGTTGGTGTGGAAGTGGGGTGTTCCCACGGTGGACCCAATGGCCACCAGGTACAACCAGATGGTCCAGACCTTTTGCTTATGCTAGAGGGATCATTTGGCGTTCACACTGGATGCTCTGTTAATTCTTTGGCACTTTGATCTAGCCTATATGTTTCCTCCACTTCCTCTTCTCTTCCCAGGGTTCGGAGAAAGATTTGGATGGACGGTGCGTCAGTCGTTCTGATTGCACCTTATTGGACCAGACAGCCTTGGTTTCCAGAATTGCTGGCATTGGCTGCTCAGGATCCATTTCCTCTGCCACGCAGACTGGATCTCCTCCAGGGTTACCCCTGGACAGAGGACATGGACAGCCTGGCTTTGACGGCATGGCTGTTGAAACCTCCATCTTGAGGAGGAAGGACTTTTCTCCTGGAGGTGTTCTCCACCATGATCCAGGCCAGGAAACCTGTGTCTTCTAAGGCTAACCACAGGGTTTGGTCTGTCTTTCATTCCTGGTGTGTGGACAGTGATATATCCTCCCAGGAGTTTGACCTTCCATCTATTTTATCCTTTTTGCAGGATGGTGTGAACAAGGGCCTTAGCCATAGTTCCTTGAAGGTTCTGACCTCAGCTTTTTCATTTTTTTTAATCAGAGACACATTGCAATGATGCTGGATGTCAAAGTCTTCTTTCAGGGTGTCTCTCTTGCTTTCCCTGCTTACAAGGCTCCCACTCCTCAGTGGGACCTTAATCCTGTCTTGGGTGTATTGCAGAGGCCGCCCTTTGAGTCCTTGGCTACCATTCCTTTACTCTTTTTGATGTGGAAGATGGCCTTCCTTTTTGCTGTGGCCTCTGTCCGCAGAGTTGCAGGCCTTGTCATGCAAACCACCTTTCCTTGTGTTTCACAAGGATAATGCTGTTCTCAGTACCTCCCAGGAATTTCTTCCTAAGGTGGTCTCTGAGTTGCACATGAATCCTTTTGCCCTGACCCTAAATCTGACAAGGAGGGGGATCTCCATTTGTTGGATGTAGTACGTTGCCTCAAGTTTTATGTGCACTGTACTGAGTCCATCCACAAGACTGGTGCCTTGTTTGTCATTCTTGAGGATACCAGGGTTGGTTTGGCTGCATCCTAGGTGACAATTGCATCCTGGATAAGTCTACCATTCACAAGGCTTATGAGCTCAGAGGGAAACCTATTTCCTTTCGCATTACAGTACATTTTGGGGCCTCCTGGACCTACAAAACCCAGGCCTCAGTTGAGCAGCTGTGCAAGGCAGCCACTTGGTTTTCTGTGCACATCTATGCCAAACACGGTGTTCACTGACACTTAGTTTGGGCTGTTCCGTGTCCTGGATAGGCTATGGGAACTCTGGTATCATGGAGACTGGCGTTCAGTCCTTTCCTTCTTTTCCCACCCATGGGAGCTCAATGTTAGTACATCCCCATGGTACTTGTAAGCTATATTGGACGACAGGGAGGATTATAGTCTTACCTGTTAAATCCTTTTCTCTTAGTCCATATAGCTTAGAGGTCTCCCACCCAGTGAAAGGGACCGTGCTAGGTTTCCTGTGGCTGGACGTAGGAGTCCGATGGGGTCCATGCTCACAGTTTTCCTCTTCTTCTCGCTATATAGCTTAGTAGGTTTATTTTCTCAAATCTATATTGTGGGGAGTAGCTAGTTAGCCTGCTAGGATGGGGGGAAGGCTCCACCCTGCAACTTCTTGAAGTTGAAGGATTTAACAGGTAAGACTAAAATCCTCTTATCTTGATGAAAGATAAGGTGTGGAGAAATATAATAAAGTGCACTGAGTTCTGAAACTCTTCTTGCAGATACAATCACCATGAGGAAGGCTGTTTTCAATGTGAGATCTCTGAGAGGCAGATGACAAAGGCTCAAGTGAAGCGGATTAAACAGCCTCTAACACTAAATTCAAATTACGTGGTGGAATGGGATGTCTATACGGGGGAACTATCCTGTTGACCCCTTGAAGAAAATTTTGTATTTCTGAAATGGAAGCAATCTTTCTCTGGAAGAGAACAAAGAGAGCTGAAACTGGAAAGAAGAGAGATCTGGATATTTTCTAGCACAGAAAGAAAAATAGATTCTACAAACACTAATATTTTGGCTGACGACAGTTTGCAAGCCCTGAGAATGGTTAGTGGAGGGAATACATACACTAGTCTGCAATTCTATGGAATAATTAGGGAATCCGCTGCTATTGCTCCAGTTCTGTTCCTGCTCGCTAGGCACTCCACTCTCACTGTTGTTCACGCTCAGTGGTCTTGCCAGAGCTCCAGTGGTCCGGTTCCGCATTGTAGTCCAGTCCTTCATCCGTTTACACAGAGTGCCGTGTGACCCTCCGGTAGATTCCGATTCACACCACGATCGCTTGGTCTGTTTTCTGCCATTATTGAGGTTGGGTTCAGTTGGGCGCCTCAGGTTTCTTCCACGCTGCAGACTGGAGCATTCGTTAACCCCTTCAGGGGAGGTACTGGGCATTTGTGTATGAGTCTGAAGTCTCAGTTGGGCGCATATTATACTACTGCACTAAACACTAACTCACGCTTGGTTGTAGTCTCCAGTGGGCGTTCATTCTGGCAGCCTTCCTCCTATGTTGCCTTAGCCAGATCCACGCTGGCTTAACCCGTTGCATACTTGTCAGTCGCTTTTGTGACTCTCTGCGTAGAGAGTTACATTGGGCCTTCCTGTAGCGGTTTGTTTGACACACAGACACAGTGGTTTAGGATAAAACACAGTTTTATTGAAATCACAGTAATAAAAATAACCTTCACAGGTCCTGTAGTATATCAGCAGAATAGTACAGACACACGACAGGTTATAGATACATATGCCTACACAGGTCCAGCATAAACATAAAGTCGACAACAGTCTATACTGACACAGGTCAGGCAGATATGATGGATTCCCAGAAGTAAGGTCTTGCATGGGTTAATGATCTTCAGAGTGTAAACAGTCCCATGTGCAGAGAGGTCTGTGATGGGGCTCTCTGTATATAGACAGCTGTAGAACTCGTAACGCCCAAAACCAGATAGGCAGAATTAGCGTGAACTGCCTAGGCAACAATGGGAACTGAGACACATGAGATACTGCCGTAGCAGTAATGGAGACAACACTTGCATTCTGCAGAAGTATACCGGAGGCTCACCTGCCGGAGCAGTAATGGAGACAGACACTTGCACTAAGCAGAGGCAGTAACAGAGACTAGGCCCAAGGTAAACTGCCGTAGCAGTAACGGAGACAACACTTGCACTCTGCAGCAGTATAACCGGAGGCAACTGGTGGCTCAACTGCCTGAGCAGTAACTGAGGCAGGCAATTGCACTGAGCAGAGGCAGTAACGGAGACTAGGCCCAAGGTAAACTGCCGTAGCAGTAACGTAGACAACACTTGCACTCTGCAGCAGTATAACCGGAGGCAACCGGTGGCTCAACTGCCGGAGCAGTAACGGAGGCAGACACTTGCACTGAGCAGAGGCAGTAACGGAGACTGTCCACTGATACTCAGCAGGAAGAAATGAACCCAATTGCCAGACAGTCAGAATGTCGCCTAGGCGACACAACACAGGTACGCCAACCAAGCCGGGTAGAATCATGGTGCAGGAACGTCAGCCAGGCTGGGTTGAATCACGGAGCAGGCATGTCAGAAGAATAGTCAGGCAGTCCGGGTCGGTACACAGGGGCAGTAGTCAATATGCAGAGTAGTCAGGCAGGCCAAGTAGGTACACTGGGAATCACGGAGCAGAAATAAGCACTGGCACAGGAACACTACGAAAGGGCACCGGAGGGGTGCCCATAGCCCAGTATATAAAGGTCATACTGGGCAGGACTAACACACGGTAGCCAATGGGAGCAAGACACAGGCTAGACTGACAGGAAAAAAAAAAAAAAAGAGCACGGGCACCATGATACTTCCAACATTAAGGTCAATTCAGTCATTGGCCTAATTTACTTATCTTGGTCATATTTACACTGTATCAACTGTGATTTACCTGACCTGTGTCAGTACTGTATATTTGTTCTACATACTGGACCCATGTGGGTTAATCATGCAATTGTAACCTATCCTGTGTCAGTTTACCATATTTCTGTATGCTGGACCCATGAGGGTTACTGTTATTCATTATGTGCAAATAAAATTGTGTTTTTACCAAGACCTTCCGTTTCTGAGTGTACTAAACTGTAACACCGTGACAATCTCTCAGACTCTTCATAGTCAGGGAAAATAACAGCAGATGTCTAAGTTTAAAAGAGATTTGGCTGAATTTAGGACTTGATTTTTCTTTTACCCAGGAAAAATTATATAAGTAAATAAAACTACTGTCGGTAGTGTTAAGTCACAGTGAGATATGCAATTACCTGAGCTGTGACAAACTACCGAAGGACAAAAATAAAAACCCCAAAAAACATCAAGTTGAGAGCTAAAGTTGTGCCCATTGGAAGCCATGAAAGATTTTGAATTTGAGATTAATTTTAATGTGTTGGGTGCTAACATGCGCTAAGGGACTCCACTAGCCAAAAATCTGTGATCTTCATTTTTCTCATCTTTCTTCTTCTTTAAAAATCTTGTGCCTTACTGAAGAAATACAAATAAGTGTAAATTGTTTATGCCCCTGAATTTAGTAGTGCAATAAAAGTAAGCACCTCATGCACCAGTTTAAAGACTACGAACCAAAAAAACCCTAAATAAATAAATAAATAAATAAATAATGTTCTTTATTCTCCCCGAGATTCTTCTGATCATGAATTGGCTAGTAACAGTTCTGAGTCCTTCTTATCCATTGGAAAGGTTTCCATATTAGAGGACACAGATTCAGAATCCATCGATTCTTTAATTAATGCCATCATGTACCAGAAGATGCAGATAACCAAACCTCTAGGGCTCAATTCAATTGCCCCGAGGGCAAAGAGGTCAAAATAAAATTACTTTAGTGTTGAATTACTATCACAGTGCCCGTGACTGGTGCTGTTCAGTGTCAGTCACTTGCTGAGTATCATGATTGGCTGTCTGTGATTAGACCTCCTCACACCGCCTTTTTAAACCCAGGCTGAGCACTTCCAGGTTGCCCTTTCGTGGTGTTTCTAACTTCACTCTGCATGACCTGCTTGTTAGGCTTCTGGGCCTGTTCCTGCTGTACTTGCTGATCCTGTGTTCCAGTGTTCCTATATGCTAGTGTTCCTGTGTTCCAGCACCTCGCGGGTTAATCTTACTGAGTTCCAGTGTTCCTGTGTTCCAGCACCTCGCGGGTTAATCTTACTGTGTTCCTGAATCTCCTGCTCCAGCCGTCGCTCTGGCGACATTGTTCTTCTCGCTGCTGATCATACTTTTCCTGGTGGCGATATACATTGTTGGTCCCAGCGTGCGGACGCTGGTTTACTCCACTAAACCTGGTTGCGATATACATTGTTGGTCCCAGCGTGCGGACGCTGGTTTACTCCACTAAACCTGGTTGCGATATACATTGTTGGTCCCAGCGTGCGGACGCTGGTTTACTCCACTAAACCTGGTAGCGATATACATTGTTGGTCCCAGCGTGCGGACGCTGGTTTACTCCACTAAACCTGGTTGCGATATACATTGTTGGTCCCAGCGTGCGGACGCTGGTTTACTCCACTAAACTGGTTGCGATATACATTGTTGGTTCCAGCGTGCGGTCGCTGGTTTGCTCCATTAAACCTGGTGGCGCTATAACCATTAGTCCCAACGTGCGGACGTTGGTTTGCTCCTGAACATCCAGTACTGTGGTCAGTCGCTGTCCACTTCCTTGCAGTTGTCTGAGTATCCCTGGCAATAGACTCCTGCTGAGTAAGACCTCTATACTTATGCTCTGTGCTGTCTTAGTCACCTGACAGCTGGTCTACTTGCTCAGGCTGCCCTGCCCGGTATTGGTGAGGCCGGTAGAACCTTGACGATACCATCCTGTAGGTTGCCTCACCCGGTATTGGCAGGGCCGGTAGAGCCTACTCCAGTACTCCTTTGGGCTGCCCTGCCCGGTATTGGTAAGGCCGGTAGAACCTTATAATTCACCATCTTTAAAGTTGCCTTACCCGGTATTGGCAGGGCCGGTAGAGCCTACATTCAGCATTCCTTGGAGGCTGCCTTGCCCAGTATTGGTAAGGCCGGTAGAACCGGTATATGTCATCTCACGGTTGCCTTACCCGGTATAGGCAAGGCCGGTAGAGCCTGTCATTAAAACTGTCACTTGGGTTGCCTTGCCCGGTATTTAGGCAAGGCCGGTAGAACCTATTATATGTTATATTACTGTTGTATTGTTATGTATGTTTACCCTACGGGGACTGCCTTTAACTTTTAATAAAGTTAAGTTATTTTACCAAACCTTAAGTCTGAGAGTCTTCAAAAACCGTGACAATTACTCACAGAGCATTTATTACGAAATGCTGCCACCTTAAAGCGGAACTACCATACTAGGTAAAGTTGCCCTGCAAAAATTAGGCAGGTGGTGACTAGCTTAATAATAGTTATAGTACCTCTCAAAAGTAGCCGATTGTAAAGTAATCCTTAATCTTCCGAAACGGACGGCCAAGTTAATGCAGTCTGCGCACCTGCTGCATCAGTCCCTTCCGGTGCCTTTCGGGCCAGTGCAATGCTTTTTTAATGGAGACTGGGACTGACAGCACAGGCACGCAGACAAGATGTCTGTGCTGATGCCTGGCTTCCGGTCTCAGAAGATTAATGATTACTTTACAATTGGCTACTTTTGAGAGCTAATATAACTATTATTAAGCTAGTCGCCACCTGCCTAATTATTACCTAGAGTTGTAGTCCTGCTTTAAGTTTTGGCTTTGCAATATACTCATTTAATTTTTCTTTTTATGATAGTGGTTCAGTATAATTTTGTAAATTAACTGAAAAGTAAATCGTGATTGTTCATTCCGCTCTTGATGACAATACCTCCTACTAATTTGTTTTAAAATATAAGCAATGATTTATTAGCTACTGCTTATTTTAATGCATTTCTAATAAACACACTAGGCACATATAGGGAGAATGTCTTCTTACCGACATTTCCTTTGGCTGTGTCTTTCCACAGCCATTAGACTGAATGTGTCCTCCTTCCAGCTGTCATAAAACCAATCAGAAAGTTTATAAAGAAGCTGTTTACTTCCTCTGGTAGTCATCTTTTGTCAGAGTTAGGAAATACAACACAGATCGGTTAATGGGTCAGGAGTACCTTGGAGGGACACAGAAGAAAAGTAAATGTTGGTAAGAAATATTTCTCCCTTTTTTCTGCAAAAGCAGCGCATAAAAGTGGTGAGAAAGAAGGAAATAAGCCAATGACCCAAGAATTTTAGCTAAAAAATGCAAAACTACCCATACTACATAAACAGCATAGCGAACTACTTACTCAAAGATATAAATAGCTGGAAAGATCTTACTGGCCTGGTATGGCTGCTGCTTTAAGGATTTTTCTGCCAAACTTAGATACTGCTGAGGTTTGGACATCAATGTGATAATGTTTAATAAATGTGGAGATGGGTGATCATGCTGCAGCTCTACAGAGGTAATCTGCCATTGCTGAAGCCTTCGTTGCCTGATGTTGCCATGGCTCTAGTGAAATGAGCTCTTAGAGTGTTTGGTGGATCTTTTCCTGCTTCCAGATAATATATTCTGGATGTACTTAGTTATCCATCTAGTGACAGAGGGTTTTGAGGCCTAGAAACCTTTGCATTTACTTTAAAAATGGATACATAGAGAATCTGATTTCCTAAAGGATCTGGTTCTAAATATGATGACATACTAAATCCAGTGTATGCAGATGTTCTTCCTCTTGACCTTTCAGGTTAGGAAAGATGGTAAAATAATTTCTTCCTTTCACTTAAATCAGGACACTACTTTTGATCTGAATTCCGGCATTGTTCTTTAAATTACCTTATCTTGATGAAAGATAATAATAATGCTGACAAGGCTTGTAGTTCAAAAGAAATGTGATTGAAGCTTGATCCAAAGGTTCACATTTTGTAGATCTGGGTAACTGATTCAGGACAGTGTTAAGATCCCAAGGGGGTACCACATTTTGGATCATTGGTCTTGTTTTATCTATAGCACTCAATATTTCTTTACTAAATCCTCTTCTGCAAAGTGTTTTGCTACCAAGCATAAATTGCTGATAATTGAACTTTTAGGGATGCTGGTCATAGACCTATCTAGAAGTCCTTCTGTAAGAAGTTCCGAATGTGTGTTGAATTGATAATATATATACAGTGGGGCAAAAAAGTATTTAGTCAGCCACCAATTGTGCAAGTTCTCCCACTTAAAAAGATGAGAGAGGACTGTAATTTTCATCATAGGTACACTTCAACTATGAGAGACAGAATGAGACAAAAAAATCCATAAAATCACATTGTCTGATTTTTAAAGAATTTATTTAAAAATTATGGTGGAAAATAAGTATTTGGTCAATAACAAAAGTTCATATCAATACTTTGTTATATACCCTTTGTTGGCAATGACAGAGGTCAAACGTTTTCTGTAAGTCTTCACAAGGTTTTCACACACTGTTGCTGGTATTTTGGACCATTCCTCCATGCAGATCTCCTCTAGAGCAGTGATGTTTTGGGGCTGTCACTGGGCAACACGGACTTTCAACTCCCTCCAAAGGTTTTCTATGGGGTTGAGATCTGGAGACTGGCTAGGCCACTCCAGGACCTTGAAATGCTTCTTACGAAGCCACTCCTTCTTTGCCCGGGCGGGATCATTGTCATGCTGAAAGACCCAGCCACGTTTCATCTTCAATGCCCTTGGTGATGGAAGGAGGTTTTCACTCAAAATCTCACGATACATGGCCCCATTCATTCTTTCCTTTACACGGATCAGTCATCCTGGTCCCTTTGCAGAAAAACAGCCCCAAAGTATGATGTTTCCACCCCCATGCTTCACCGTAGGTATGGTGTTCTTTGGATGCAACTCAGCATTCTTTCTCCTCCAAACGCGACGAGTTGAGTTTTTACCAAAAAGTTCTACTTTGGTTTCATCTGGCCATATGACATTCGCCCAGTCCTCTTCTGGATCATCCAAATGCTCTCTAGCAAACTTCAGATGGGCCTGGACATGTACTGGCTTAACCCCTTAAGGACCCTTGACGTACCAGGACCGTCACGGTCCTTGAACTACTCAAGGACCGATGACGGTCATGGTACGTCACGTACTTTTTACTTACAGCGCTCTACCGGGAGCGCTGTAAGTAAAAATAGGGCCTGAAATAGACCGCTCCAAGATCAGAGCGATCTCTTTCAAGCCCCATAGTGACGTGCCGATACACATGACAGGTCACGTGTACCGGCGCGTCAAAGTGCCCCTATGTGGTCATTATGGGACGGAAATGTCCCATGACCACCGGTCCTTAAGGGGTTAAGCAGGGGGACACGTCTGGCACTGCATGATTTGAGTCCCTGGCGGCGTAGTGTGTTACTGATGGTAGCCTTTGTTACTTTGGTCCCAGCTCTCTGCAGGTCATTCTCTAGGTCCCCCCTTATGGTTCTGGGATTTTTGCTCACCGTTCTTGTGATCATTTTGACACCACGGAGTGAGATCTTGTGTGGAGACCCAGATCGAGGGAGATTATCAGTGGTCTTGTATGTCTTCCATTTTCAAATAATTGCTCCCACAGTTGATTTCTTCACACCAAGCTGCTTGCCTATTGCAGATTCAGTCTTCCCAGCCTGGTGCAGGTCTACAATTTTGTTTCTGGTGTCCTTCGACAGCTCTTTGGTCTTGGCCATAGTGGAGTTTGGAGTGTGACTGTTTGAGGTTGTGGACAGGTGTCTTTTATACTGATAACAAGTTCAAACAGGTGCCATTAATACAGGTAACGAGTGGAGGACAGAGGAGACTCTTAAAGAAGTTACAGGTCTGTGAGAGCCACAAATCTTGCATGTTTGTAGGTGACCAAATACTTATTTTACCGAGGAATTTACCAATTAATTCATTAGAAATCCTACAATGTGATTTCCTGTATTCTTTCCCCCCCATTCTGTCTCTCATAGTTGAAGTGTACCTATGATGAAAATTACAGGCCTCTCTCATCTTTTTAAGTGGGAGAACTTGCACAATTGGTGGCTGACTAAATACTTTTTTGCCCCACTGTATATTATTATCCTTGCACCATTTTGAGAAGGTTTTCCATATTTTATAATAAATTTTGAATATATAAGCTTTCCTACCAGCAAGAATAGGGTTCATAACTTAATCTGTAAGACCTCTGGACATTAAGGAATTCCTCTCAGCCTCCAAGCCGTTAATTTCTAAAACCCTGGCTTCAGGTGAAAAATGGGACCCCAATTTAATAGATTTTCCGTGCATGGTAGGCTCCATGGTTGTTCCAGAGTTTGACCAATTCGGAGAACCAAACTCTCCTGGGCTAGTTCAGGGCTATTAGGATTACATTGGCTTGATTTTTTTTCTCAGGATCCCTGGAGTCATGGGAAATGTAGGGAACATATGCTAGACTGCAGTGCCACTTGCGATTCATAGCATCTCTGCCCATAGCTTGTGGATGTGGATTCTGTGAGATAAAGTTCTGGCATTTTTTGTTGAAAAAGGATGCCATTAGAATACTACATGAAGCGTCCATTTCAAAACAATGAAGTTGAAAACTTCCTTGATCAGGGACCACTCTTGGATCCAGCTTGTTGTGGCTCAGGAAATCCACTTGAAGATTCTTGCTGCCTGCTATATGGATTGCTGAGAGGGCTAGGAGATTTTTTTTTCTGCCCACTTTAAAATTCTGCTTACTCCTACATGTAGCAAGTGGCTCCTTGTTTTTTTTAGGTATATTAACACAACTATGCTGTCTGATGCTATTTTTACGGGTTTGTTCTTTTTGAAGGCTTCTTGTATTCATCTACCAGGAGAGGAATTCTCTGTGCCAGGTTGCTGGAGTTTGCTTCATTGGCTTAGAAACCATCCTTGCAGTGGTCTCATATGGAATTTTGCCCATGACACCACTTAAACTGATGAAGTAATGGTTCATATTCATTGCATGTATTCCTGAGATGTGTGGATTATCATCTTCCTAAGCCCCTTCACTCTCTTGATGATCACTCTTATTCTGGCAGGGGATAGCAAAATTCTATTTCTGGCTGAATCCAATAATTATTCCTAGGACTATCAGATGCAGAGTATGATGAAGCTGACTTTCCTGGTATTCACAATCAATCCCAAGCAAACAATCCATCCATGAGGGTTGTGGAGTGTAAACCTGGGACTGGAGTCTGCTATCAATGGGATAACATCCAGAAGGCCATTCTTGTAATACACTTCTGCCTTAAGGGTTCTAGAACTACTGCCAGAATCTAGGAATACATTCTGGGTGCTAATATAAGACAAAATGGAAGAGCCCTGAATTGCCAATGTCGCCCCTCTAAAGGAAAATCTGAGAAACTTCCTGTGGTTCTCCATCATTGGAATGTGATAGGTAAGAGGCAGGTCCAAGGGCTTGAATCACTGATGATACAGTCTCCATTTTGAAACTTCTCTGTTTTAGATAGGAGTATAGAGCTAGAATTACAGTATATATTATGG
Source organism: Rhinophrynus dorsalis (assembly GCA_037306005.1). NCBI lineage: Eukaryota > Metazoa > Chordata > Amphibia > Anura > Rhinophrynidae > Rhinophrynus > Rhinophrynus dorsalis. The sequence continues at coordinate 199,685,079 of CM074720.1, read as the reverse complement.
AATACCAACCTTTTTTTCTGAACTTAAGCAGAACAGTTTGTTTCACTCTCTTGAAGGCTAGTTCCTGAATAGACTTCCTTATTTCTTCAGCCTTCAGGTCTAACAATCTGCATTGGGTCCTGTACCTTTCAAGGAAGATGCTTGGGAACTTGGGTTAGGGTGCGTAGCTCGGGAATGGAGGAGCCCCAAGAGTATCTGTGCTGCAGCCAAAGTGGAGGTTAGAAATGCTGGCTGCAAAGCCAAAAACATCTGACTCCTGGTGAGCTAGAGCCAGGACCAGGATAGACACTTGAACAAAGAAAAAAAAATCCTCTAAAACCTTGAAGCTACTGGAAAAATAAAAACTAGAAGGAACCCATTATGCACACTGTAAAATACCTGTAAACAATAGGCTTGGAAATGGCTAGCTCTCAAATACTCTTCAGAATGACTAGCACAAGGCAATCCCATGAATAGTGCTAAAACTACGCGACTCTAAAAAAAAGATGACAACAAGAGAAGCTAAGCTCACAGACTCTTCTAAAATACCCAACCAGCATCTACTGAAAACACAGGTAGACGGCCGTGGAAATAGCTTACCAAAAATCTGTAGCTGCAGGATTTAGTAGAAGGCAGGAAAACAGTTGGTAGCAAGAAAATAATACTCAAGGATGTTGGCAGGAAGTAATAGATAGAAGTCCAGCAGGAGTATAAGAGAACTAAACAGCCCACAGACACTGTGTACAGGGCTAGTAGAGAATTTTCCCATCTTCTGGTCTATTGAGGCTTTTAGAGAGGATCTGTCCTCCATAGTCCTCTTTGCTAGTTGGGCAATGGAAGCAATCAATCTTTTGGTGGAGAGACCCAAATGCTAGTATCTTCTTTTTTAAGGGGACACATCTTTTGGAATCTTATAGATAAATAATTTTATCCCGTTTGATCCATTCTGATCGAATCTTGTCAGAAACAGAATGATGAACTGGAAACACAAATTTCTTTCCCATTTCCTAAGTAATCTGAATCTATTGTTTCTTAGGTTCATCAGTGAGACCCAGCATTTTCCTCATGTTTTTGAGAAAGGGCTCAATTTTAATCATTACTGAAGGTGCCTTCTTCAAACTATTTTGCCTTCCTCTTCTAACGAATATTTCTATAAATTATCTTGTATGCTACATTCACCTGTATTTTCCACTCTGGTTTAGGTACCTTTATACGGATCCTCCATTAACTGTCTTTTCCTACAACTTGAAGCTTGCATGGATGCAAAAGTTTCCTGCATGGAATACCTTGAAATTGGTTGAGCATGCCACTTCCAGCCACCTTTTTCAGACAAAACATAATTTGACTCTGTAGCTGGTATTTTGGCATTACAACCAGCGAAAGTCTTAACCTTTTGAGTTGATTTTTCCTCCTTGCCATCAGTAGGGTTTTTCTTCTTAGATACCAACTTTAGGAACAGAAGCCATAGCAGAAAAACAAGTATAAAATATAACTTATTCTAACAACTTAAAAATATAGACAGGTACTAGGATGGCTTCCAGGGTCAACTCATTTTGGCATGCCTTCCACCGTGGAATGCAGAGGCCCACCAAAAGCAAATGAGACAGTTGTCACGGTTTTAAGACTCTCAGACTTAAGGTTTGGTAAAAACTTTACTTTATTAAAAGTTAAAGGCAGTCCCCATAGGGTAAACATACATAACAATACAACAGTAATAGCAGATATAATAGGTTCTACCGGCCTTGCCTAAATACCGGGCAAGGCAACCCAAGTGACAGTAATAATGACAGGCTCTACCGACCTTGCCTATACCGGGTAAGGCAACCGTGAGATAACATATACCGGTTCTACCGGCCTTACCAATACCGGGCAAGGCAGCCCAAGGAATGCGGAATGGAGGCTCTACCGGCCTTACCAATACCGGGCAAGGCAGCCCAAAGTAGTACTGTAGTAGGCTCTACCAGCCCTGCCAATACCTGGTAAGGCAAGCTTAAGGATGGTAACGTACAAGGTTCTACCGGCCTTACCAATACCGGGCAGAGCAGCCTGAGCGAGTAGACCAGCTGTCAGATGACTAAGACAGCAGAGAGAAATAGGAATTATGGTCTTACTCAGCAGAAGTCTATTGCCAGGGATAATCAGACGACTGCATAGGAGTGGACAGCGACCTGGCCAAAGTACTGGATCATACAGGAGCAAACCAACGTCCGCACGTTGGGGCCAACAGTAAATAACGACACCAGGTTGATGGAGTAAACCAGCATCCGCACGCTGGGACCAATAATAGATGTCGCCACCAGGTTAATGGAATAAACCAGCGTCCGCACGCTGGGACCAACAGTAAATGTCGCCACCAAGTTTAATGGAGTAAACCAGCGTCCGCACACTGGAACCAAGAGTGTATCACGCAACCAGGTTTAATGGAGCAAACCAGCGTCCGCACACTGGAACCAACAATGTATATCGCAACCAAGTTTAGGGGAGAAAACCAGCGTCCGCATGCTGGAACCAACAATGTAATCGCAACCAGGTTTAGTGGAGTAAACCAGCGTCTGCACGCTGGAACCAACAATGTATATCGCAACCAGGTTTAGTGGAGAAAACCAGCGTCCGTAGGCTGGAGCCAACAATGTTTGATCAGCAGCGAGAAGAACAATGTCGCCGGAGCGACGGCTGGAGCAGGAGATTCAGGAACTCAGTAAGATTAACCCGCGAGGTGATGGAACACAGGAACACTAGCATACAGGCACCCAGGAACACGAACACTAGCATACAGGAACACAGGATCAGCAAGTACAGCAGGAACAGGCCCAGAAGCCTGACCAGCAGGTCAGGCAGAGTGAAGTCAGAAACACCACGAAAGGGCAACCTGGAAGTGCTCAGCCTGGGTTTAAAAAGGCTGTGTGAGGAGGGCTAATCACAGACAGCCAATCATGATTACTCAGCAAGTGACAGGCACTGCACAGCACAAATCACGGGCACCGTGATAGACAGCCAATCATGATTACTCAGCAAGTGACAGACACTGAACAGCACGAATCACGGGCACCGTGATAACAGTATAGAGTGCTAGGGCTTCTTCCCCATACTGATATGCAATACATGCTGATGTCAGACCAGAAGAAAACAAAAAATTCCGGTAAGAATCCTACTTTCAGCTGATCATAGGACACAAAAAAAAAAAAAAAACCACGGCAACCTGATGAAGTAACCGGCTTCCTTATGTACTTTCTGATTAGTCCTACAACAGCTGGAAGGAGGAGACATAAACCCATTCAGTCTAATGGCCGTGGATATGGACACATAAGAAAGAGGGATTAAATATATATATATTTTTTTATTTTAGATTGAACAAATAATAGTTACGTATTAAGACTGACCAGGATTTTTTTTTTTTTTTTTTTAGGCACTGTAACCCCCCACCAAACACATTCAGTTTAGTGAAAAGGTTAGAAACTGAAGTAAAAAAGTAATATAGTCAAATAACAAATGAAAAAGCAAAAAAACATCTAGACAAACTTCATTGTTTTTTCTGTAAAGTAAATTAAGATGGGATCTTGTTACACTGTACGTATAGGAGAGGTTAATACAAGGATCTCTCTAGTGAGCTTTTCATACCAAGGTCTGATCAAATACCTAGGGGCCACCGTTTAGTATAAGCAGAAATTAGATTTTAACTTCTGCAGAGTTAGGTATTTTTTTATATTAGTAAGGTCTGTTATGTTGTGGAATGCCTTGCCCATGCAGGTGGTAACATCAGATATAATGGATACATGAATAGATATGTCAGAAACTCAGCTTTTAATAAAATATAACTTTATTGCCAGGATAAAAAAAAAAAAACTTAATAGACAGCATGATATCCTGCCGCACCTGACAATGGATACACATAAGAGGTTAGATGCATTTCTAGCAGAAAGGAATATGAATGAATGAATGAATATGTTTATTTATATAGCACCACAAGTGTACACAACTTTACAATCTAAGGGTTTAGACAATACAGGGTTACAAGTGTTTTGCAAAGTGAACACTGAAAGTGAGATCCCTACCCGAAAGCTTACAATCTAAAGTGGCAATGGGAGACATACAGAGTACATAAGGGTCAAGTACTGAACACAGAGCCAGAATTCTGGTTAGGATAGAGAGACATAAGTAAATAATTTATAAACAGCCTAAGTTGTGCAAAGTTAGTGCCTTCTAGTATGGTTAAGTTTTGTTACGGAAGTTTTGTTTGAATCGTGACTTCAAAGCCATAAGACAGTGGGAGTAAGAGCATTCTATAGTTAAGGAGCAATGAGAGAAAGAGGATTGATACACTAGAGGGCTGAAGACAAAAAAGGAGCTGAGAGAAGATTGTTATTGGCGGATCGTGTCAGGGTGGAGGAGATCAAAGTGGAAGTGTATGAAGGGGTAGAGGAAAAGAGTTTTGAATGAGAGAAGCAGAATTTTGTAAGAGAGCCAAGGTTTGATATGCAGCAACTGAAGAGGTTTGAGGGGGAGTGGGGCACAGACAAATCTTCCTACCGCAGCATTCTGTAGGGATTGAAAAGGATGGACTTCAAAGGCAGGAAATCCAGATAGTAGGTTACAGCAGCCCATGCATGAAAGGATGAGTGTTTGTGGTAACAATTTTGGCTGCGAAGGGACAGACTTTAATATATACAAGGTTATACTGTGTATTAGTATGTAAACAGGAAGTTATGATAAAGAGAGTAATACCCATTTAGGAGTTGGAAAGGCTTCTATAATGCTCATTTTCTTGACAATACTATGGCAAAGGTTGAACTTTATGGACTTGTAACTATGAAAACAACATGAGAGGGTATACAGTGCCAATAATTCCACTGAAAGTGGATTACAGAGTGCAGTGGGACAAACATGGTTAAACAGTCTTCTTTCTTCAGGTTCCCTTTTTGGATTGCGTAACTTGAGCCATTAGTACAATATCATAGAACATACAGAAACAATGCATACCTCCTAATAAATATATCCAGAAAACTCTTCCAGGAGTGGGAAGAGGCTTTTGCCCTTACAAAACTATAGGGAGGGAGTGCTGTGGAAGGACAAGGAGAGGAAAAAAAAAAATTATATATATTATAAAAAAAATTTAAAGCAGTACCATAAGAGGAAAGGAAACAATATGGAACAATTGCCTAAAGAACCTTTCTTCCAAACGTTGTGCCTGCAGAGGCTTGGATAACTAGTGAATGTTTAATTAATGTATATAATGCTTACCAGGTTGCCACTTTACAGATTTATTCTAGGGAAGAGACTTCTTTCTGTGCCCAAATGATGAAACTTTTGATGCAAATGAAGACCTTGTCCTACTATTTTGTCATGATAAAAGTCTATAGGGGATACACAAAATAATACCTGAAGTTCACAGACTCTTCCAGCAGAAGTAACTGCCACAAGAAAAACTTGGGGGAGAGTCCTTAAGGAAGTGTCATGGATAGACTCATAGTCCTTAGTAGACAATAGCAGATATAAAACTAGATTTAGGTCATATGAGGGAAAGATTTTCCTAATAGTAGGCTTAGAGCTTACTTTGTTAAAAGATCAAAGCAATCTTCTGCAAAAGAAGAAGCCAAAATATCAAATAGTGCAGAAATTGCACCTTGACGGAGGAAGTCTTAAAACATTTCTGAAATCCTTCTTGCAGAAAATGCAACAGTATACCAGTGTAAATATTCTCACAAGATATTTTCTTATTCCTGCACTTCTAAAAGTGGACCAAACCCTAAGATATATTTTCCATGTAGAGGCTTGTCTCAGAATAGCATAGCTGGGAAACATCTAAAGGCTTGTCTTGCTCTGTTAAAGTGCACCACTCAGCATCTACGCCATTAACATCAAGAAGGCTGGATGAGGATGAAATATTGGTCCCTAAGATAACCAGGAGAGTTATGGGAGGAAGGATTGACATTCTTAGAAAGTCAATGGAACAAATCTTTCTTGGCCACAAAGAGCAATGAGGAGGACATTCGCCATGTCCTATCTTTTCTTGCAGACTACCTCATTAAAGAGAAATGTGTGCGTGTGTGCGTGTGTGTGTGTGTGTGTGTGTGTGTGGTGTATACTAGGGGATAGGACCAATTTACCCTGCATATTTTGGAATGAAAAACAGAGAAAAAGGAAAAAACACAGGGCCACACAGTTGAATTATACCTTAATTGATAACTAAAATGTGTACGGAGATGTGGATATGTCTATAGTATTCTTCTAATAGTCTGTAAACCAGAGTGATAAAAGTAATTATATGTCACTGGAGACTTGCAAATAATGACTCAGACAGGTGCATAAAAATCAATTCCACTTTATTAAGAATCAAACACAAGAAAAGCTGAAGATAGTATCACAGTGCCTGTGATTCCTGTCACTCTCATCTATGGCAGACACTGATTTGCTGAGTTGGTTTGGCCCACCCCCTGGTGACCTTTTTATACCTGGCTATCACTTCTGTCAGAGGCCCTTTCGTGGTGTTTCTGAGCCAGTTATACTGTTGCTGTGTTCCAGATTCCTGTGTACCGATTCGGCTTGTCCTGACTATTCTCCAGCGTTCCTGCTTGTGTATGATCCGGTCCGTCTGACTACCACCCTTGGATCCTGACCCGGTTTGGCTGACGTTCCTGCTTGTGTATGACCTGGCTTGTATGACTACCTTCTACATGCTCCGACCCGGCCTGGCTGACTTCCTGCTCCAAAGATAGACTTCCAGCTTGTTCCAGTGACCTGCGTTCCAGTTGTCGCCGCCGCGACATTATTATCCGCTGTTCCAGTCTTTGTATGGCTGTTTTGCCTGGTGTTACCCCGATCAGTGCAGTGATTCTACCTGCGCAGAGCTGTGTGCTTGTACGCCTCACTCATACGGCAGAGCCTTGCTGTACCGCTGAAAAGCCTCGAGTAAACGTGCCTTTTAACCCTAGCAGTGCTGCCTTGGTACCACTCTCGCTACTCAGTGTGAGCCTCGTTCACGGTGATACTCCTGCTGAGTTGGCCGCTCTCCATCGGCAACTCTGTACATCCCTGCAGAGTATTCACATCCGTTGGGCCGGTTGGGCGCTTTTGGCTCTCTCTCTCTCATTGCAAATACTGGGCGATTCCGTTATACCGAGTAGTGGCAGGCAAAGGCTTCAGCAAATCCGTTACTATGCCCATGGGGCTATTGGCTCTTGTACGTCATATCACAGTGTCCGGTTGAGTCCGAGGAGGCTTGGGAGCTCTTGCATTGCAGGCCGATTCCAGCTACGCCCGTGGGGCTATTTTCACACGCACCAGCAGTAACAGTTCCAGTAGGTACGCCCGAGGGGGCTAAGTGGATTCCTGTTCTGCTTGTTACTGAACACCGTGGCGAGGCAGTCCTGTATCCAGTCTATGGTGAATGTTGTCTCCAGCACAGCTTAACACCACCCAGGGCGTGCCAAACCTCCACATCTGAGACTGACTGTTATCAAGGACTTAACCCTCTGTGGTTATATGACATTCTACTGCCTTATATTTGTACATTTAATACGTTTGTGCAATTACATTTGTATCAATCAGTCATCATTGCTGGTGTATATCAATCGCCACTAGAGGGCGGACCTTTGCCTTACCTTACTCTAAATAAATTGGGTTTTATTTCACACACTGGTCTGAGAGTCTTTAAAAACCGTTACAGATAGATACTTTCCCAACCCTTCCGGGGTCAGGCGTGGGGACAGTGCACAGCCCACTACCAGGAGCTGACACTGAACCTAGCCAGACTGATGAAAAAGCTTGGAGCGAACCAGTAGAGAAAGCAGAACCACAGAGGTAGCAATAGTGGTAAGCGTGCTCTACAGCAGAGCAGAAACTGGAGGCCCACAACCTAGAATGCTAGGGTCACAATCGAAATACCCTAGGACGTTAGGGTTACAGAAACTACCACACACCCTAGGGGCACAACAATCCCCGGTAGGCCTAGGTGCTGATGCACTAAGGACAGGACCTACCTGACCAAGGACAGACTGGGAACCTGCAAGGAGGGTGCCAGGCCTCAGGGAGTGAGAGTAAGACAAACCAGCCAATGGTCAAACGATTCAGGTAGTCAGACAAGCCACAGTACTTAGCACAGAGTGGGTAGTCAGCCAGGCCAAAGGACATGCACAGAGTGGGTAGTCGGACAAGCCAAACTCGGCATGGAGCGGTCAGTCAGCCAGGCCAAAGGTTCAGGCACAAATCAGTAGTCAGACTGAGCAAGGGGCAACACAAAAAAGATTCAGCAGCCAGGAACAGATCATAACGGGAGACTCAGAATGCACTCAGGTACACCACGAAAGAGCACTGAGGCAATGATAGGATGCAGCATATAAGGCCTCTCTGGGAGGCGGAGTCCAGATAGGTCAATCAAGGGAGAACTATAAAATAGTGAGAGCTCAGAATGACGTGTGCGTAACCAGGAAGTAGTCACCCGCCATACTGCCACCAGGCAATCACAAGGATGCAAACAGGCAAGCAAAAGCGCCAGAATCACAGGCACAGTGATATTATAGTATTATAATGTCCACAAGAAGTCTTTTATGGAAAGTCACAGAAAAAGAAGGGGGAAGGTAAGAGAGAATTTTAGTCTTACCTGTTAAATCCTTTTCTCTTAATCCATACAGGTTACTGGTAACTCTGGGTAGGCGATCCGCCCCTTTAAGTAGGCAGGAACAATTCTAGAATTGTATGCAGGGGGTGAAGCCTACCTTCCCTCCTTGGCTGCAGCTAGCCAACCAGCTCCAGAATGATTTGAGACACTATTGACTAGATAGTAGAAGGGAAAGAAGACTCCTGTCAGCATGACATGAACCCCAACAGTCTGCCACAGGCGAGGCAAAGGCAATCATGGTCCCTTGACAGGGTGGGAGACCAGAAACCTGTATGGACTAAGAGAAAAGGATTTAACAGGTAAGGCTAAAATCCTCTTTTCTCTGTCGTCCAATACAGGTTACTGGTAACTGGGAAAAAGGGAAGGACCAGGCGCAAGGCCCCCAAAGTCACCAGTGCAGATATGAACCATCAGATCAGATATAGCCCAACAAAACAATGAAGTGTCAACGGACACCGAACAGGGGTAACACCCCAGGATCCATTACACAGCACACTGAACTACAGCCAACAGGGCTTAAAAGTGAAGGAAGCACCAAGAACCGAAGGGAATCCTAGACAGGCAAGACTGCCTCCAGGATTTTCCTCCCAAAGCTGGCGTCAGCCGATGCCAGCACATCAACATGGTAGTGCTTCAAAAAAGGTGTGCACAGACGACCAAGTGGCTGCCTTGCACAACTGATCAGAGAAGGCATGATACTTGTAAGCCCAAGAGGCCCCAATAGATCTTGTAGAATGAGCAATGACCCTGAAAGGGACAGGCTTCTTCCTTAGCTCATAAGCTTTAAGAATAGTGGATTTGATCCATGAAGCAACAGTCACCTTAGATGCAGTTCTTCCTGCCCTGGCACCCTCAGGAATGACGAACAGCGCGTCCGATTGCCTGATAGACCCAGTGTGATGTACATAAAACTTGAGACAACGCACCACGTCTAACAAGTGGAGATCCCTCTCCTTGTCAGAAGTAGGGTCGGGGCAGAAAGAGGGCACCACAATCTCCTAATTAATGTGGAACTCAGAGACCACCTTTGGGAGAAACTCCTGAGAAGTGCAAAGCACCGCCTAGTCTTGTGAAACACCCCATTAGGGTGGTTTACAGGACAGAGCATGCAGTTCCACGACATGGCGGACAGACAATCGCCAGGAGAAAGGCCATTTTCCACGTCAAGAGGAGTAGAGGAATAGTAGCCAAAGACTCAAATGGGGCACTGAAGAAAGCCCAAAACCAAGTTAAGATCCCACTGAGGAGCAGGAATCTTAAAGACAGGAAGAGCATGAGCAACGCCCTGGAAGAAATCCTTAACATCAGGAAGGATGGCAATGTGCCTCTGAAAGAAAACAGAGTGCAGAAGTCTGAACCTTAAGGGAACTCAAACTGAGGCCCTTATCCACACCGTCCTGCAAGATGGCTAGGACCGTAGGAACATCGAAATCTTGAGACAGGTCCTTGTCAGCACACCAATACAGAAAGGTCGACCAGACACAATGGCAGCTCTTGGAAGAAACAGGTTTACGAGCACTGAGCATAGTAGCCACCACACCAGAAGAGAACCCCTTCTTCAATATTGAGTATTCAATTTCCAAGCTGTCAAAAGCTAGCCCATGAACGTCCTCCTTCCACAGGTAACCATGTAGAAGAAGGTCCAGACTGTATGGGAGCAGGAATGACTCCCCCACTGACAGATCCCGAAGCTCCGGAAACCAAGACTGACGAGGCCAGTACGGAGCAATCAGAATAACCGGACAACACTCCAGTCGTAATTTCCGTAACACCCTGTGCAACATTTGGAGGGGAGGAAAGATGTAAGCCAGAGGAAACAATCAAGGAATGGACATTGCATCTACTGCCAGAGGGTCTCTCCACCGAGAGCAGAACCCAGGTACCTTCCTGTTCTGTCTAGTCGCCATCAAGTCGATGAAAGGAGGACCCCATTTCTGAACAATGAGTTTGAACACCTCTAGGTGTAGCTCCCACTCTCCGCTGTCCTCTGTGTGTCGACTGAGGAGGTCCGCCATGACAATGTCTACGCCAGGAATGTGTACTGCGGATATAGCAGGAATGTGTTCTTCTGCCCAGGACAAAATAGCCTTGACCTCTAACCAAGCAGCGAGACTTCTTGTTCCGCCTTGATTGTTGATGTAAGCCACGGCCGTGGCATTGTCAGACTCTACATGGACCGGACAGTCGTCCAACTGAGATGTCCAATGTCGAAGGGCATGAAATATCGCCCGAAGCTCCAATACGTTGATCGGAAGGAGGGACTCCTCCAGAGATCACCGACCCTGAGCGCTCAGGCGACCCAGGGCCGCGCCCATGCCGGAGAGGCTGGCATCCATCGTCACCCTGGTCCGGAAGGGTACCAGGAAGGAGAAGATCCGGTTGACCCTTGCACACCTGGATCACAAACCTCTGGAGCTCCCTGGTGTGTGCCATGGCAAACGGAACTGCTTCTATGGTGGAGATGAATTTTCCCACTAGAAAGGATAGGTTCTGGACTGGAATTGGATCCTGAGCCAGGACCGCAGAAACCATGTGGGCGATCTGGTGAGCCACCTTGTCCGGTGAGGAACACCTTGCTCTTCTGAGTGTCGAAGAGAAGGCCCATGAAGACCAGACGTTGAGATGGGACAAGATCAGACTTGTCAGAGTTGATGATCCACCCATGATGGGCAAGAGCATGAATGCATTGCTGAACTTGCTGATGAGGGGGCTTTCAGAAGCAAGTCGTCCGTGCATTGAGTAACTGATGCCGTTCCGGTGGAGGACGGATATCAAGGCACCCAGGACACGGCTGAAGACCTGAGGAGCTGTCGTCAGACCAAATGGAAGAGCTGAGAACTGAAAATATCCCGTCGCAGGCAAACTGGGAGGTACTGCCGGCTCTCTGGATGAATGGCAACGGTTAAGTACGTGTGCTGAAGATCCAGAGAGGCAAGGAATTCACCCGGAGACATGGCAGCAATCACCATAGACTCCTGGTGATAATGAGTCCGGGTCACAAAGGAATGGAGATCTTTCAAGTCCAAAATGGGACGACAACCTCCATCCTTCTTGGAGACCACAAAGAGGTTTAAGTAAAACCCCATACCCCTGTCCTCAACTGGCACCGGCTTTGGAACATCCTTGTCTAAAAGAGCCTGAACAACGCTGTCAGACTGTATTTCTCTGCACCTTGAGGTGTGTGAGAAGGACGAAAACGGAGGAAGAGAGATGAAAGGGATCTTGTACCCTTCCGTCGCTACCTGCAAAACCCATAGGTCCGTCACTAAATCCTCCCAAATGCTGTGAAAGTGACGCAGACGACCACCCACAGAGTGTGGACCCGGGTTTGGTGAGTCATGCTGGAGAAGGCTTGGAAGAGACCTTGGGATTCCATTGTTTGGGCTTGGAGGAGGTACACAGAGTTGAGGGAACAGTCTGGGTCACCAGACATATCTCATTCTGAAAGGAACGAAAATACCAATGACGTTTAAGCAGCAATTTCTTCCTGAGAACCAAGGGTAGAAGAGTACTCTTGCCCCCTGTGGCCTCACTGAACAGATCCTTAAGATCTGGCCCAAACAAAGAGGTATCCTGAAAGGGTAGGGAAAGCAATACTTTCTTAGAAGCAGTGTCAGCAGACCAGATCTTGAGCCAAAGAGCTCATCTGGGCACCACAGACATGGTGGAAACCCTATCCACCAAACAAGGCAGCAGAAACATAGTGCTGTGCCTCAGAAATGCTGGCAAAAAGGCGCAACTTATCCAAGGTAGGTACATCCTGACGGACAATCCGGACAGCAATGGCCTGGTTCACCCATGCAGCTGCGAACGCTGGATGCATGGCAGAACCAGCAGTGGCAAAAATGGACTTGAGAGAAACCTCAAGTTTGTCAGTCCAGTCCTTCAGAGCAGAAGCATCACAAACTGGTAAGGCAGTAGGCTTAGATAGCCTGGAGATAGGATAATCCATTTTAGGAGGATTAATCCACTGATTAAGTGCAGCTTCAGAAAACAGATAAAGCTTGGCAAATTTCTTGGACACAGAGGGTTTCTTGTCTGGGTATTTCCACTCCTCAGACACAAGGTGGTCAAGAGTAGGGTTAGGTGGAAAGTAAGTAAGGGGCTTTTTAGGTTCCTGGAACACATCAGATGGAACCTCCTGAATTAGGGGAATGTTAAGAGTAGTTAAGACAGCCCTGATCAGGCCCTCAGTGGAGGGTTCAGGATCAGCCTCAAAAGGGTACCCAAAAAACTGAGAGGAGCCTAATACAGAACATTCCTCAACATCTGAATCCACCAGCAGTTCCTCCTCAATGGAATCTGACACATCATGTACTCCCTGAGGTTTGGGCAGGGAAGACTTGGCTGGGGAGGGGGCCTGCCACGACTGAAAGGCCCCCTGTAACTGGGATGGAAAGAGTTGCAATGTGGACCTAAGGTCCCTAGTAGCAGCCTTGAACTCTTGCACCCAAACTGGCTCTAATGCATGGCTGGAGGTCCCTGGAATGCTGATCAGAACATGCTGGGCCTAAATGACCCGAGAATTCTCTAGGTAGCCCTGAGTGACAGGAACAGCAATGCTCAATGGGGGATACAGAGACCCCAGCCTCCTTAGTTTTAGGTCTGGCCCCAAGCTCCAGTGTAACGGAAGCTGAGAAGGGACCGCGTCGCCTTCTGCCGTCGTTCCTGGGTCTCTCCTTCTTGACGCCAGATAAGCGCCGTCGGAGGCACCAGTTGAAGTATGGACAGTCACTGGAAACAGCCGCAGGATCGCTGGAAGCAGGGAAGAGTCCACGTCGCCGCCTGACAGTCCACGAAGTTGGGTCGCAGGAAGCTGGCAGCAGGCGGTCCATGATTCAGGATACTTGGCGCAGATGGGTATCAGAGTGGACACTTTACACCATAAGCAATACAAGACTCCAGGACTCCTTGTTCACTCCAAAACATAACTCACTTTATTGACACAAACTACAGATATTTATACACAGATCTTTACATTGAAGTTGATGGGTGGAACCAGATACAAAAGCCTTAATCCAATCATGTTACATGAGACAAAAGGCCAACAACAGATGGTCTTAACAGACACAATGACTTAGACAGGATTACATTTCAGATACAAAAGGTTTGATTGAACAAAGACTTGAGGGGCATGAATGGATTAACACACAGCAGGGGGTCTACCTATAGTACACATAGTCAAATGGCTGGAGTGGCTGTAATATATATACACAAATCTTACTTATGGGGAAACCAGAAACAAAAAGGGCTTAATCCAATCATGTTCATACCTGGTAGTTGGTGATTGCACAAACCTTTGAATTGGACAAGTACAATTAAACACATCCAATATTTGACAATACATAAAACCAAACTTAATACACTTGTACATGAATGTAACCCAGGACAGCTCTATGTATCAAGCTGCCCATTCATCCAGTGTCTATTTTAGTGTATGACTCTGGTTTGAAGAGTCATACAATCAGTCTCAGAATAGGGTCCCAATAGGGCAAAATGTCTCTAGTTTGTAGGCTGGTTTGGGTACCCAGTCTCTAGTCTCTTTAGCGTATGAATATGGTTCGAATAGTCGTACGCATAGTTCCATAAGGCTGTCCAGCCAGAAAAAATGTCTATTCCTTGTCCATAACCCCTGAGCCCAGGGGTTTATATGTTCCATGCCCTGACAAGAGCTCCCGGTAACGGATAGGATCCGTTACATCCAGCAGTACATTCTCACAGTGTCAAATAACCTTACTATATGATAAATCACCCAATTATAGTGTGTAGGATTAAAGTTTCACCAGAGAAATCGCTAAAATAGACTTATCTGTCAGGCGAAGGGTTAATTAGCAGAGGAGAGAAGGAAAATCCAAGCACTGCGTAGGATACTCTCTCTGGAAAGATCACAAAATGGCTGCCATGGCGGGAGCCAATCAGAAACGAGCTTGCGAAGCAAGTGCTCATGGGAAATGTAATTTTTCCAGAAAAGTACCCCAAAAGGTGCCTGAAGCCCCCTATCAGTAGAAACATGAACCGGATGATAGAGCAAGGGCAGACAAATAAAATGAGCCATCTCTGAAGTCGCTAGGTTAAACTGTTGCAGAGATATGTCCCAAACAGTATAGTCCCATAGAAGTGAATGAAGCAATGGCATCTATGCGGTAAAGCGCGCCTTAAAGGCGCAGTACTCAAATTTTACAAAATTAAAGGTGCAATAGTAAAATGTGTATAACAGTATTAGAATATATGAGGACACCCAAAAAACACTAAACCAGTAAGAAAAGTGTTAGAAACACCCCCAAAAAGTGCCAAACTAGCATCTAAAGAGATAAGTTACCACATAAACCTGCTCCAAAACACCCAACAGACATACAAATATACCCAATGAGTGCAGGAGTGTGCAATAGGAACTCCAATGAAGACACCCCTGTGAGGAGGGGCACTGTAGGACCTGCAGCACTCAAAGGGTTGCTCACCTTTCCTGCAGATCTTCTGTCTTCAGATTACCATGTAGTAAGAAGTAACCTCAGTGGGTAACTCTTGGGAAGCACTTGGAATCAAGATTTTCCCCCCAGGGCTTAAAGTCCACAAAAAGCACCTGGGTACTGAGCTAGCCACATCTAAGGGCATTGTCAGTTATGGTAATCCGCCTAATGGTGGTATTCCATATCTAACAGAAAAATAAAAAAGTTTCTAAAACTATAGAACTGTTCTCTTGCCTGTGTGTTATCTTCACCAAGGAACAACTCATTCTGGAGATGGTTGGCTGCAGCCAAGGAGGGAAGGAAGGCTCTACCTGCTGCATACAATTCTAGAATTGTTTCTGCCTACTTAAAGGGGTGAATCGCCTACCCAGAGTTACTAGTAACCTGTATTAGACGACAGAGAGAAGAAAAAAGGAAACAATGCTAAAGATGCTATCCCTAAGAACTGTTCTTGTTTTGGGCTCCCAGACCTATTCTCTGCTGCTGGTTTCAAAAGAGTGATGCAATTCACAATTCCGAATAGGAGACACATGCAAAAGAATAGTGATAAGGGAGAGACACCGCAAGTATATCTAAGTAGGGTTGCACCGATACCGGTATCGGTGCCGATACCAGCATTTGCGCGAGTACTTGTACTCTCGCAAATGCGGCCGATGCCAGCACCGATACCCTGCGTCAGGGTCGGTGCTGCAGAGAGGGAGCCCGGGGCGCTGCTCACAATGCTCCCCAGTCACCTCTCTCCCTCCTGCAGCGTCGGAGCGTTGCCGCGGGTTACCACGGCAACGCTCAGACGCTGACCTCTGCCAGGGCTTGCGAGAGAACAGCGAGCACCCGGCAGAGGAGGGTAAGGGAGGCAAGATGGGGCAGCGGGTGGTGAAAGAGGCAGAGAGTGGGTCAAGAGGGAGAAAAAGAAGCAAAGGGAGGAATGGTCAGGAGACAAAAGGGAGGGGGGGCAAGAAGAGGCAAAAGGAGGGGGGATCAGGAGGGAGAGAGGCAAAAGGGTGGGATCAAGTGTCAAGGAGAAGGAGTGGGAGAAAGGGGGAACAAAAGGGAGAGAAAAAGCCAAGGCAAAAGAAGGGGGAGAAAGGGGGATCAAAAGGGAAAGAAAAAGCCAAGGCAAAAGAAGGGGGCACAAGAGGGGGAGAAAGAGTCAAAAGGGGAGAATCAAGAGGTGGTGTGTGTATATATATATATATATATATATATATATATATATATATATATTTCAAGTACTCACCGATACCAATTACTTTTTTTTTTGCGGTCATTTGCCAGTTTTCCAAGTACCTAAAGCATATAGTTACTTGGAAAACTGGCAAATGACTGCAAAAAAACAAACAAAAAAAAAAAAAAAAACACTATCGGTAATTAGCATCGGTGAGTACTTGAAAAAAGTATCGGTACTCGTACATGGTCTTCAAAAATCGGTAGCGGTGCATCTCTATATCCAAGTATAGCAAATGTATTCACAATAAAACTTCATGTAATAATCAAGCGCACTTGTTCATAAAAATTTATAAAAGTATACAGAACAAATATCACAACGAACAATACATATTTAAAATACTGAGTGATGGTGAATAAAAACAAATAGTATTGATTATATAGTATAATGATACTGGAATGGATATGGACCCCCCCAACTGTGGATGGAAAAATAGTCTATTTAACCCTAATAATTAGAGTTCACAATGTTAGCATAGGCTAAAATAGTGGTAGCAATGGGTTGCAGCAGGAGAAGATTTGTGATATGAAGGATGTTGGCCACTTGGGTCTGAGACTGGAGTAGTGCAATGGCTTGTGGGTATCTTGGATCAGTTAATAATTAAGCATCTTGTATATAGATAAAAGATGGCTCCTTTCTGGAGACTTTACAGTAATAACCTCTGCTACAATACATCCAAAGTAGAGCTGAGCTGTCACACAATCCTCTGTGGTTGGCCCCATACTTTGTCTCTATGAGGAGTCTTAACCAATCCTCTCGTACCCGTCTCGCTGCCTTCTCACTCCGCTTCCTTCGGATTATCCTGTTAGTTCAGTCTGGCATCCCGTTCTTCCATGTAATAGAGCTCCAAAACGTGTCAAACAACAGTCCTCAGCCACATGGAAGAACAGGACGCCAGACTGAACTAATGGGAGAAGAATCTGAAGGAAGCGGAGTGAGAAGGCATTGAGACTGGTACCAGAGAGAATTTGTTAAGGTACGCACAGACTAAGTAAGACAAAGACAAAGTAAGGGGCAAACCACACAGGATTGAGTGACAGAACTTCAGCTCTACCTTGGATGTATTGTAGTAGAGCTTATTACAGTCAACTCTTCAGTAAGGGGCCATCTTCTATCTATATACTAGATGCTTAATTATTAACTGATCCAAGATACCCACAAGCCATTGCACTAATCCAGTCTCACAGACCCAAGACGCAAACATCATTCATAATCACAAATATTCTCCTGCAGCTACCACCATTTTAGCCTATACTAACATTGTGAACTATATTAGGGTTAAAGGGATAGTAATACTTCGTTTTAACTTTATTTTATTTTGTAGGCATTAAAAAAACACGAAGAATGATATAAGTCTTATCTCTCAAACCTTTATGGTTTATCAGATATTCACAAGCAAAGTTTCCCCCTCCCGCCCCTTTTACCTACTGCAGAGCTTTCCAAACTTTTCATGTTGGTGACACACTTTTTAGACGTGCATCATTGCGTGACACAGTAATTCAGTTTTGCTAGCAAACCGGAGGTTAAACTAATATCTCTTATAAGAGATACAGACACATACATAAATTGTAATAACAAGATGTATAGGGACACAACATATCTTATGAATTCCTTTCATTCATACTGCTGAAGGCATTAAGTATGTTGTGCGTTTTTTAAAATGACAACATGAGAATGTTGCGCTATGTATAAGCGCAAGATTCTCATGTCGCATTAGTAACTACATAGCGCGTAACTGATTTTAGAAGTACTGTCCATCTTTCCTGTCTCATTGGCACCACAAGCAGAAGCAGCAGTCACGTGACAGGCAGCCTCGGCACACAGGTATGCTCCAGCCTGGCAGCCCAAAGAGAGGGCAGAGGTATAGAGGAGGTGGCATCTCAAAAGATTTTAACAGCTTAAGTGCCAAAAGATTTGTAACAGCTGGAGTACCTCCGTGTGCTGCATACATATTATGTATGCAGCAAACGGAGTCACTCCAGCTGTTAAAAATCTTTTGTGGCGCTCCAGCTGTATGCAGCACACGGAGGCAATCTCGCACTGTGTAAATGAGACCATTAAGTAGTAGTGTTTTATCTCAGCTCCCAGTGTAGCTTGTGCTTGGGTGGACAATCTGTCACTGTGTAAATGCCACCTTTGTCTGTGACACACCTACACACTGCAGCCGACACACTAACGTGTCACGACACACAGTTTGGAAAGTACTGACCTACTGTAAACAATCTTCTCAGATGTGGAATGCAGTCCATAGACTGGACAGATAACAGAAGGGGACATTCGTATTCCTATGAAAACAATGAAATCCCTGCCCCCCTTGACAAGCTTTTCAGGTTTTTCCCCTTATCTTAATTGAAGATTATCCCTCTCTGCAGTCTACCTGGGCACCTCCCTTCTGCTCAGGATGAACAGTGTGACATCAGTAAAAGGGGAGGGAGGGGGACACTTGTCATTGAATTACTCTTGAACTACAACTCTGACAGAATTGAAATAACACTCTCCAAAGTCCAAATACTATGATGATTAATTAGAGCTGTTTTTATTATGAAACATTACTATCCCTTTAAATAGGCTATTTCCCCTCCACCATCGAGGGTTCCATATCTATTCCAGCATCTATTCTAGCATCATTATACTATATACATCAATATTATTCGTTTTTATTGTTCATTGTGATTTGTTCTGTATACTTTTATTTTGTATTTATTTATAAAGTGTTTTACTAAGAAGAATACATTGAGATTTCTCTCGTTTTCAAGTATTTTTATGCACAAGTGCGCTTGTAAATTTATTCACAATAAACATCACTTATATATACTTGTGCTGTCTCTCCCTTATCCCTATTCTCTGACCCTGTATGTGTCCTGGCCCATCACCCTCTTCTCTTTACACCTTGTCAAATGCAGGAACTTTCTGGCCTCTGCTGAAGCCATGAGATCCACTAAAGGCTTCCCCCTGCAGCTGTTTTTTACTTTAAGACTTTCATGGTTACTGATCATTCTCCTGGATCCAGGATTGACCTTAAAAAAAAAAAAAAAACACAAAACAAAACACCTACTTCCTAGTTTAAGATTCCAGATATGTGGAATGTGGATAATGCCAGCAAGTTCTTGACTGCCCAGATAAGAATTTGTGCTGCTTGTTTATGGAGGACTGAAATCATTGTACCTCATTGGTTGGCATATGCTACTGCTGAAATGTTTTCCTGATTACATAATGATCTCAAGGGGAAACCTGTATAAAGACTTCAGGCAGTACCAAATTACTCTTTCCCGAATTTCAAAGTGAACCCCACAGGACTTGCTTGCATCAATACTCAGGATTTCCCATTCTGGACACTCTCCTGGTGGAAACCTGGAAAGGAATTATTAGTTGTGAGAAGTCTGTTGAAACCTTCTAATATCTTAAAGTTTTCTTGGATCTTCCTGAAGTGACACCTGGCCCATGGCACAGTCTGGATGGCTGATGAGAGACTCCTGAGACACTTTAAAAATTCCAGGGCAGAATCATGATCCAGCTTTAGAAACTAGGATACCCTTTGCTTTAGGTCTTGACTTCCTTTCATCAGAGAGGAAAGCTTTCCCTATTACGGTATCAAATTCTGCTCCTAGGAATGTTCATTTCTAGTAGGGGAGCAATTAACTTTTCTTTATTGATGAGACATCCCAGATTAGACAAATACTGTAGACAGATTATTGTGCTTGCCTGGGAATTTTTGTTTTGATTCTTCCATAATCAGAATATCATCTAGATCAGGGGCAACCCTCATCCCATTCAGTTTTGATTTCTCTAGAAAGGCAGCTAGAACCTTTGGGAATACCCTCGGTGCTGATGCCAGGCCGAAATTAAGGGCTTTGAACATAGGCGTGCGCACGGGGTGTGCCGGGTGTGCCCAGGCACACCCTAATCGGCCCCGTGCGCACCGGCCAGGGAAGCTGGGGATTTTTTTTTTTCTTTTTTAATATATCTGCCGCGAGGGAGCGCTGATTTAAACTACCAAGCGCTCCCTCGCGGCATCTATGTGACAAGCCAGCGAGACCCAGGCTCTGTAGTAATACAGAGCGCTGGGAGATGACATCATCTCCCAGCGCTCTGCATTACTGAGAGCAGCGCGCGGGAGCTTCAGCTCTGTGCCGAAGGAGGCACAGAGCTCTCTTACGGCACACCGCTAGACCACCAGGGACTGAAGGTAGGGGATGGAGGGGGCATTGTGGAGATGAAGGGGCATTATGGAAGGGGGCAATGTGAAGATGATGGGGGCAATGTGGAGCTGATGTCAGTGTGAGGGCAAGTTGGAGCTGATGGGGGCAAGTTGGAGGTGATGAGGGCAAGTTGGAGGTGATGAGGGCAAGTTGGAGGTGATGGGGATAAGATGGAGCTGATGGGGGCAAGTCAGAGCTGAGGGCAATGTGGAGATTATGGGGACAATGTTAGGCCAAGTTGGAGCTGATGGGGGCAAGTTGGAGCTGAGGGCAAGTTAGAGCTGATGGGGGCAATGTTAGGGCAAGTTGGAGCTGAGGGCAAGCTGCAGCTGATGGGGGCAATGTTAGGGCAAGTTGGAGGTGATGGGGATAAGATGGAGCTGATGGGGGCAAGTCAGAGCTGAGGGCAATGTGGAGATTATGGGGACAATGTTAGGGCAAGTTGGAGCTGATGGGGGCAAGTTGGAGCTGAGGGCAAGTTAGAGCTGATGGGGGCAATGTTAGGGCAAGTTGGAGCTGATGGGGGCAAGTTGGAGCTGATGGGGGCAATGTGAGGGCAAGTTGGAGCTGATGGGGGCAATGTGAGGGCAAGTTGGAGCTGAGTGCAAGTTAGAGCAGATGGGGGCAATGTTAGGGCAAGTTGGAGCTGATGGGGGCAATGTTAGGGCAAGTTGGAGCTGATGAGGGCAATGTGAGGGCAAGTTGGAGCTGATGAGGGCAATGTGAGGGCAAGTTGGAGCTGATGAGGGCAATGTGAGGGCAAGTTGGAGCTGATGAGGGCAAGTTGGAGCTGATGAGGGCAATGTGAGGGCAAGTTGGAGCTGATGAGGGCAATGTGAGGGCAAGTCTGAGCTGATGGGGGCAAGTCTGAGCTGATGGGGGCAAGTCTGAGCTGATGGGGGCAAGTCTGAGCTGATGGGGGCAATGTGAGGGCAATATGGAGTTGATGGGGGATACGTTGGAGCTGATGGGGGCAATATGGAGCAGATGGGGGGCAATCATTTATTTAGCTAGCACACACACATATATATTACATACGCGCACGCACGTGTGTGTTTGTGCTTTTGGGTGCACACCCTAATGCAATTGGCTGCGCACGCCTATGGCTTTGAACTGGAAGTGCTTTCCCATGATTGCAAGTCTTAGAAACTTTGTCAGATACCCTCGCCAAAATACGGTAATAAGCGTCACTTAGGTCTATAATTGTCAGAATGCCAAAGGAGAAACTGCTTTCAGCACAGACAATAGACTCCATCTTAAACTTCTTAGTATCTGATGGCCAGATAGTCCTTTAAACGCAGATCGCAAACATGTAATGCATGGCTAAAGATGAATCAAGTACAAGCCTGCAATTCTTCTTGTGTCCAGCAATCGGATGTTTAGCTGTTACTTACTGACTTAACCCAGAAGAGATCCCGCTTCTTT
This sequence comes from Rhinophrynus dorsalis, assembly GCA_037306005.1. Classification (NCBI taxonomy): domain Eukaryota; kingdom Metazoa; phylum Chordata; class Amphibia; order Anura; family Rhinophrynidae; genus Rhinophrynus; species Rhinophrynus dorsalis. The sequence goes on along the minus strand of CM074720.1, from coordinate 199,663,170 downwards.
CTCTGCTGAAAACTGTACACAACGCTTGTGCGGTTTTAACCCTTTGAGTGCCAGATGGATACGCAACGCCTAGCAATGCGTTGCGTACCCCTCTGGCACTCAAAGGGTTAAAGGCACAAAATGAACAGACAAAAAAAAAAAAACACACAACCTTCTAAAAGGACGGTTATTTGATATTCCCACTGGGGATAAATAAAATTCCTGTTGATTTCAATAGATCTTTTAATCTCTCTAGCAGCATTGAAGAGGTTAAAACCCCGGTTTACCTCCATGGGAGGTATCCGGTCCAAATTATGCAGCTGGCTTCCTGAGACAAAACCCAGGACACGTTGTGCAAACAGTTTGCTGAACAAGGTATGTTCTCATACCCGAGCAAGTTAAACCCACCACCAGCGCAACGTCATATGACAGCGACGCTATTGCGTCTGTCAGACGCTCAGGTCTGTCACTGCAGAAGCGCCGGTACCCCATGGGAACTGAGGCAGAGAAGGGGGTAGTAGCTGTGCACGTGTAATAGTTTTGTTTTTCGTTACCACAATGGCAGCTGCTTGCCCCGTTATAGAGCTTGGCTTTGTGCAGGAAACCGAAAGTTGGCGGCTGCGCAGCCCTCAGTTTCCAAGTAAAGTCGGAGGACGTCCTGCTTGGTTAGGAGAGGTTGGGGTTCCTGGTCCTGAAGAATTACAGTGCAACCATTGCGGGAAACCCTTAGCCTTTCTCTTGCAGGTGTACGCGCCATGCACTGGAAGCTTCCACAGAAGTATATTTATTTTCTGCTGCCGCAACGCCGGTTGTTACCAAGCTTCAGGGAGCCACAACTTTAAAGGTATTACTCTTTATCATTGGGTAATTACTGGTACCACGTGACTTTATTTCGCGCATGTGCTTTGTAAGTCTGTGAGAACCGCAGTAACTGAAAGTTATGTGATTTTGTATCCATAAATGCTTTATTATATAGGAATTCAAAATAAGCCTATTATATGTAGTACAATAGCTCCCTCAAATTTCAAATATAATTTTTGTTTACTTTTCACATACCCCCTAAGTGTCCCAGTATAGGAGGGACAGTCCCTCTTTCAGACCCATATCCCTCTGTCTCTCATTAACATCTTAGTGTCCCTCTTTTAGGAGATCAGGGTGTGTGATGTATGTATATGTGTATCACAGTGTTCCGCAGCAATACAACTAACAGTAATGATTGTTTAAACTTAAGCAAATGTTTACAAATTAATCTGTGTAAATAAATTACTTCTCATTGATTCTCCGCCCACTAGTCGCATCCCTAGCAACACCATCTAAAACCAAAGTTGCCCTTTTTGGCAGTTTCAAATGTTGGGAGGTATGTTTTGTATAACGTATGCCATTCTTTTATTTTTGTTTTCGTTATCTTGCAAACATGAATATTATTAGTATGAAAGATTAAGTATGAACAAGAAAAATAATAAAAATCTTAAATAAAATACTTAGTACACATGATATAATCATAAAGAAAAGAAGTCATAATTTATTTGTGTTAGGTGCTGGTCACAGAAAATAATTAAAATGTTGCAGGTTATATAAAGGCATCAGATAAATGCCACAAGACTTCTAATAATCCATGCATTAAAATATTAGATATTTAATGCATGGAGTCACTGTAGCTCACTGTTCTTAACCCCTTCAGTGCCAGAGGCTTGGACCATTTTAGGCCAGACACATTTTCAGCATTTTTGCTATCCTTCTGTTTAGGCTTCATTTCCTCTGGGAATTTCTAGGTACATATGGAAAACTATATATTGTTTTTTTTTTTTTTTTCTTTTTTCAGAACGAATTGAGTTTTTTCATGGTATCTTACATAAAGAGAATTTTGCATCGTGCAAAAAACTATGATGTCATAATGACAAAAAAGTGCAAATTTACTTATTTTGCTAAAATCACATACTGTGTATCAAAACCATTTACCTTGATTGCGAAAGTTTCAATTATTGGAAAAAGCTCCGAGTAAAAAAATACCAAATTTGTATAGTTTTTACCTATGTCCATGGCTAGCGTGGAGCCCTAATCACCAGAAGCGCAAAATGGCACTTTCAACTTTATGAACTAATATGCGTGTTCTGGGGATTTTGTGGTAAAGCTACCCTTAAACAGTGGAATAACTATATAAAACTATAAATTTCTGAAAAGTAGATAACCTGCCGCATCTAATGAGGGGTGACTTGCCTTCTTATCCCAAGCCTGGTGTGCCCAAATGTTTCCAGAAGGTGGCACTGTAGGAAAAAATGGCATTTTCTTACTTTGATGTACTGAAATCTGTGAAAACCATGGCATTTCCAACTGTATTCATTAGCTAGTGTTCCTAGGAGAAAAATGACACCTCATTCGTATGACTTGACCTACCTTAGGGGGCTCTACAAGCACAAAACTACATCTACTACAACCTCTAATTTTTCTAACATTTTCTCAAACATTACTTGTCTGTACAAAAATGGTTAAAACAACTACAGAAGTGAAGAAAGGGTAGACAAAATATACCATTTTGGAAAAAAGACAACGTGTCCCATCTAATGAGGGGTGAATTGCCTTCTTACCCCAATCCTGGTGTGCATAAATGTTTCCAGAAGGAGGAGATATAGGAACAAATTTGCATTTTTTTTACATTTCTGTCCCTTCAGATGTAGTGAAATCTGTGAAAACTATGGGATTTCCAACTGTGTTTGTTAGCTAGTTTTTTTTTTTTTTCTTTTTTTTTTTACAAATCAGTCACTTCAAAGATACGAAAATGGTTCAACACAATGGGATTTCCTAGGAGGACCTCCTACCACCCTACAAAAAATGGTACCCCACTGCTGTGGGTTGACATACCATATTGGCTACCAGTGGAACAAGAATGGGGAAGCAAACAGTGTATGTGTGATTCTATTGCTACCAGTGGCCAGTCAATGTACGTGAGGACTTGTGACTGACAGTGAAACCAGGTGGGGGGGGGGGGGAGAGGAGGGGTCAGGCTATGTATGTGGGTATATCTACTAGTAGGCAGTGAGCAAGTATGGAGGTGGTAGGGGAGGTAAGATAGTACATATGGGGGATCTGTGGTTACCAGTGTGCACTGTATGTCCCCCACATACACTGTTTGTTTGATTCCCAGCCTGAATCCAGTGCATACTGGCACTTGGGTCTACCAGTGGGCAGTGGAATCAGGCTGGGGGAATGGGACTGCAGTGGGCTGTAGAACTAGGCTGGTGGGCAGGGTACGTGGTGGGGGGATTGGAGGCATTTTGTGTGCATGTCACAGGGGTGTCCAATGCAATGCAATGTTGCAGACAAAGAGTTAATTTTTTATCTATTATTTTTTATTCATACCTCATTGGTGGGCATTAATAGCATTTCTGAGCCCTCCAACAATGTCTGAGTAAAAAATAATGAGAAAAAATGTGTGTGTCACAGGGGGTCCAGCACATTGCAAAGCACGTGTGTTGGACCCACCTGTGACACATGCAGGTTTTTTGGTGTTTTTTTCCCAAAAATATTTTTTGTGTAGACCTTTTGGGGGGGGCATGAGAACCCACAATGAGATCTGAATAAAAAATGATGGGGGAAAAAAAAGAAAAATCCTTTGCCTGCCACAGGGGTGTACAATGCATTGCAAAGCAATGCATTGGACCCCCTGTGGCACACAAAGGGTTCATTTTTTTAATTATTATTTTTTTATTCATACCTTATCAGGGGGCATTAATACCATTTCTGATGCCCCCCCCCAACAATGTCTGAGTAAAAAATAATGGGAAAAAAATGTGTGCAAAGCACTGTGTTGCCCCCCCCCCCCCCCCCCCCCCGTGGTCCATGCACTTCTACAGTGGTGTCCAATGCATTGCAAGGCAGAATAAAAAATAAATAAATGTGTGTGCCGGGGGGGGGGGGGTTCAAAGTATTGCAAAGCACTGCGTTGATCCCCCCAGTGGTGCATGCGTGGGGTTCCTTGGTTAGCTGGTTTCTCAGTGTACTTGAGGTTTTGATTAATGTTGGTTAGATAATCTTTTATCTTCTACAACCTGTACATGTACAATAAATACTGATTTAATAATGAAAAATGCCCCAGTCTTCATTATTTGCTCCACTTATTTGTGAAGCGATGATTTGCTGCCATGTCATGTGAACGCTGCTTGTTGTGGTACGCATAGTCTGTGGCATATATGTCAGAGTGCAGTTATTCCACACAAGAAATATGGAAGGTAATGCTGCTCATCGCACCTTCCAGTATATGGCCATACCAGCACTTGACAAAGGACATAAATGTTAAATTGATTCAATAACCAGCCTTCAGCTCAAAATCTTCCAGCAACTTGAAAAACATTGACACAAAAATGATTAAATTCAATAAAAGAAAAAGCTTCCAGAGCTCCATATTATATTCCAGTGGGAAAATCTGTAATTGCAATTGATGTTATTAATAAAATCATATTGGTATAAAACAGATGAAAGGATATAGTCTTTCCATGTTAAGTAGAAATAACTGCAATATCCAGTCATACCTTAGACCAGTGATTCTCAGCTAGGCTGCGGTGGCACTTTGAATACCACGGACATCCACTTAGGGTGCCCCCTGTTTTTTGTTTATTTGTTTTTTTTTGGTAAATGATTACTGTCTCAGTCTTAGCTTATGACGCTAAGCTGTGTTAGGAAATACATACAGAGCATCATAATTTTTCTTTGCAAAAATGTTTGGATAAATTGGGAGGAAGAGTGGCAGATGAGATTTAATATAGATAAATGTAATGTTGTGCATTTAAAGGGACACTAATGTCACATAAAAAATGTTTTTTTTGTTTTGTAGATTAAAAAAAAAATAATTCTGTGCTGCAAAAAGGTTTGAAAGAAACTTGGTTTTAAATGTATCCCCTCCCTCCCCTTCTGCTGACATCAGCTGTAAGCTGACAGCATGAGTTCCTGGTTTGGGGACCAACAGGCTACTCTTCAGCAGAGCCGTAATAGTGCAGTTTTAAAAAGAAATACTTCATTGGAACGGTCTACAAAGTGTGCTTGGATTGCAAGCACACTTTTTAGACCATTCCAAAGAAGTAATTCTTTTTAAATTGTGCTATTGCTGCTCTGCTGAAGAGCCTCCTCATGTCGGCCGACACGTATCTCCTGCTGTCAGCTTTACAGCTGACATCAGGAGAGAGAGACTTTAGCGGCGAATATCTCTCAAACCGTAAAAGTTTGAGAGAGAGGATTTGCTGCACATAATTTACTTTTCTTTAATCTACATGGAACATTACTGTCCCTTTAACTTGCTTCATATACACTAAATGAGAAACTACTTGGGGAATCCTTGTTAATGAGAGATTTAGGCAGACTGATGGACCTTGAACAGTATCACCTAGAAGGTGCAAAGATAATGGTATACTATCATATCCTTGGTAAGGCCTTCTTTAGAATAAAGAGAACAGTTTTTGGTGCCAGTTTATAAAGGATTTTTTTTTTTTTTTTTTTTTTTGCTCATTGATGAATCCTTTTCTCTTAGTCCATTGAGAGACATTTTCACAATGGGATAAAATATCCTCCACCAGGAGGCAGGGCACTTAATAGTTAACAGTAAAACAAAAAATAACCCTTCCCTATTCTCTGCCTAGTTTTCCAATGTTAAATAGGCCAGCTTCCATACAAATATTGAGGACAAGAATTGAAGGGCATCCTAAAAGAGATGGTGTTTTTATTTATTTATTTTTGACAGGAAGCCCTGTGTCTCTAATCGACTGAGAGAAAAGGATTAAAGGATTTTATAGTAAATATTACTAAGGGACACAGGATATGTTGGTACATTACAAAGTGGTAAAAAAAATTGGGGGGAGAGAGCAGAAAAATTTTACTTTTAACTAGCTGCTTGCAGAATATTGTTTCTATTGCCAGCACCTGCTGAAGCAACTGCATTGCATTTGCAGAATGTAGTAAATGTATGAAGTAAATACCATATTGCTGCTTTACATATGTCTTCTGAAGCTCGATTATTATATGTCCAAGAAGTGCAAATAGATCTGTTGTAATGAGCTGTTATTGAGAAGGAAAGTGGCATAGATTATAGGATATATGTTTATTTTATCCAGGCAACAATCATAGAAGGTCTTCCTTTTTGTGGTCCTTCTGGAATGTCAACCAGGCTTAGTTTTCTGGGAGTGGAGTTCTTTTACTTTTGTAGCTTGACAAATAATTTTCTTTAAGTTACTTCTTGTAACGGAAGCTGGGAAGGGACCGCGTCGCCTTCCGCCGTCGTTCCCGGGTCTCTCCTTCTCGACGCAGATAAGCGCCGTCGGATGCACCGGTTGAAGTATGGACAGTCACTGGAAACAGCTGCAGGATCGCTGGAAGCAGGGAAGCATGGAAGAGTCCACGTCGCCGCCTGACAGTCCACAAAGTTAGGTCGCAGGAAACTGGCAGCAGGCGGTCGGCGATTCAGGATACTTGGCGCAGATGGGTATCAGAGTGGATACTTTAGACCATAAGCAATACAAGACTCCAGGACTCCTTGTTCACTCCAAAACAGAACTCATTTTATTGTCACAAACCACAGATATTTATATACAGTACATTGGATCACATGGGGAAACCTGATACAATAGGGAACATGATTAAATCATAACACATCATACAAAAGGCCACCAGCAGATGGTAAGGGCTGACACAATGGGAGCATTCACAGAGGTAATCAACTCACAACATATAATACAAAGGGCTGGCAACAGAGTTTCAGGTTATACAATAGGTGACTCACAGACTGAGGGGTGTGAATGGATTAAAACACACAGCAGGGGGTCTCAGGACAGTTCTCACTCCAAGGACTTGAGTGGCTAGAATATACATTCCCTTAACAATGGCCAGGGGTTGAATAATTAAGCAAAAGGCTTGGGAGTCTGCAATACATATTGAAATAATTAACCCCTTACTGCCTATTCCCTTGGAGTAAACCCTCAAACATACCACATACAATAACTACAACGTTCGCCATACATTAAACATAGTATGTGATCCAAAGTCTATGAATTTAAGTCTCTTAGGGAATAGCTGGCCAGTTTGTATGCCAAGGCACAGCACAGAGTCCAAACAGTAATAAATGTCCATAGTCTTTGGATAAATAGTTTGAGGTCCAGACAAGGGGCTCAAGTAACGGGTAGAATCCGTTACATTAAGGCGACGCGGTCCCTTCTCAGCTTCCGTTACATTGGTGGCATAGCGGTTGGATTTCTCCTTCATATCGGGTGCAGCAATTGAGGCATGGCAGACGAAGCAGTGCTGGCAGACACTCTGGGAGCATACGAGGATCGCTACAGCGCCATCCGAATACAGTGGTGGACCCGGCTGGGCGATGTTATCTACGACTTTGTTCCAGAGCTGGATGCGTGCATTACAGAGGAACTCAGAGTACAGGAGGAGTACTGGGACTTTGTTAAATACCTGGACCAGGAATATGGATCCGAGGGCCTTTTCGACTGGTGCCCAGCCCGCTTGCGATGGGACATCCAAGGGCTGGTATGGGACGCCTACCACATGGACTCCACTTTTGGGTGCCCTGACTCCAGCAGATACTGGGAGATCCGGGACAAAAGAGAGGACCGTTTTGGTGGATACATTCCTGCAGATTGCCAGGGAAATTTGGATATTCTGGCAGGATGTGAATGGGACCTGGAGCAACTATATGCTGGGTTCATTCAAGAGGTCCGGGAATTCCAAAAAGAGGAAGAAGAATGGGGGGGTAATGCATCTGAGGAGGACTTCAGCGACTTTGAGGGCCAGGATTGTGTTACCCCTGTTCACTCCACACTGGTGAGTGGGAATTCGTTCCTCACCAGTGCCCCTGTTGTTGCCCCTGCATCAGGAAGTGGGAAAATCGTCCTTCCTGATACCCCTTTGCCCCTGGACTGTGTGTTGCCTGAGCTGAGGAGTGGGAGTTCGTTCCTCCTCAGCCAAGAAGATGCCTCTGCATCAGGGGATGGGACAGATGTCTCCCCTGATAGGCATGTTTCCCCTTCCCCTGTCTTTCCAGCTGTGGTGGATGAGATGCAAGTCCCCACCAGCAGCGATTGTATGTCCCAACTGATGGGTGGGAGAGAGCCCATCAGTCCCTATGACCCCCGTGCTGTAGTGAGTGTGGAAGAACTCGCCAGCAGCCCCAAGATGATGCCCCCTGTGGGGTTGGAAAATGCCCTGGAAGTGGAGCAGTATGTGCTCTCCAGGGCCACAGAGGATGCCGCCTTGAGGGATGGGACTGCGGTCTCCCTCAAGGCAGAGAAGGCCCTGGAAAGTGATGGCCTACAAGAGGAGGTCCCCAGCGGACCGGAAGAGAGCAGCGCTGCTGGCCCTCCTGTGAATTTGTTGTATGAACTGATGGGTGGAGAAAAGTGCCCCATCAGCCCCCCTGTAAACCCTGACCTGGTGAGTGGGAGCGAGCTCACCAGGATCTGGGAAAACCCTACTGCGGTGGAAGAGACGCAGGTCCCCACCAGCAGCCCCAGTCCGTCCCCTGTTGTTGGTGCCCTGGAAAAAGGAAAGATTGTGTTCTCCAGGTACCTGAGTAAAGTGGCTAGGAGGATTGGGAGTACCCCCCTGCTAAAGAAAAGAAATGGCCCTGAGGAGGGGGCCCTGGAAGCCAAGGAGATCAGCAGATTGCCCCTCTGCAGCACTGATGCCCTGGATACCAGCCCCTATGTGACCCCTGGCCTGGTGGATGGGAGTGAACCCACCAGACCCTGTGCTGTGGTGAGTGGGGAAGAGCTCACCAGCAGCCCCAGAGAGAGGCCCTATGGTGTCATGGACGTTGCCCTGGAGCAGGAGCAGTGTGTGCTCCCAGGGGATACAGATGATGCCGCTTTGAGGGATGGGACTGCGGTCTCCCTCAAGACAGAGAATGGCCCTGCGGTTAGCGGCCTACAAGAGGAGGAACCCAGCAGACTGGAAGAGAGCAGTGCCGCTTACCCTCCTGTGGATTTGAACTGTGGACTGATGGGTGGGAATGCGTTCCCCATCAGCACCCTTGTAACCCCTGGCTTGGTGCGTGGGAGCGAGCGCACCAGGTCCTTTGAAACTCTGGCTGGGATGAGTGGGACAACAGTCCTCATCCCCAGCCCAACGATTGTGCCCCCTGAATTCTGTGACCTCAGCCTGGTGGGTGGGAATTCGTTCCCCACCAGGCCAACTGTTGACCCAGCCAAAGGGAGTGGGACCACTGTCCTCCCTAAAGAAGTTGGGTCTTGCCCTGGTTTTGCGCTGTGCCCAGAGTCTGGTTGCCCTGGGTTGGTGAGTGGGAGTGTGCTCCTCACCGGCCCTGTGGATACCCCTGCCCTGACCAAACAAGTTCTCAGCACTCTGGATGTTGCACCAGCCCAGGAGAGGTGGAATGACATCCTTTCCTGTTCCTCTGGGGCACTAGCCCCACAAAAAGGGGGAGATGTGCCTCTCTCCCCACTACTTGATTTCCAGGCTATGGAAAGCCTAGAGACTCTGTGGACACAAAGGGGTCCACCGTATGGACTGGCTCTGGACCCTGAGCCACTGGTCCCAGACCCAGGAGGGTCTGACCCCAGGACTGCCTGGAGCATGGCCCAGGAGAAGCCTCCCAACTTGGTGCTAGCCAGGATCAGGAGGCACCAGTTTCCCTGGCCCAGAACTAAGGCCCAACATTGTATTCCTGGCCCAGGACAAGGGGCGCAGCTATTCTTTCCTGGCCTGGACAAGGGGCTCCCATTTTCTCCTGGCCCAGGACAAGGGGATTGCTTGTTGTTTCCTTGGCCCAGGACAAGGGGCTCCACACTTGGGACTGGCCTAGGACCAAGGCCGCTGGACTAACGAACTGTCCAGACAAGCGGCTCACAGCAGCAAGGCTATCCTAGAGTCCCAAGCCAGCATTTACTACTGCAACCGCTGGCTTGGTACAAAAAAGGGGGAGAAATGTAACGGATCCTACCCGTTACTTGAGCCCCTTGTCTGGACCTCAAACTATTTATCCAAAGACTATGGACATTTATTACTGTTTGGACTCTGTGCTGTGCCTTGGCGTACAAACTGGCCAGCTATTCCCTAAGAGACTTAAATTCATAGACTTTGGATCACATACTATGTTTAATGTATGGCGAACGTTGTAGTTATTGTATGTGGTATGTTTGAGGGTTTACTCCAAGGGAATAGGCAGTGAGGGGTTAATTATTTCAATATGTATTGCAGACTCCCAAGCCTTTTGCTTAATTATTCAACCCCTGGCCATTGTTAAGGGAATGTATATTCTAGCCACTCAAGTCCTTGGAGTGAGAACTGTCCTGAGACCCCCTGCTGTGTGTTTTAATCCATTCACACCCCTCAGTCTGTGAGTCACCTATTGTATAACCTGAAACTCTGTTGCCAGCCCTTTGTATTATATGTTGTGAGTTGATTATCTCTGTGAATGCTCCCATTGTGTCAGCCCTTACCATCTGCTGGTGGCCTTTTGTATGATGTGTTATGATTTAATCATGTTCCCTATTGTATCAGGTTTCCCCATGTGATCCAATGTACTGTATATAAATATCTGTGGTTTGTGACAATAAAATGAGTTTTGTTTTGGAGTGAACAAGGAGTCCTGGAGTCTTGTATTGCTTATGGTCTAAAGTATCCACTCTGATACCCATCTGCGCCAAGTATCCTGAATCGCCGACCGCCTGCTGCCAGTTTCCTGCGACCTAACTTTGTGGACTGTCAGGCGGCGACGTGGACTCTTCCATGCTTCCAGCGATCCTGCAGCTGTTTCCAGTGACTGTCCATACTTCAACTGGTGCATCCGACGGGCGCTTATCTGCGTTGAGAAGGAGAGACCCGGGAACGACGGCGGAAGGCGACGCGGTCCCTTCCCAGCTTCTGAATAATAGTTTACCAGAAAAGGAGACACATCAGCCAACCAGATCTTTGTCTACAGGCAGTGGCGTAACTATAGGGCCCGTCACTCCAGGGACCTGGCCGCCCCCTGTGACCCCTCTGCCTGGCACCAGCAATCTCCCTCTGGCACTCTAGTAATGCAGAGCGCTGGGAGATGACATCATCTACCAGTGCTCTGCATTACTAAGAGGACCGCTCAGGAGATCCAGTGAGGTAGGAGATGGGTGCATTGTGGAGACTGAGGGGCATTATGGAGGGGGGCAATGTGGTAGGGGGGGCCCATGGCACTTCTTGCACCAGGGCCCGGAGGCTTCTAGTTACACCTCTGTCTACAGGGAGCATTGTGCTGGTAATTTCCAGAGAATCATCACTACAGAAAGTATTAGCCTTTCATGTCAAAGAGGATGTACAAATTAATTTGTCTTTGGGGACATTTTCCTTAATTGCTAGAATCAGGTGTTCAGCAGGAATCTATGGCTCTTCCTGCACAGGCAGCTGCAAATGCTGGTCTGAGGATCGCATCAGACCTGAAAGAATCTTTTTAAGGACAAAATCAGTTCTCCTCTCTGTTATATCTCTCAGAGCTGTCACATTCTGGACAGGGAGTAATGTTCTGGTGATAGATGCATCCACTGGCAGTTGTTTTATCCAAGTGATGACTTGGGATTGAAAATATGTTTGAAAATCTCTGTGCAATAACCAGTTTTCAATCTGAATATTTCCATTCATCATCACAGTCTGTTCCAACTGCTCATGAACTGAAAACGCAGGGTGTCGTGATGCTTTGTTGTGCCCTGGGCACCAGAGTGAGAAATTGTGTGTGTGTGTGTGTGTGTGTGGGTGTGTGTGTTTCTTTGGCTACCAGTGGAACAAGGCTGGACTGTCAGAGCAAAGTGTGGTTCTGTGGATGCCAGTGGAACAGGATGGGGGGTGTCAGACAGTGTGTATATAGGGGATCTCTGGCTACCAGTGGACAAGGGAACAAGACATCAGGCAGTGTATTATTAAAAGGTAATATTACATACTTTTCCTCCTGCCCTGCTTCAACTCAGCACCGCGGTCTGCTGTGATTAGCTTTGCATAGCCTGTTTCCAGCACATCCCTATGAGGACCTTTTCATTTAAGTCATTGATAATACCTCAAGGTCCTTTTATTTTACCACACAATACTTACTACAAAGAAACACATTATAATATAGATAATCTACAAGATTAAATTGTCATTCATGAATCTTTACTTAAAGGGATAGTAATATCTAAAATAAAGTAGAACTCTGAGTCTTCTCTATTATAAACATAAACATGCTATGTTTAATCACTTACTTTTCTGTAGTTTTAAAGATATTCAATGTAAAAGGATCCCCCTCCCTCCCATTCTGGCCACGTCACACTGCATAAAAGCGTGGTCTGGATGGAGAGTGGCAAGGGATAAACTTCGGTAAGGAAAGCAAAATCCTGCCTTCCTTATACTTACAGACTTAAGTGTGTCCCTTTCTGCTTCTGTCTGGTCCCAGAAGCAGATTGCAGCTCTAAGGGGGAACGTCCAGAAGGGGCTGGAGGGGTATACTTTTACATTGAATATCTTTGAAACTACAGAAAAGTATGTTGTTAAACATAGCGCAAAGTGTTATGTTTATAATAAAGAAGACTCGGAGATCTACTTTATTTTAGACATTACTATCCCCTTAATACAAAACAAACTAAAGTTTACATTTCACAAAACTATGATGATTTTTTATTTTTTTTTTTTTCCCCCCTAATCTATACTGTAAACTTACCCCTATAGACTAGGTGTGCTACTGATAGCCTGGGAATATTAATAAATAAAGAGAGTACCAAGAACAATATACAGTTGCTTTAAATTGTGATTAGTAACTATCTTTACTGGATTCCCCGCTCTTTTTCACCTGCTACTTTCTCTCACGAAATGGGACCAAGAGGGCACAGAAAACTACAGCTATTGCTTATTTAGTAACTCCATTTATTGGAGATATGTCTAAAAATATATGGAGATACAAGAATATAAACAATATAATAAAAATAAAATACATGAGTATAACCCTTCATGTTTCGTCACATGTGTGACTTCATTGGGGGCATATAGAACATGGTTCCAATAGTTATTTAAATACAGTTCTTACCTTTATTAAAAGTATCCACTTCTGCTCCCGTGTGCCCCAACGAACCAACCATACATGACTTGCAGGAGGACAAACCTCCCACTCTAAAGGAAGTGGAAATTATGTCTGCCCGTCACTTTCCTTCGAACACTCCGAAAACAATGGAACGCAAACATATTTTATACGCTAGTATTCAAGGTAATACAACTGTTGTATATGCATGTATGGAGATAAATGACTATACTACAGAAACAGTAATCAATTCTCCATAGAGGTCAGAATCAATAAAATAGTTATATTGTTTCACATCCAATGGGAAATATATATTGTCCATTTATCATTGGTGTAATGTCCTATATAAATAACCACTTATACTATATTAATCGAATCAGGAGATTTATGTGCATGCCACCATAAAGCCTTTCAGGACATATGCCCATCATTCCAATCTTTTGATCGGTATCCAATTAAAATGTCGCCCTCAGTTTGGCAACCAACTCCCTGGGTTGGTCGCCAAATTCAGGGCAACATTTTAATAGTGACCCCTTTTTTTTTTTTTTTTTTTTTTTTTTGACAACAAGGAGCACCTGGAGTGTCTATCGGTACCAATCTAAAACTGTATTGAACTATACCTATCCTTTTAACATTCTTAAAAATGTATCTGACTAAAAAGGTCTACAAAATACCTAATATACGACTGGAATGCATTGTCAAAGAACTACAATGTATTACAGACATCTATATTTTTGCTAATGCCATGAGGGGTTAAAGTGTCTAATTTATAAATCCACTGGGCCTCTTTAAGGCGTAAGGAATGAAATCTACTAGCACAACCAGAAGGAACTGTCTCTACATACCACATAATGTATTTTTGCAACAGGACTGTAAAACTCCAGAAATACCATCTATATCTATACTGGATTGTTGCATGGATTGCAAGCTCTATTTAGTCTAAATTGAAGTTATAAACCATGCCCTGCACCTACTTCTGGATAGACTGTGGTTACCTGCTTTGTAACCACAGTCCATCACTCTGCCTCTGCTCCCCTCCCTCTATCCAACCTCCTCTGATGATGGAGGCTTTCTCCCTGTAAGCTGGAGTGGTCTCAGTCAACCGCAGTCTATCCAGAAGTATGTGCAGGGCAGCATCTATAACTTCAATTTTGACCAACTAGAGCTTTAAAGGGATAGTAATACTTAAAATGTAAAAAAAATATGTTGTAGAGTTTATCCCCCTGAGTAAAACAAAGGTACTCCCACTGCTGAAAGGCGTTTCATTCAAAAGTTATTAATTTTCAAAGTTTAATTTTTTAGGTGCAATATCACAGTGGCCTGAAATTGTACAGTGGCGCTGTTGCTACACGATCCTATGGACAGCTCTGGTCAGTTGACCATAAATCTCCATAGGATGGTGTAGCAACAGCGCCACTGTACAATTTCAGGCCACTGCGATATTGCACCTAAAAAATTCAACTTTGAAAATTAATAACTTTTGAATGAAACACCGTTCAACAGTGGGAGTACTCTTGTTTTACTCAGGGGGATAAACTCTTCAACATATATTTTTTTTTACATTTTAAGTATTACTATCCCTTTAAAAAAGACTTTAATACACTTTTACTCATATTAGCTATATAATCTAACTATTCAGGCCAACTTGTATAGGGGTGATATATACCATTTAAACAAGCAATAGTTGTATTTCCTCTGTGTCCGTTACACGGCATAGTGGGCAATTGGCTCCGCCTCCCAGCTGGTAGGACCAATCAAGATTTTATAAACTCTTAGAGAAACCTCCCTTCGGTAGTTTTTTTGGTCCTACCCAAGCTGGGGGACGGAGGCATTGCCTCTTCCTCTCTCCTACCTACTCAACAAACAACCGCATAATGTGGCTTGCCTGATCGCGGCCGCATTTTCCTCTTCCTCTGCCCTGCATCATGCAAGGGCAAGAAGACCGCATCCGGAGACCTCGCGGGGACTTGAAAGTGGCGACGCGCCGGCTGAACTCCCCCTCCCTAATTGCTGCTCTGCCCAGCGGGAACCGGAAGCGCCACTAACACAGGAAGGAAGTCAGAGCTGGCGTGCGTTCCAGCAGTGGAACGCAGGAAGACGCCGGCCGCCCACTCTACAGATAGAGCAAGGAGCGTTTAAAGGAAGGTGCAGACAGAGGTCTCCAGGATGTAAGTAACATATTATATAGTTATACATACATGTATTTTACTATATTGCTGCATGATTATATATTTCTCTGCTAGACAACTTATTTGCCTAATACTGCATAGGTCAAATATAGATTATCGTGCATACCATTATGTCTGAGACCAAGGATAAAACAGAAAAGAAAAAACCTGTGGAATCATCTAAAGAATGCAGGTTCCTCCGCAGAAGAAGGTGAAATATTAGAGGAATCTGGTAATTTCTCCATTGATAGAGTGGATCCACTTGTTAAAGCTATGAGAAAATCCTTGGGCCTCACTGAAGTTCAGAAGGATCTCAATGTGATGGATACTGCATTCATTGGGTACAAGAAAACCTGTGCCGTCGTTCCTGTCCATAGCTCTATACAAGAGATTATACAGAAGGAATGGAAACAGGGTGACAAAAGATGTTCTACCTCTAAACGTTTCCAAAGAATGTATCCCTTTGCAGAGGAAGATACAGCCAAGTGGACTACGCCACCTAAAGTGGATGCAGCTATCGCACAGACATCAAGAAGAACAACATTGCTCCTGGAGGACGGCACAACGTTGAAGGACTCCATGGATAAAAGAGCGGATACAGCTCTGCGTAAGCAGTTTACATCTATAGGAGAAAACCTAAAAACTGCTACCGCCATGGCATCTATCTTTCGCTCCATGCGAATATGGTTATCAGAGATAGAAGAGAAACTTGAATCTTCAGTATCAAGATCAAGAATCCTGAAGGAATTGGGTATGATAAAAGAAGCTGTCCATTACTCCTGTGACACATCTCTTGATAATATTAGACTCCTGGCAAAATGATCCGCCTTATCAGTTACGGCTCGGAGAGCCCTATGGATTAGATCTTGGGACGCGGATCCGGCTTCCAAGAATCGTTTAATTTCATTACCATTCGAGGGCTCAAGATTGTTCAGAGAACAACTAGAGGAGATAATCAAGAAATCCTCAGCAGGAAAAAGTCCTTTTCTGCCTCAAGATAAGCGAAACAGAGGATCACCAGCAAGAACCAGCTCTTCTCGGCGGCAGTCCTTTCGAGACGCAAAGAGATACAGACTTGGTAGAGGATATGAGCAACGAAAAGAGGTGGCTCTCAGCCTTCTAGAGGAAGTAATAGGAAAGACTTCCAAAGGAAGGCCCAGTTCCAGCAATGATGCCAGAGGTCCTCTTCCCTCACCTCCAGTAGGGGGCAGGCTGGGGGAATTCCATCAGTCCTGGGAGTCACTCCATCCAGACTCTTGGACAGTGGAAATTGTGAGGGAAGGATATGTCCTCGAATTTCAGACTGCCCCTCCAATTCCAAGATTCAAAACATCTCAGATCAGGAACAAGGGCAAGATCCTCCAGATGAGACAGGTCCTCCAGTCCCTTCTTCTCAACAAAGTAATAGAAGAAGTCCCTGCGAGTCAGAAGTTCCAAGGCTTTTATTCAATTCTTTTCTCTGTTTTAAAGCCTTCTGGGGAACTTCGTCTTATCCTAGACCTAAAGGATCTCAATCAGTTTCTTCGTGTTCAACACTTCAAGATGGAGTCAGTTCTGTCAGCAATAAAAATGACTCAACCACAGAATTTCCTCTCACGCATAGACCTGAAGGATGCCTTCTACCATGTATTGTTCAGACCATCACACCGCAAGTACCTCAGGTTTCACATCTTGAAGACTCATTATCAGTTTCGTGCCCTTGCATTCGGGCTAGCCACTGCTCCACGAATCTTTACCAAACTTCTGGCAGTGGTAATGGCCGAACTAAGAAGCAGCATCAGCTCAGAGTTGTCCCATACTTAGACGACATTCTGCTCATAAGTCTTTCATTTCACACAGCAGTTCAAAACACAGTCATCTGCAAACGAAGGCTTCAAGATTTAGGTTGGTTGATCAACGAAGAAAAGAGCATGTTGTACCCATCACAACAACTTCAATTCCTAGGTTTTATAATAGACACAGCTCTCAACAAAGTGACCTTATCCTTGGACTGACAGGATCGCATCCTGCAGCAAGTAACTGCGTTCCTCTCCAGACGGCTCCAGACTGTAAAGCTCTTCTCCAAGATCCTCGGTCACCTATCCTCAGCACAGCAAATAGTACCATGGGCCAGATCACATACCCGTCAGATGCAGTACAACTTCCTTCAGTTTTACCGAAAGGAACCTGCAAACCTGTACAAACGAATTCCGATATTGACTGCCACCAGAAAAGAATTAGTCTGGTGGATTCAGAAAAAGAATCTGGCACAAGGTCGTCCGTTAACAGAACCACCCAAACAGATTCTCACTACCGACGCCAGTCGTCAAGGCTGGGGAGGGATCTGGAACCAGAAGTCAGTTCAGGGCGTTTGGTCAAACCAAGAACTAAAGCTTCACATAAACAGCCTGGAGCTACTAGCCATCTGGAAATCACTGCTACACTTCCAAAAAGAATTAGCAGGTCAGGCAGTTCTCATAAGGTCAGACAATGTCACGGCAGTACAATACCTACAGAATCAAGGAGGAACCAAGAGCATTCAACTCAATCGCCTAGCAGTAAGGATATTGTGCTGGGCAGAAAAACATCTTTTAGCTTTAACAGCCTCACACCTATCAGGTCATTTAAACATCCAAGCCGACTTCCTCAGCAGAAAGAAATTGCATCCGGGAGAATGGAGCCTGAACAGAAAGGTATTCTTATCCCTGACTCAAACATTGGGATCTCCAACAGTGGATCTCATGGCCACGGCTCAAAACAGGCAATGTCCAATATACCTTTCCAGGTGGGCAGAGAAGCAATCAGCAGGCCAGGACGCTCTGACCATCCCTTGGACATTTCCGCTGGCCTACATATTTCCACCAATTTCTCTCTTAACAGAGGTAATAAGGAAAGTAAGAATGGACAAAGCAAGTGTCATTCTAATAGCTCCAAACTGGCCAAGAAAAATATGGTATGCAGACCTCATACAGATGTCAGTCTGCCCTCCAATTCCTCTGCCGGACATTCCGGATCTACTAAGTCAAGGACCAATAGTACACCCCAATCCGTCCTCCTTCCAACTCAGGACCTGGAGGCTGAACGGGAATCTTTAGCCCTTCAGGGTCTTTCTGAATCTGTCATCAATACTATACTTCAAGGAAGACGTCCTTCTACTACCAAAATCTATTATAGAATTTGGACCACCTTCCATCGCTGGTGCACATCCAGAAGTCTGAAAAGGCAATCAATTGCTGCTCCTCAGATCCTGGAATTCTTACAATCAGGCTTTCAGAAGGGCCTAAAACCTGCATCATTGAAAGTCCAGCTCTCAGCCCTTTCAGCCATCCTAGCCACTCCATATGCTGACAACTTTCTAATTAAGAAATATATGACAGCGATATGTAAGATCAAGCCTACCATTCGCGACACTGTTCCCTCATGGGACCTAAACCTGGTTCTACAACAGCTTTCTTCACACCCATACTTTGAGCCATTGGAGTCTATTTCCATGAAGCATCTCACCTTAAAAACAGTGCTACTTACAGCAGTTACTTCTGCTCGCAGGGTTAGTGAACTTCAGGCCCTCATGGCCACTTCTCCCTGTCTAATATTTCATCAGGATAAAGTAGTTTTAAAGCCGAATCCTGCATTCCGCTCTAAGGTTATATCACATTTCCACTTAAAGGGATAGTAATACTTAAAATGTAAAAAAAAATATGTTGTAGGGTTTATCCCCCTGAGTAAAACAAGAGTGCTCCCACTGCTGAGAGGTGTTTTATTCAAAAGTTATTAATTATCAAAGTTGAATTTTTTAGGTGCAATATCACAGTGGCCTGAAATTGTACAGTGGCGCTGTTGCTACACGATCCTATGGACAACTCTGGTCAGTTGACCATAAATCTCCATAGGATGGTGTAGCAACAGCGCCACTGTACAGTTTCAGGCCACTGTGATATTGCACCTAAAAAATTCGACTTTGAAAATTAATAACTTTTGAATGAAAGACCTCTCAGCAGTGGGAGTACTCTTGTTTTACTCAGGGGGATAAACCCTACAACATATTTTTTTTACATTTTAAGTATTACTATCCCTTTAAACCAGGAAATAGTGCTCCCATCTTTCTGCCCAAATCCAAATGGAGATCTAGAGAAACGTCTCCATAATCTTGACTTAGTACGCTGTCTTCAGATCTACATCAAGCGTACCCAGCTCATGAGAAAAACAGATTCCCTGTTTGTCCATCATTTTGGAAAATTTAAAGGTTGCGCAGCATCCAAATCCTCAATTTCCAGATGGATAAAGAACTGCATTATCCTAGCCTATGAATCAGCAGATAAGGAACCTCCTTTAAAAATAAAAGCCCATTCACCAGAGCCATATCTACCTCTTGGGCTCAGAAAGCAGAAGCCTCACCTGAAGAGATTTGTAAAGCTGCAACCTGGTCATCTGTTTCTACATTTGTAAAGCATTACAGATTGGACATCCAAGCATCTGCAGATGCCAGATTCGGCAGGAAGGTGCTGGAAGCAGCTTTATCTACCTAATTACATCTCTTCAGGAACCCTCCCTATGTTTGGGGCACTGCTCTGGTAAGTCCCCACTATGCCGTGTAACGGACACAGAGGAAAAGGGAAAATTTACTCACCGATATTTATATTTCCTCTGTGTCCTTCCACGGCAACCCTCCCAATTTATTATGTATATTGGTACAAGTATCGTTCCAACCATATGTATTCAGTATTAAGTAATTACTTAAAATAAATATTACCTAAGACTAACCATTTTCTCGTTACAGCTTGGACAAAAGTAAAACTACCGAAGGGAGGTTTCTCTAAGACTTTATAAAATCTTGATTGGTCCTACCAGCTGGGAGGCGGAGCCAGTTGCCCACTATGCCGTGGAAGGACACAGAGGAAATATAAATATCTGTGAGTAAATTTTCCCTTTTTTCCATGCTTATTTGGTCCAAGTTCATGAGGAGGCGAATACTGGAGCAAGACAGACTTTGTGTATTCCCTTCAGCTATATAAGTGTTGTGCTTTCTTATCTGTGTATCTTGAGAGTGCACACCCTGAAGGGGTTTTTGGAAATATTCTGAGTGGAGATCAAACCCAGAAAGTCTGCCCTTAAAGACTTTTTCCTAGATGCACCAGGAGGCACAGAAAAAAAAAAAAAGTTTAATTATTAAACTACTACTTGCAAATATACAACCACAAGGAAACATAGTTGAGGCTGAGAAACAATATGTCCATTAAGCTGAGCCCATGCCATATCACCACTGAGCCAGAGGAAGGCATACAAAACTCTACTGAAGCCATTTTCAATTAACCCTTTGAATGCCAGAGGGGTATGTAGAGTACCTCTCTGGCACTCAAGGGGTTAAGTCCCAAGTGGGCAAAAAAAATATCCTTTCAAAAGGAAGTCGAATATTTTTCTTGATCAACATTCTGTGTGCTTGTTCTGAGCTGGAAAGGTATCCATTACTACAGTATCTTCAAACACTGCATTCTGAGGCAGATAATTGCATAACGTTAATGCCTTTACTGTAAAGACTCCCTGCTTTTGTTGTTGTTGTAAGCATCTTTCCTCTAGTCTTAATTGATGACTTCTTGTTTCCTGCTCAGCTGACTGGATAAATATTTCCTTAGAGAGTTCCTTGTATTGACTTTGAATATATTTGTCATTGGCAATCATAAACCACCCTAAACATCTCTTCTCTATTTTAAAAAATGCAGTCTATCTAGTCTCCCTTTCTTAGTTTTGTTACATATCATCTCTGCAATTTTTTCAGTACTGTAATGTAATTTTTTTTTTTTTTAAGAATTGGTGACCAAAACTGTACTCCATATTCTAGAATTATATTGCCATCCACTGCATCCTACCCTTTTTGATACAGGATGGTACCCTATTGGTTCTTGCAGAGGCTAAGTGACACTGAATACTGATTTGAAGTCTATTGTCTATAAATTATCTTAAGTATTTCTATAATGTTTATTTCTGCGGGCTAAATGCATAATCTTACATGTATCGGAATTAATCCTCATATGCCATCTTTCAGCCCAGTCACTCAGTTTATCCAAATTTTTCTGCAAGGGGGATAAACATCCTGCTCTGTAGCTTAGTGTTATCAGCAAAGATTTCAATACACACTTGTACATTATTAATACATAAAAACACTGGGCCCAACACTGAACCTTTTGCATCCCACTTGCAACTTTAGACCAGTTTGAAAAGGTTCCATTTTCAACAGCTCTCTGCCATATTTCTGTCAGATCTGGAATCTACTGAGGAAAGCAGTCAGTTTGGGAAGCTGTACTGTCCTTCTTCAGGGTTGGATCCAAGTGCAAGAGGTCAGTCCTCAGGTTCGAATACGTGAGAGATTAGAAGCTGATATAAGGTTGAAGGTCTACAAGTTGTATAAGTCGAAGGAGTCTGACTGCCGGTCTTTGAGGTGACATTGTAGAGTTTTGACTACCGGGCTTCATTGTGACGTCGTAGAGTCTCGACTACCACTACCCTTGACAAGTCGGAAAGCCTAGATGTGGGGGTCACAAGGCTTCAACCAACAATGCCCTTGACAAGTCTGTCAGGCATTCGACAGTTCGCACTCTCGACTAGTTGGTGGTCTAGAGGCAGTCGCTGGAGTACCGCCGCCACCCTTGACTTAGTTGGTAGGCCTGAGGTGTGAAAGTAGGAGGAGTAGCAGGTGGAGTTCACAACAAGCAACACCTGTAGTGAGTCGGTAGTCAGCAGAGTGAGGTAAATGTCAAAGACAGAGAGTAGTCAGGGACGAGCCGAGGTCAGAACCAGACAGGAGGCAGAAGTTCCAGGGAACGAGATGGAATCAGAGTCAAGGAAGAAACCAGGTCGACGACAGAAGTCAGATAGTCAAAATAAGGTGCCGGAAAGCAAGGTCAGGAGAAGCCAAGTTTGGTACATGGGAAATCTGGATGCACAGATAATTAGAAACAGCAACTCTCAGGTACACCACACGAAGATTGTGCAAAGGTTTGGGTGCCAGCTGGTAGTTAAAGCAGTGCTGTCCAATGAGAGAGAGGGGAGTGGTCACAGGTAAGGAGGAGTGACAATTTCATGTAAAAAGATTAATCTCCATGCACAGATATCACCTCCTAAGCGGAAGCTTTTAAAGGGGAACTACCAACCCACAAAAACTTTATCTTGATTTAGTCTTCATCTGGCGACTAGCTGCTTAGTAGCGCTAGTCACCAGAAATATTACCTGGTTTAAAAGATTTACGATTTATTCGGAGGCTGACAGTAGCAGGAAGCATGGACATCTTGCCATAGTGACGTCCGTGAGCCTGCGCTGTCAGTCCCTTTTGGAGCCAGCCAATTGGATGGAGATTGAAGGAAGCGGGCGGCAAATGGAAGCATGCTGCCTGCTGGGAAGCTTTGTATTTTGCCTTTCATCAATGCGAGAGATGCGGACTTCAGTGGGGAGTTAAATTTGAACCAAGTAAGTCTTGGTTTGACAGCCGTTTTGGCCCGGGGGAGGGAGGGAAGGTATCTGCCAACCCTAACTTTTTTTTTTTTTTTTTTTAAACTCTCACATAAGGTGAAGTGGGGTAAAATTGTGCGTATTATACCTGAGATTTTACGGTACATTAATTTGACATGGTCTATTCTTCATAAACCATGTTGACTCTTACTAATAATTTTGGTGTTGGTCTCTTAGACCTGAATACCATCTGTTAGTAATCCCTCTAATATGTTACCATCTATAGAAGTCAAGCTCACATGTCTATAGTTTACTGGTTTAGATCTTGCCCCCTTTTTTGAATAATGGTACTACATCTGTTTTCCTTGGTAAGCCATGTATGTGAAGGAGGAGGTTCTGTGTTTCTCCCTGTTTGCCCACAGCTTGCCATTATTTCTTCCTTTATATACAGAAGAAAATAATTTGGTTGAGTCATCAGCCATTGCCTTATTCACACTTATTAATTCACCTATCTCCGTTTTAAGAGGACCATTATCAATTTTAATCGTATTACAATTTATATACTTTTCTTATGTAGCTAGCTTAAAGGAGATCTAGTAACTAGGTGGATTTCTTTTTCTTCTTCCTTTTTTTTTTTTTTTTTTTTTTTTTTTTTAAACCCTATTTGGGCAAAAATGTTTAAAGAGTGCACTTCCTGACAGACTGCTGTTACCTGCACTGTACAGCAGTCTGTCACTCTTCTTCTGTTCCCCTCCCTCTATGCAGCCTCTTCTGATGACGGAGGCTTTCTGTCTGCAAGCTATCTCGATCTCATTGGCTAGATTTCGATCTCTGCCAATGGGATCGCTCCAGCTTGCAGACAGAAAGCCTCCGTCATCAGAGAAGGCTGCATAGAGGGAGGGGAGCAGAGGAAGAGTGACAGACTGCGGTACAGAGCAGGTAACTGCAGTCTGTCCAGAAGTGCACTCTTTAAACATGAATTTTTACCCAAATAAGGTTAAAAAAATAAAGAAATCCACCTAGTCGCTATATAACCTAACATTTAACACACACTTGTATAGGGGTGATAGATCCCCTTTAATTGCTTGTTGCAGATTATATTGCACTCTTTATATTTTATAAATAATGTATCTGACCCTTCTGATTTCAGCAGGTTAAAAGTCTTCCATTTATTCCTTACTAGATGAAGAGCCTGTGTACATGGGCCACAGTGCCTGGCCGCTCTCTGTGCAGTGCAGTCATGCGCAGTAGAGACTGCCCACGCTGCGGCTGATACAGAGCTGGACGCTCCGAAGTCAGACCTCCTGTCTGACTTCAGAGCGCCCCGCTCTGTATCAGCTTCGTCACTGGCAGTCTTTTCTGCGCATGACTGCAGCACGTGCAGCAGTCTCTACTGCACATGACTGCGTGGTTACAAACTATTTAGCAAATTATTATATAGGATTTCCCTGCAAATCTGTTTATTAAGCCAGTTTGGTCTTAATTTTATTACCTCTCCAATGGTATATATTGACGTGTATGTAAGAGCATTTTGAACAAATTCTATCTTTCTAGTGCATAGTTATCTTTGAAGATTATATCCCATTTAATGTCCTTTAAAAATGGCTAATGTTACAATGCTATAGGCAGTAATTAAGTTGAATATTTTGGTTAAACCCTTGTTAATGGGTTTCAAAACAAATTTCAAACAATGCCATATTATGGTCACATCTGTCCTAATGTTCCCAGTAGCTGTATTAGGTGATCTGTAGCAAATTACCTTGAACATCTTTTTATTATGTAAGCCCCTCTACATTTTCACTGGACCCTTCATTAGTGTTTCCTTATACTAGGTTTTAAGGCATGCTATACATATAGGCATAATCTTGTAGATTCACTGCCCAGTCATGTGTATAATTTAACCAGGCTTCAGTCATACAAATAAGATCTTACTACTCATTCACTGCATTCCTTTCATTCCTCATGTTACCATCCAGATTATGAGAATTTGCAAACATACATTTTGTTACTGCCCTTGTTAATGCCATTCTGAAGAATTCTTTGAAATATTTAGATGTTAGATGAATTAGCCTATTCCTCTCTGCACCTCCAGTCCCCTTTTCTAATCCCCTTTCCTCTTGTACACTGCCTACTCCATCCTGTGTTGGATCACCCTTCCCCTATTTTCCTAGTTTAAAGTCTCTTTGAACCCACTAGGCATACTACCTTTAGCATTAGCAGCTACTTCCTTAGGAATAGCTGCTACATTAATTCCAGGAGGAAGAACAACACACTACCTCTTGAAGTAAAGGAAGTCCAGACTGTATAATATTACAAGAAGCAGTCCTTATAATGTGGGATGAATGAACGTCACTTAAAGCTTCACTTGAAGCTCCAAATGCTACCTTATAAGACTTCTGCAAAACATTGTTCATGGGAGATATTGCCATGTTTCTGTCTGTAGATTTTAGACACATTGCCTATTAATCCAAGAGGTTCTACAGTGGATGAAATGTACACATACTTCAGATCTTTACCTTTATGGAAGACTTTCTGAAAACAGTAATTTAAAATAAATTAATGAAAATGAACACCATTAACTTATACCTAAAAATGAATACACCTTGGAAATGGGACATTTCCTAATAATATAAAGCCTTAAATTAATCTTACAGCAGCACAAGGTCACATAGCTCAGCAACTGCAAACTAATTACAAGATTCTATCCAAGAGTAGAAGGCATAATGAAAGAGCATGGCTCTGTAACCAAACAATTTTTATCTTTACTAACAGCACTGTTGATGCTGTTAATCTAATCAACTTGACTCATACAGATTTTTATATAATACTTCTATTGATACTGCACCGGTGATGCAGGAGGCAAATACAGGAGGCAAATACAGGACTGTCCGGAATAAAAAAATACAAAAAATTCCACATCTCCCTGCCTACAACGTAGGTATGAAACCTGTGTACACTTTTACACCATGGACAAGATACCCATTCCAAAACCCAGTTACGCCATAAGATCAATAGTGCCTTCACCCTCAAATCATCCAATGTAATGTACCTCCTCATGTGTGCAAAATGCCCAACAGCTTTTTATGTGGGTGAAACTGGACAGCCATTACATAAAAAGTTTAATTCCCACAGATCCAGTGTTAACAACAAAAAGACAGAGACACCAGTGGGAGAACATTTTTGCCAAAATGGATACAGTGTCAGGGAAATTAAATTAACTGCACTGATGGACTGTTCCTCACTCAGAGGGACAGGAAAATGTGGGAGGTTAAGTTAATGTTGAAGTTTAATGCATTACATTATTTGAATAGAGACAGAGAATTCCTATCACATTATCACATTGTGGTATAACCTTACCAACAGGCCTATTGGGATCGTAAATACCTTTAACTACTCAGAGGAAGACTGCAATTTACCATTGACTGATCAGAGAGTCTGAGTCTGGACTGAGTTTTCTTATCTGATTTCCATTCTAAACAGCGTAATGTGTACTTGTATATAAGAAGAGATGTTTTCATATTGATCTGTATAACGTGCCCGAGGAAGATACCTAAGAGGTATTGAAAGCTTGCATCCTATATCTGCTTGGTTAGCCAATAAAGGTATCAAAAACTATATTTGCCTCCTGTATTTCTACGGCTAACACAGTACCAACTCTCGTCTGTTATCAACAACGATGATGACTCCGTACTGTGCCTTACCAAATTCTTAAACTCATTTAACTGAAATAGAATGGTACAATCTACACCTACAATAATTATACTATGCAGCTTGGATCATTCAGTGGTTTGTAGTGGAACACCTCTTCAAATACATTTACATGCAGGTGTTTTCCACATTGAAGAATTATAATTTGATGTGCCCAAGGAGAAACCATTCTAATTCCATGAATAACACGAATACCTTCTGACTTTTACATACAACTACAATTTCCTATTAAATAGTGCTTTGCCAAGGTCATAACTAAAGCACAAGGATGAACTCTGTTTCTGGCATTGACTTATATTTGCCTTGCCTCTCACATATTCAGCTTTGTTACACTGTAGTGAGTTGCCAACCCACAACCTTTATATATTTTAACTGACAATAATAAAAAGATCCATAAAATAGTATATACCAAGAGGTATTAGATAAATGAATAACCTCCCCTCCTCCCCAATAAAAATCATGTTTCATAAAACACAACGTGTCTTGCTTCACATGGTCCTCTTTGATGTGTTAAGCAGGCTACAACTAAATTGATAAGGTAATACAAATTCTAAATATTTCCATTTTAGTTCACTAAGGGACCCCTTGCCATTGACTTGGATTACAAACATTTCTAGAATTTATGTTGTAGAACAATACACATACATTACCAACATTATCATAACTTTACTCCCACATACTGCTTATATTGCTAGTATATATAATATATGATGCGTTAATGCCCATATTTTATAAAAAATTGGGAAATTTACCAGTTCACATACCCCTTTTTTCTGTCTATCTTATTTTATCTTGCATTGCTTTGTAAGATCCATAGCATCCAAAGCATTTAGAGCTTTCTGTAAGTATACATGTTTTAAGGTGTTGGTCATGCTATCAGGGGAAGTGACCACATGCAGAGATAAGGGTAGATTGCCAAGGAGAGTCTGAAATGTAAATCTTATCCTAGCATCACTTGTTTGCTACAGTTCTTTTTCTTATATAATGTAAGCTGGCAATGTGTAAAATAAACATTGTATCATTTTAGTTTTCCGGAACCAACTTCCCAGAAAGAATGAGACCTATTCCTACGGCCCTCCACCAGACACGGGCCCACCTGATGGCATAGACTCCATTAGCTTCCAGCTGACATGTGGCCTTCGTCTCTGCAGAGTCTGTGGATGTTTGGGACCAAAAATTTGCTCAAAGTGTCACAAAGTTAATTACTGCAGCAAAGAGCATCAGCTGATTGACTGGAAAGTACAACACAAGAAGCACTGCAGTGAGCAGTTTGGTAAGTTTGAATCAAATTAATTGTTTCCCATAAAATTTTCATTTTGATGTGGAGTAGTAAGGGTGGAATGATTGAGATTACCATGTAAATCAAACATTCTAAAACTGACAAATCTTGGGAAATAAAAAAGTGTAGTAAGTGTTGTTTCCTTTTTGGAGGGTGATCAGACTTGTATTAAAGCAGTCCTTCTAACAAAGTAGGTGATTTTATGATTTTTTTTCAGCTCTTTCATAATGTTATCTTAGCAATTCTTAGCATTACATTATGTTATTATTGTAATAAGTGGCTCATTTGAACAGGCTCATAGACATCTTGAGTTTATGTTGACCATATGAACAGGGCATAACACAGTATGCTGCAGTTCAGCTGCATTCAGTTCAATAAAGATGAACAGACTGGATCTGTATGGCAGCCTATGGAATGTGGTGCAGATTGGTATACACAGTAACATAGGTGATAAGGCTAAAAAAAGACACGCTTCCATCCCATGCCATATCAACCTTGTTGATCTAGAGGAAGGCAGAAAAAAAACATTAAAGCCATTTCCAATTAAGCGCGAGGTGGATAAAAAAAAAAAAAATCCTTCCTTACTCCAAATGGCAGTCAGCTATTTCCCTGGATCAGCATCCTATCTGCTATGAAGCCAACTGTCATAATTTTCAGTATTGTTCTGTTCTAGATAGGCATCCATTACTTTTTTGAAAGCAGTTACAGTATCTGCATGCACAGCATCCCAAGGCAAAGAATGTCAACTTTACTGCACGTACTCTAAAAAAATCCCTGCCCTTGTTTTAATCGAAATCACCTTTCCTCTAGTCTTAATGGATGACCTCTTGCTCTTTGATTAAATAGTTCCTTGGAGATTTTTTTTTTTTATTTACCTCAAATATATTTGTAAATGGTAAACATATAACCCCTTAGATGTCTTTTTTTTTCTAATGTAAACAAAACTGATTTGTGTAGCCTTTCTTTATAACGCGGATTCTCCAATCCCTTTGTCTCTATCATCCAACATGACATACAGGTACCATGGGGAGGAGACATTCTTCCTAGTAGGCTGAGGTCTTGGAGGTTGAGCCTTCCCTTCTCCTTATCAGGCTACCCTAGCCCCACCCATCCAGTTTGACATGTTCCAGACCAGAGTGAAGGCTAGGAACTTTTCTGCTTGGTTTTTTAGATTACTTTATTATTTTATACTTAGACTAGTTTTAAAGCCCGTGTACATGGGCCAACACTGGTGGTTCTGCAGTCATGCGCAGTACTGACTGCCCGTGCCGCAGCTGATACTGCTCCAAATTCAG
Organism: Rhinophrynus dorsalis; assembly: GCA_037306005.1. Taxonomy (NCBI): domain Eukaryota; kingdom Metazoa; phylum Chordata; class Amphibia; order Anura; family Rhinophrynidae; genus Rhinophrynus; species Rhinophrynus dorsalis. The sequence goes on along the minus strand of CM074720.1, from coordinate 199,634,301 downwards.
ACCGTAGTCTTTGGACTATGATCTGAATTCGCAACTCCCCGCTCCGTATCAGCCACGGCACAGGCAGTCTGTACTGCACATGACGGCTTCTGACAAACATCCTTAGCAAATTATAGGATATGGGGTGTCCCAATTACCCCATTAGGTGGGTTACCACTCCAGGCTTTCCCTGGAGGATTTTCCAGCATCCAGGAGCTATTGTGGACGATAAGGTGTTGCTAGGATACAGTAACTGGGAAAGACTACAGCTCCCAGAATGCCTGTTTCTTTGGCTTCCTTCCGATTGGCTGATGGTTTTTACAGATGCCATTTTAGCCTGCTTGCTTATCCCATGCAGAGCTGGCCTTCTCATTGCTCTGCTTCTCAGATTAACCCTTCACCTGCCAGATAAGAGGGTTTTAGTCTTACCTGTTAAATCCTTTTCTCTTAGTCCATATAACTCACAGGTACCATGGGGAGGCGACAGCTCCTCCCAGTGGGCTGGAATAATTCTATAGAAGTGCAGGGGCGGAGCCTCCCTCTCCTCCATATCAGGCTACGTAGCTAGCCCCTGCCCAGATAGATTTGTGAAAAGTCTACTAACTAAGATAGCAAGAAGGAAGAGAGGAAAAATTCCTGTGCACAATGAACACAGGAGGACTCCCACGTCCAGTCACAGCAGACCCATCATGGTCCCTTTCACTGGGTGGGAGACCTGTGAGTTATATGGACTAAGAGAAAATGATTTAACAGGTAAGACCTAAATACTATTTTCTCTATCATCCAATATAACTCACAGGTACCATGGGGATGTGCCAACATTGAGCTCCCAGGGTGGAAAGAAGGAGGAAAGGACAAAGCGTTGGTCCCCATGATACCAGAGTTCCCATAGACTGTACAGGACACAGAACAGCCCAAACTAACAAAATGTCAACGGACACTGAATAACCATATCACAGGACACAAGAACAAGAGCCAAAAGGTGCTTCGGACTTGTTTCTATTCCAGTAGAGAGCGGACAGTAAGAAACCCGTGGATCTTTGGATTGTATTAATAGGAGACACGTGGTAACGGAGTGTGTGGAAGTGCGGGTCACTCCACGACACTCCATATTTGTCGGTCCGTTTTGGATTGGAGGGAGACGTTAGAAGCACTGATTTGTACCAAATATTTGTATTATTTTGTTTTATTGTATATTTAAATAAAGAAAAATTTTAGATATACCCAGTAAATATCACCACCTTTTTGATTGAATTATTTTATAAGATTTAATGGAGTGGTGAAAAGATTTCCGATGAATATAACCCTTTGGAGAGAATCTGCGCTGGAAAAAGCATCTTAAACAGTGAGTGGATATTTTGTGTTTTTGGTCAATTACATCAACATTATACTGATTGAACTCTGTATGTCTGTGCCCTTTATGAGCGGAGTGAGAAGGATGGCACGATTGTAAGTCAATCCTTGTTGACAACGGAGGATTTTTGAGATACATAATCGGAAGAGATTCTTGATATAAGAATAATTGAAACATTTAATTGGAGTGGTGGAAAGGCTTTCGAGGAAGGAGATCTTCAGAAAGAGTCTGCGCTGGAAAAAGATACTTTAACAGTGAGTGGATACTTTGTGTCTTTGCTTAATCATATTAATACGGTACTGACCAATCCTTGTATGTCTGTGTTTTTTATGAGCGGAGCGGCAAGGACGGCATGATCGTGGTTTATTTCTTGTTGAGAACGGAAGAGTCTTAAGATATTTGAACGGAGGAGATTTTGATATGCTACAAGAATAAGCACAATAAGAAACTTTTCCCACAAGTCATAAATGTATACTGCATAGAGGACTTCTATGGTTAGTTGCAATGAGTAAGGGAGCGCCTGGGTTAATTTTGAAGGTTTCCCTCTGAGCTTATAAGCCGTGCGGATGGTAGACTTAAGCCAAGATGCAATAGTCACCTTGGACCCTGCCAAACAAGCCCTGGGACCCACAGGGAATGCAAACAAAGCATCAGTCTTACAGACTCAGTACAGTGCACATACAATTTTAGGCAGCGTACCACATCCAACAAGTGGAGATCCCTCTCCTTGTCAGATTTAGGGTCAGGGCAAAAGGAAGGCACAACACTCTTCTGATTGATGTGGAACTCAGAGACCACCTGGGAGGTATGAAGAACAGCCTTATCCTTGTGAAACATAAGGTGGTTTGCAAGACAAAGCCTGCAGTTCAGCAACTCTACGGACAGAGACCACAGCCAAAAGAAAAGCCATCTTCCATGTCAACAATTGTAGAGGAATGGTAGTCAAAGACTCGGAGGGAGGCCGCTGTAAGACTCCCAGAACCAGATTAAGATCCCACTGAGGAGTGGGAGCCTTAAAGGCAGGGAAAGAAGACTGAAAGAAGACTTTGACGTATGGCAAAATGGCAATTTGCCTCTGGTAAAAGACAGAGCTGAGGTCTGCACCTTTAAGGAACTAAGGCTGAGACCCTTGTTCACACCATCCTGCAAAAAAGACAGGATCACCGGGAGATCGATCTCCTTTGAGGACGGATCCCTGTCCACACACCATACAATAAAGGTGAATCAAACCCGGTGGTAGGCCTAAGAAGAGACCGGTTCCTAGCCTGGATCATGGTGGAGACCACCTCAGGAGAAAGCCCTTCCTCCTAAGGATGGAGGCTTCAACAGCCATGCCATTAATGCCAGATGCTCCATGTCCTCCTTCCAGAGGTAACCTTGAAGGAGGAGATCCAGTCTGTGTGGCAGAGGAAACTGATCTTGAACAGATAATGCTACCAGTTATGGGAACCTAGGCTGCCTAGTTCAGTAGGGGGCGATCAGAATGACCGCCGCACCATCCATCCGAATCTTCCTCAGCACCCTGGAGATGAGAGGGAATGGTGGAAAAATGTAGGCTAGATGAAAATGCCATGGAATCAATAGAGCGCCCACTGTGAATGCCAGTTGATCCCTCCAGCGAAAGCAAAATAACTGAACCTTTCTGTTGTCCCTGGTGGCCATCGGGTCTATCCAAGGAAGACCTCACTTCTACACCAACAGGTCTAAGACCTCCTGATGGAGCTCCCACTCCCTGGGTTCCACCGTCTGGCAATTGAGATAGCCCCCCCAAGACATTTTGTGCACAGAGGAGATGGCAGGAACGTGTTCTTCTGCCCAGGCTAATATAGCCTTGACCTCTGATCAAGCGGAAGTGCTTCTTGTGCCTCCTTGTTGATATACACCACGGCCATGGCATTGTCCAACTGGACGCGGACTGGACATCCCCTCAGTGGAGAGGACAAAGACACCAGAGTGTGAAGAATTGCTCTGAGCTCCAGGATGTTGATGGGTAGGAGGGTCTCATCCCCAGATCATCAGCCATTTACCCCTAGGTGACCCAAGACCGCTTCCCAGCCATAAAGGCTGGGGTCTGTCGTCACCACAGTCCAATACTGGACAGGGAAGTTCTTCCTCTTCTCCAGGTGGGACTTGTCCAAAAACCAAAGGAGGTCCTGCCTCATTTCCAGAAGAAGAGAGACCTGGTGGTTCAGTAGAGCCAGATTCCCCCGAGAAGCCTGGATGGTGAACCTCTGAAGCTCCCTGGTGTGAGCCATGGAATATGGTACCCCCTCCATGGTGGATATCAAGCGGCCCACCAGAGATGAGAACTTGTGTATCGGAGCTGAGGTCCACCCCAGGGTCCGGGACACCTTGTGCTGAACAGACTCTTCTGTCAGGAAGACCATCCCCTGGGAAGTGTGGAACCGGAGAAAACCAGGTCCTGAGAAGGAACTGGGGCAGATTTGTCCATATTCAGGATCCACCAGTGACTGAGGAGGATCTGAGCACATTCCTGTAACTGAGACCTCTGAATCCCCTTGTTGTGTCCCTAAGACCCGTGCGAACACCTGAGGAGTGGTGGTAAGCCCAAAGGGCAGAGCGGTGAACTGGAAGTGCTCACGGTGCAAGCGAACCTGAGGTACTTCTGACTGCCCGGATTAACTGGAACATGTAGGTAATCATCCTGCAGATCTAGAGAGGCCAGAAATTCCCCTGGACACATCACTGCAGTGAAGCAAAGACTTCATCTTGTAGCAAGTATGGACCACAAAGGAGTTGAGATTCTTGAGATCCAGGAGAGGGGGACAGCCTCCGTTTTCCTTGGGAACTACAAAGCCTTTCTCTCTTGAGGTGGAACTGGAATCAGGACTCCCTTACCTGTACCGCCCCGTTTAATATAAACAGCTTTTCTCTGTCGTCCAATACAGGTTACTGGTAACTTTGGGTAGGCGATCAGCCCCTTTAATAGGCAGGAACAATTCTGAGAAGTGACTGCTGGGTGGAGCCTCCCTCCTCTCCTTAGCTTGCAGCTAGCCAATCACCAAAAAGTAAGATTTGTTCCTTGGTCAAGACACAAGGCAAGAGAACAGTTCTGTAATAGTTTTAGCTCTTTTTATTATTTTTTCTGTTCGATATGGAATATCACCATTAGGCGGATTACCATCACTGACAATATTCATCACCCAAATGTGGATAGGTCAGTTTACCAGGTGCTTTTGTGGACCTAAGCCTTGGGGGGAAAATCTTGGCTTCAAGTTCTTTCCCCAGGAGTTGCCCACTGAGGCTTCTTCTTGATATATGGTAATCTGAAGACAGAAGACCTGCTGAAAAAGGTGAGCACCCTTTGAGTGCTGTGGTTCACATGTCCCATGCTTTCCCTCCACACAGGGGTCTCGTTTGGAGCTCCTATTACATACTCATGGCTTTATCTGTATGTCTGTGAGGTGTTTGGAGCAAGTTTCTGTGGTAACTTAACCCTTTTGTTGCTGGTTAGCACCTTTTGGGGGTTTTTTGGATACTTTCCCTACTGGGACCAGTGTTTATTGGGTTACTGTTTTATTCTAGTGGGCTTTTGAGTGGTTTACTTTTGGTATTCACCTCGTTAACTTTATGTTCTGGTGCGCGTTTACCGCATAGACGCCATTGCTCTATTCACTTCTATGGGACTTTACAGTTTGGGACATAGCGTGGTCATAGATGGCTCATTTTGTGGGGTTTCCCTTGCTCTGTCATCAGGTCAACTTTCTGGGAATGTAGGGGGCTTTAGGGGGCTTCGGGCACTGTTGGGGGTACCCATGAGCACCCGCTTCGCGTGCTCATTTATGATAGGCTCCCGTTGTGGCAGCCATTTTGTGTATTCACAGATCGAGTATCCTACGCAGGGCTTGTACTCTCCTTCTCTCCTCTGCAGTTTAACCCTTCGCCTACCAGATAAGTCATATTTAGCGTTTCTGGGGTCCATTTATTTATTATACACACTATTTTGTGGGTTTTGATACTTTGACTGCTTGACTCTGTAAGAATGTCTACACTGTTAGACTCTGGTGCTAAACCTAAGACTAAGGATACTGGGGTGTCTGTGTCCTCCATTGATCATTTCTCCTCATATCAATCAGGGTTACCTAGAGAATTTGCCCAGCATGCGCTGCTGCCCCTGAATCCCCTGCTGGGGCCTCCAGCCATGCACTAGAGCCAATATGGATGCAAGAGTTTTAAGGCTACTACCACCTTACAACTCCTTCCATCCACTTTACAGGGGGTCTTCCACTCGTTGCAGACCCCCCCCCCCCCCCCCCGTGCCTATCAAATCTTCCCAGCCTAAACCGCCGGGTGTACCTGATGTGTCTGATTCCTCTGAGGAGGAATTATTGGTGGACTCTGATGACTGGTCAGCTGTTCCTTCATCTCAATTTTTTGGGGACCCCTTTGAGGTGGACCCCATTCCCTCGGCTGAGGGCCTGATCAGGGCTGTGTTGTTAACCCTGAACATTTCCTTGATCCAGGAGGTGCCTTCTGACCCCTCTGATGTTTTCCCAGGAGCCTGTTAGGCCCTGTGCTTGCTTTCCACCTAATCCCACCCTTGACCGCTTGGTGTCAGAGGAGTGGAAATTTCCAGACAAGAAACCATCTGTGTCTAAGAAGTTTGCTAAACTTTACCTGTTTTCTGATACGGCCCTAACTCGGTGGGTTCATCCCTCCCAAAGTGGATGCCCCAGTTTCCAGGCTTTCAAAATCTACTGCTTTGCCAGTGGCTGATGCCTCTGTTCTCAAAGACTGGAATGACAAGAAGCTTGAGACTTCTCTCAAGGCTATTTTTTCTCTCAAGGCTCTGCCCTTCGCCCTACTTTTTCTGCTGCATGGGTAAATAGGGCTGTGACTGTTTTGAACTGAACAGCTCAATTCTGCTGTCCGTCAGGGAGCCCCTACATCTGACATGTTGCGACTTCTCGCTAACATTGCTGAGGCTCAGCATTATGTCTCTGCTGCTCTGTTTGACGAGGTGTGTATGGTAGCCAGGGCTTCTACCATTTCTGTGGTAGCCAGAAGGGCTCTTTGGCTTAAGATCTGGTCGGCTGACACGGCCTCTAAGAAGGCTGTCCTCCCTATTCGGGCCTGAGTTCAAGGATCTCATCAACGAGGCCACTGGAGGGAAAAGTTCTCACCTGCCAGTGGTCCTGCGGAAGAAGGCGCCTGTCAAAAGGAATCAGCTTTTTCGTCCCTTTCAGGCAGACTCACCCCAAGCGACCCAGAAGGTCCCTCAGGCTCCACGCTCCTCATCCAAGCCTAAGCAGCAATGGAGAGCCAAGTCCTCCATGAAGCCCCAGGCTTCCAAACCTTCTTCTGCATGACTCACCGAACCCGGGTCCCCACCAGCAGGTAGGTGGCCGCCTACGCCACTACATTTCGGTTTGGAAGGCCTCTGTGGCGGACCCATGGGTTTTACAAGTTGTGGCCTCAGGATACAGGATTCCCTTCACCTCTTCCTCCTCCAAGGACCTTTGTTTCTCGTTCTCCCTTGGGAGCAGAAAAGAGACGCCTTTTCAAGGATGCTATTCAGGCCCTGCTAGACAAGGCGGTCCTGGAGCCAGTTCCCCCTCAGGAGAGGGGTTTGGGATTCTACTCCAACCTCTTTGTAGTTTCCAAGAAGGATGGGGGCTTTCACCTCATTTTGGATATGAAGGATCTCAACTCCTTTGTGGTCAGGTCCCAGTACTGATCAGTGATAGCGGCCATGTCTCCTGGTGAATTTCTGGCCTCTCTGGATCTTCAAGATGCCTATCTGCACATCACCATTCATCTAGAATTTTGCCTGCGACCGAGGGCACTTCCAGTTCTCTGCCCTTCCCTTTGACCTGACCACAGCTCCTCAAGTCTTCAACAGAGTCCTAGGAGCATTGATCTCCATCCTACATCAGAACGGCATCAGGGTGACTCCATACATGGATGACCTCCTTCTGAAGGCCTCGTCTCCAGAACTCCTTCACCAGCAGGTGTAGGGCTGCATTCATGCTCTCTCCCATCACGGGTGGATCATCAACTTGGACAAGTCGGACCTTGTTCCTTCTCAGAAGATGGTCTTTCTGGGCCTCCTCTTCGACACTCAGAGGGGGATGGTGTTTCTGACGGACTAAGTGGCTCATCAGATAGCACTAAAGGTCCAAGCTATCCTATCTCAGGATCTGGTTCCAGCCAAGAAGTTTTCATCCTTGGTGGGGAAGTTCATTTCCACCATAGAAGCAGTCCCGTTTGCCATGGCTCACACCAGGGAACTTCAGGGATTTCTGATCCTGGCCTGCAAGGACCATCCAGATCTACTGGAAAGATCCCTGTCTCTCCCTCTTCAAGTGGAGCAGTGTCTTTCGTGGTGGCTCAGTCTGAACAATCTCCTGAAAGGCAGACCCTTCCTGGTGCTCTTCTGGATGTCAGTGATGACAGGTGCCAGTCTCTCCGGATGGAGAGTAGTGCTGGGGCACTTGAGTGTTCAGGGCCGATGGTCTCAGGAGGAATTTCTCCTTCCCATCTTCTTAGAGCTTCAGTGATATTTCATGCCCTACATCACCGGACACGGTAACTGGAGATTGCCCTGTCAGGGTACAGTCAGACAACGCCACTGCGGTAGCCTACATCAACAAGCAAGGTGGCACAAGAAGTCTTGCAGCTTGGCTAGAGGTCAGGGCTATTTTATCTTGGGCAGAGGAGCATTTCTGCAGTTCATATTCCTGGCGTAGACAACGTTCTGGCCGACTTCCTCAGTTGACACACAGTGGACAGTGGAGAGTGGGAGCTGCATCCAGAGGTGTTCAACCTCATTATCCAGCAGTGGGGTCTTCCATGCATCAACCTGTTGGCAACCAGGCACAATAGGATGGTTTCAGCGTTCTGCTCTCGCTGGGTGGATCCCATGGTTCTGGCAGTGGATGCCTTGTCGATCCCGTGGACGTTTTCTCTGGCTTACATCTTTCCTCCTGTTCCCCTGTTGAACAGAGTTCTTCGGAAGCTGAGACTGGAGCGCTGCCCAGTCATTCTGATTGCTCCATACTGGCCCCGACAGGCTTGGTTTCCGGAGCTTCTGGACCTCTCAGTGGCGGAACATCTTCGACTTCCTCCCAGTCCAGACCTTCTTCTACAGGGTTACCTCTGGAAGGAAGACTTTCATCGTTTGGCTTTGACGGCACGGAGATTGAATCCTCAATTTTGAAGAAGAAAGGATTTTCTTCTGGAGTGGTGGCTACTATGCTTGGTGCCCGTAAGCCTGTTTACTCTAAGGCCTACCATTGAGTTTGGTTTGCCTTTCTGGCTTGATGTGCTGACAAGGACCTGTCTCAGGATTTTGACCTACAGTACTTTCCTTCCTCCAGGATGGTGTGGATAAGGGTCTCAGTGTGAGTTCTCTTAAGGTTGACTTCTGCGCTCTCTGTCTTCTTTCAGAGGCATCTTGCTATCATCTTTGACGTCAAGTTTTTCTTCCAGGGTGTTGCTCATACCTGTCCGACGTTTAAATCCCCTGCTCCTCAGTGGGATCATAACCTGGTTCTGGGAGTACTCCAGCGTCCTCCCTTTGAGTCCTTGGCTACCATTCCTCTGTCTGTTGACGTGGAAGATGGCCTTTCTCCTGGCGATTGTTTCTGTTCGCCGAGTTGCGGCGCTGCATGCCCTGTCTTGTAGACCACCCTTTTTGGTCTTTCATAAGAACAAGGCGGTTCTTCGCACCTCACAAGAGTTTCTCCCGAAGGTAATATCTGAGTTCTACATTAATCAGGAGATTGTGGTCCCTTCCTTCTGTCATAACCCTACTTCTGACAAAGAGAGGGATCTTCATCTGTTGGATGTTGTACGTTTTCTCGAGTTCTATGTGCATCGCACGGAGTCTTTGAGGCAGTCTGAGACTCTTTTTGTCATTCCTGAGGGTCCTAGGGCAGGGAAGCCTGCTTCCAAGGTTACCATTGCTTCTTGGATCAAGTCCACGACTCATAAGGTCCCTTCAGGGTCACGGCTCATTCTGCAAGGTCTACTGGGGCTTCTTGGGCCTACAAGAACCAGGCCTCAGCTGATCAGTTGTGCAAGGCGGCCATTTGGTTATCTGTGCACACTTTTTCTAAACACTATCGTGTGGATGTGCTGGCATCAGCTGATGCCAGCTTTGGGAGAAAGCTCCTGGAGGAGCCTTGCCTGTCTAGAATCTCTTCAGTCTCTCAGTACTCTTTCACTTTTGCGCCCTGTTGGCTCAAGTTCAGCGTGCTGTGCAACAGTTCATGGGGTTTGTTTTTACCCCTGTTCAGTGTCCGTTGACACTTTGCGGTTAGTATTGAGCTCTTTATGATCTGTAGGTTCATTGGTGCTGTGGTGACTTTGGGGGCCTGCGCCAGGTCCTTGCCTTTCTTCCCGCCCTGGGGAACTTAATGGTTGTACATCCCAAAGTTACTAGTAATCTGTATTGGACGACAGAGAAAAGAGGATTTTAGTCTTACCTGTTAAATCCTTTTCTCTTAGTCCATACAGGTTACTGATCTCCCACCCTGTCAAGGGACCATGCTTGGCTCTCCTGCGGCAGAACGTGGGGGTCCTTTTGGGTTCATGCTCACAGGAGTCTTCCTTTACCTTCTTACTACCTAGTCAATAGTTAGTCTGCAAATCTTACTGGTTGGGGATTGGCTAGCTGCAAGCTAAGGAGAGGAGGTAGACTCCACCCAGCAGTCACTTCTCAGAATTGTTCCTGCCTATTAAAGGGGCTGATCGCCTACCCAAATTTACCAGTAACTTATATGAACTAAGAGAAAAGGATTTAAAAGGTAAGACTAAAATCCTCTTTTCTTGGTCTAGAGGGGCCCTTGAATGGAAGAATCTGAAGGGAGGCAGGGATACAAAGGGAATCCTGTAGTCTCCTGAAACCACTTGTAATACCCACTGATCCGCAACAGAGCCTGTCCAAATGCTTGAAAAATGCTGCAGGTGATCACCACAGTTAGGGTCGGATCAGGATTCTGCTACTCATGCTGAAGGAGGTTTGGGGGATTTGGGTTTGGTGGAGGAGTGTTTGGACCTCCACCGCTGCCTGGGCTTGGGGGTGGAGCGCGGTGTGCTGACCTGAGACCCACTTAGATTTGGCATTTGCACTTCACTTAGGCAGGGGTGAAAAAGACGCTGCTTCCTCGACAGATTTGGGCGGATGGGGACCTGAGGCAACAGTGCTCTTGCCCCCGGTGGCCTCATTGATGAGTTTATTTCAGTTCAGGCCCAGAAAGAGATGTGCCCTGAAAGGGAAGAGAAATCAGTTACTTCTTGGATGAAAGGTCAGAAGACCAAATCTTAAGCCACATAGTGCGTCTAGCAGCAACAGAAAAGGCAGAAGCCTTAGCCGCAAGCCTGACGGCGTCAAAAAGTGCGTCAGTAACATAGTGCTGAGCCTCAGACATTTTGGCTGAAAGGGCCAAAAGGTCCTCCTTAGGGGCACCTTTGCAGACAGCATCAGTAAGCTGTGCAGTCCAAACAGCAATGGCTCTATTAACCCAGACAGAAGCCAAGGTAGGCCTCAAGGCAGTGCCTGTGGCAGCAAAGACAGACATCGGGATAGCTTCAAGCTTCCTGTCTATCAAATCCTTAAGTGCTGTAGTGTCAGCCAGAGGTAAAGTAGTAAACTTAGACAGCCTAGAGATAGAGGGATCAACCTGAGGAGAAGTGTAGCTCATTGAGCCAAGGCCGCATCAGAGAATGGATACAGCTTAGAAAAACCTCTTGGACAGAGAAAGACGCTGTCTGGAGTCTTCCACTCATCCAGAATAACCTGGTCCAGAGTGGGATTATGTGGAAACATGGTGAGGGTTTTCTGGCGCCTTTGAAAGACATCAGAAGAATAGGCTCTCTACAGGATTAGCAGGAATCTGTAGGGTAGATAAAGACACCTTAGTGAGACCCCTTGCCTCAAAGGGGTCGTCATATGCATGGAAAGAAGCTCAGTCTTCACATTCCCCCTCCTCCAAATCAGCCTCAAAAGACTTCTCAGAGGAATCTGAAAGGTCAGGAATGCCAGGGGCCTTAGGGGCCACAAACCTGAAGAACTGGAGAACCCCCTGGAGGGAAAGAGGGAACTGTGCCGTAGAGGACTTTAAGTCCTTGACCCAAAGTGGCTCTTGTTCAAGGCTGGAGGGCCCAGGAGGAGTGGTAGGGGCCACAAAACATGAGGGGCATAAGTGTCCTAAGAACTCTCTAGGAAGCCCCACTTGGCATGAGGAACAGTAAGCAAGGGGTGTCAAAGACGCCCATGAGTACTTAGCCTTAGGTCTAGCCCCATGTTCCTTTGGATCCGACATCCTAACAGGAGAAGTGTCTAACAGTAATAGGGAACCCAAATGCTGTCACCTAGATTAAGAAATCACCTCAGAAGCCCAAAAGAGTACTTATTTGGCAGGTGAATGGTTAACCTGTGGAGGAGAGTAAGGAAATCCAAGCCTCTGCGTAGGATACTCCTCCAGAGAGAGAGAGAGAGAGAGAGAGAGAGAAAAAATGGAGACCAAACTTCCAGCCTATCAGAGAAAAGCCCGCTAAACGGATATTATGGGAAATTTAGTTTTTCTCTTTGTAGTATTCAAAACAGTGCTCAAATCCCACAGGGACCCCCAAGACACTGAGGATGTGAACCGGAATGTAGGGCAAGGGGGAGACAAGAGGAATGAGCCCTCTTTCAACTCAGTCTGTCCCATAGAAGTCAATGGAGCAAATGCGGCCGTGTGGTAAAGTGCACTCTCAAAGCCGAGGAATTCAAAAGAATTAAAAGTTTTGGAAGGTGAATAAAAGAACCAAAAAACACATACAGAACATGTAATGATAAATTAAATTAAAACTCGTGAATCCAAAGGAAAAAATGAGACATGATCCCCAGAACCCAGTGAAAACAGCAGGGAAGGGGATAAAAACACAAAATCAGCCAAACATGCTCCAAAGACCCAGTAAATTTTACAAATAAATACCAAACATGACTTCAGGAGTTATAAATAACTCCAGTGAAGCCCCTGTGCAGAGGGGAATTTTGGGACAAGTGGACCATGGCACTCAAATGTTTGCTCACCTTTTTTGCAGGACTTCTTTCTTCAGATTACCATTGAGGAGAGAGAGCCATGGGTTGCATAATTCTCTCCCAGAGCTGCAGAGGTCCACAAACACCACCTGATAACTGGGCAGTCCTCCAGGGGAAACCAATAATGGTAATCCACCTAATGGGGGAATTTGGACACCCATAAAAAAATAAAAATACTAAAACTAAGCAGAACTGTTCTCAGCCATATAACCAGGACGGTGGAACAAATCTAACTGGGTGGCAGCTAGCTAGGTAGCCTGATATGGAGGAGGGGGAGGCTCCACCCCTGCACTTCTTTAGCATTATTCCAGCCAACTGGGAGGAGCTGTCGCCTCCCCATGGTACCTGTGAGTTATATTGGACGACAGAGAAAAGTACCTTTTTGCGGCTTTCTAAGGTGAATTCTTCCTCTAGTACACAGTATTTTGGTTTTCTATACTGTTTAGACACTTCTCTTGTTAGGATGTCTATGGCTAGACCTAAGACTAAGGACTAGGGGGCATATCTGACCCCCCCCCCCCTTTCTTACTGTTCCTCGTGCCAAAGGGGGCTCCTTGGAGAATATTCTGATCCCCTATGCCCCTCATGCACTATCTCCCCCACCACACCTTCTGGGCCCTCCAGCCTTGAGCGAGGTCAGTCTGGGTGAAAGACTTAAAGATCCCTCCAGGGGGTCCTCCATTCATAGAAGCCCTCTACCACATTCAGGTTTGTGGCCCCTAAGGCCCTAGGTATACCTGCGCTCACTGAATCCTCTGAGAAAGATTCTTTTGATGGTGATACAGAGGAAGGGGAGTGTGAAGAATGGGATTCTACCTACACCTTTGATGATCCCTTTGAGGCTGACCCTACTCCCTCTTCTGAGTGTCTCATTAAGGCGGTTTTACGGACCCTTCAGGTCACTAACACACCTGATGAGGGTCAGTCTTTTTCTGACATCTTTCAAAGATGTAGGAAGTCTTCCACAGTGTTTCCACTGAGGCAGCTTTGGCACAGTGGGCTTCTCCTCCTACGATTCATCCCCCTATATCCAGGCTCTCTAAGTCTACAGCTCTGCCCTTGGCAGATGCTACTGCTCTTAAGGACAGATAGGAAGCTTGAAGCTGTCCTCAAGTCTAACTTCACTTCTTTGTGCCCTGTTCTGGCCTTTGTCTGGGTCACCAGTGCTATTGCTATCTGGGGCAAACAACTTACTGAGGCTGTCAGTGATGGCATCCCTAAGGAAGATCTTTTAGCCCTCTTAGCCACCATGTCTGAGGCTCAGACATAGGTCACTGATGCTCTTTTTGATGCAGTTAAACTGTCTTCTTAGGCCTCTGCCTTTTTGGTTACGCACCTTGTGGCTCAAGATTTGGTATGTGGACATCTAATAAGTCACTGATTTTCTTTTTGGGCCTGAACTGAAACAGATGATCGGTGAGGCCATTGGGGGAAGGAGCACCCTGTTTACTCAGGTCTCCAAACTCCCTAACATGGCAAGGATGTAGCGTCTTTTTTGTCCCTGTCAAACAGAGGAGCAAAGGTTGAATCTGAGCATGTCTCAGGCCGGCGCCCCTCCTCCAAACCCAGACAGCAGTGGCACTCTAAGCACGCAGCTGCCAAGTCCAAGTCTGGCAAGTCTGCCTCTGTATGACTCATAGAATCCTGGTCCGCAGCTACCTATGGGTGGGCGTCTGCACCATTTTTCTCCATTGCAAACCAGTGAGTTCTGCAGGAGGTTTGGGAAGGGTACAGGATTGCATTCAAGTCTCTTCCTCCATACAGATTTCAGTCCAGGATTTCCCTGGAACAAGAAAAGTTGCGAATTCTCAACAAGGAGGTTCAAGCTCTCTTCGGCAAGGGAGTTCTTATTCCAGTTACTTCCCAAGAGAGCGTTCAGTTTTTTATTCAAACCTGTTCGTGGTGGCCAAGAGGGATGGTGGCAGCCGTCCTGTCTTGGACCTCAAGGACCTCCGTTCTTTTGTGGAGACTTTCTTCAAGATGGAGTCCTTGCACTCTGTCATTGCAGCTATGTGCCCGGGAGAATTCCTTTCATCTCTGGATCTGCAGGGTGCCTACTTGCATGTCCTGATTAATCCGGACAGTTGAAGTGCCTCCTCTTTGCTTGCGAATTGGGGCACTTCCAGTTCACTGCTCTGCCCTTTGGGCTTACTTCTGCTCCTCAGGTGTTTGCCAGAGTTCTGGGTGCACTGATTGCCTTTATTCACACCCAGGGGGATTCAGGTGACTCCCTACGTGGACAACCTTCTGTTGAAAGCCCTATCAAGGAAACTCATGGACCAGCATGTCCAGGACTGTGCCCTGATTCTCCTTCACTGTGGGTAGATTCTCAGCATGGAGAAGTCTTCTCCACTTCCATCTCAGGACTTGGTTTTCTTTGGACTCAGGTTCAATACCTGTCAAGGGAGATTTTTTCTGATGGAGCACTCCATTCAGCAGATCTTGCATCTGGTGTCCCAAGTTCTGGAGTGGCCCTTGGCTCCGGTTCGCAAGTCCATGACTCTTGCGGGTTGCATGGTTTCCACCATAGAGGCAGCTCCATACTCTATGGCGCACCCCAGAGAGCTCCTGAGATTTGCCATCCGCTCTTGGTAAAGAAACCCTAATCTCTTGGACCAGAGGGTCTCCCTTCCTTTTGGAGGTCAGACAGGATCTGGACTGGTTGTTTTACAGAACCAACCTAGAGCAGGGGAAACAGTTTGTGATCCAGGAATGGATGTTTGTAATGACGGATGCCAGCCTACAGGGCTGTACCCCGGAGAGTGGGAGCTCCATCAAGACATTTTCAACCTGTTGGTACAGCGGTGAGGTCTTCCTCAGATAGACCTGATGGCCCCCAGGAACAACAGGAGGGTTCCACTGATTTTTTTTTTTTTTTTTTTTTTTTTTTTTTTTTCCCCGTTGGGGGGATCCTCTGGTCTTTGACGTAGATGCCCTGTCGATTCCATGGTGCTTTCATCTGGCTTACATCTTCCCTCCGATTCCTCTCATCCCCAGGGGGCTTTGGAAGATTCGGATATACGGTCCGGCCATCATCATGATTGCTCTGTATTGGACCAGGAAGGCATGATTCCCCAAGCTGGTTTCCCTCTCCATTCAGGACCCGTTTCCACTGCCACTCAGACTGGATCTCCTCCTTTGGGGTACCTTTGGAATTAGAATGTGGAGAGGTTGGCTTTCATGGCATGGCTGTTGAAGCCTCCATGCTAAGGAGAAAAGGTTTCTCCACTGAGGTTATCTCCACTATGATTTCTGTAAGGTTTAACACAGAGTTTGGTCCATTTTTCATTCTTGGTGTGTCGACAGGGATCTGTCTTTACAGATGGTCCTGTCCTTTTTGCAGGACTGTCAAAACAAAGGGCTTAGTCTTAGTTCCTTGAAGGTTCAGTCTTAGGCTCTCTCTGTATTTTTCCAGAGACGCATTGCCACCTTGCCAGATGTAAAGGTATTCTTTCAGGGGGCTGCTCATGCTTTCACTTCCTACAAGGCTCCCATGCCCCAGTGGGACCTTAACCTGATTTTGTGTGTTCTGCAGCAGCCTCCAGTTGAGCCCCTTGCTACCATTCCTCGACATCTTCTGACGTGGAAGAAGGCTTTTCTTTTAGCTGTGGTCTCTGTCTGCAGAGTTGCTGAACTGCAGGCCTTGTCCTGCAAAGCCGCCTTTCCTTGTGTTTCACAAGGATAAGGCTGTTCTCTGTACCTTTCAGGAATTCCTTTGTAAGGTGGTCTCTGAGTTCCACATCAATTAGGAGATTTTTGTGCCTTCATTTTGTCCCGACCCTAAATCTGACAAAGAGAGTGATCTCCACTTGTTGGATGTGGTACGCTGTATTAGTTCTATGTGCTCCGTACGGAGTCTTTTCGTAATGACTGATGCCTTGGTTGTCATCCCTGAGGGTCACAGGGCTTGTTTGGCTGTGTCCAAGGTCACTATTACATCTTGGATTGTCTACCGTCCGCAAGGCGTATGAGCTCAGAGGGAAACCTGTTCCCTTGTACATTACAGCACACTCCAACAGGTCTGTTGGAGCCTCCTGGGCCTACAAGAATCAGGCCTCTGCTGAACAGCTGTGCAAGGCATCCACTTGGTCTTCTGCGCACACCTGTGCCAAACACTACCGTGTTGATGTTCTGGCTTCGGCTGAAGCCAGCTTTTGGCAGGAAAGTCCTGGAGGCCTTTGTGCCTGTTTTGAACTTTATTTCCTGTGCCTTATTGCCCTTTAACTGTTTGATCCTTTTGGCTCTTGTTCTTCTGTTCTTTGTTTTTCAGTGCCCATTGACACTTCGTTAGTTTGGGCTGTTCTGTGTCCTAGATAGTCCTTGGGAACTCTGGAATTGTGGGGGACCAGCGCTTAGTCCTTTCCTTCTTCTTCCCACCCTGGGAGCCCAGTGTTGTTACATCCCCATGGTACCTGTGAGTTATATTGGATGACAGAGAAAAGAGGATTTAGGTTTTTCCTGTTTAATCCTTTTCTCTTAGTCCATATCACTCACAGGTCTCCCACCCAGTGAAAGGGACCATGCTGGGTCTCCTGTGGCTGGATGTGGGAGTCCTTTTGAGTCCATTGCTCACAGGAGTTTTCCTTTCTTCCTTCTTGCTATCCTAGTTTGTAGACTTTTTCACAAGTCTATCTGAGCGGAGAGTGGCTAGGTAGCCTGATAATGGAAGAGGGGAGGCTCCACCCCTACACTTCTATAGAATTGCTCCAGCCCACTGGGCGGAGCTGTTGCCTCCCCATGGTACCTGTGAGTTATATAAATTCACCCACAAAAATTCCTCAATATTTGTCACTGTACCATTGATTCTAGTTGATTCCTAACAAAATCCCTTTCATAATTCTCATCAGAATGTCCTATTCTCTGGTTGTGTTCAGAGTACTTTTAATTAGGTTGGTCCAAATTGGTATTGAATTTACTAAGTTCAAAGACACATCAATTGGTTTATAGCAAGAGAAGATTGTTGAAGTAACTCTCCAAGTCCCTTTGTGCTGGGTAGCCTGAATGGCGTGTGGCGTCCTTTCACCTGACACTGTCCTGTCACTGGCCCCTTATTCGGCCCCTCCAGAATGCACTAGTAGTGATCCAAAGTTTGATGGAACTTAACTCATAAAGGGTTTTCCTAAGCGTCTGCTGGGTAGCCTGGATGGCGAGTGAATTTTTTTTGAGGAATTTTTGTGTGAAATTTAGACCCCACATTTGACACCGTACTGATTATAAAGAATTGTGTTATCTCATGTTTATAAGTATAATCATTTTTTCCATCAGATACCTTGGAACTCTTGACAAACTGTACTTTTTTGGCAGGTTTTCTGCAGACAATAATATAGATGACAATTATAAATTGAATTTATAAGTTTTTGTTGTTTGATGCATATGATGATTCACTATATAAAGGAAGGAATATATTATGATGGTTTTGTTATAGGGAATTAACCTCAGGTTAATAAGAGATTAATTGAACACCAGGTATTTGTTCACAAGTAGGAAATCAGGCCTACTGTGTGAATTCTAACTACTATATTTTATCCCTAGCATGTGACCATCATATATCTGGTGACTGGCATGAATGAGGGGAACCCGGAGTAAGCCTGTTGAATCCTTAGCTGAAGTCATAACAAGGGGTTGGGGGGGGGGAGGAGTTCGCACCCGCATTATAGTGAGTGCAGAGGGAATCCCCATTGACTCGTTGTTTGTCAGCTTGTGATTGGCTGTTACTACCAGGTAGAGCCTCAGTCTGACAATCATGCTTTCTGCACACTTAAGGAATCTATATTAGAACATATTCCCTTAACGACTGGCCGTGCAGGCACGTTGCGGTCACTAAAGGACCACGGAGCATTTGTTTATTTATTTATTTTTTGGTGATTCGGATTCCAGACTCCCCGTACAGCGTGCAGCCGCAGGGGAAGCCAGCAATTCCATGACGGTCTTAGCACGTCACTGGTGGTTAAGTCAAAACAACCCATGATGTGCTATGACCGTCAAAGGTCGTTAAGGGGATATTTATGGTAGTGGGTTTTCTTTTTTTTTTTTTTTGTCATAACGGGCACCGTGAGTTCTCTCTACCCTTACAGTTCTAAAGAGAGAGAGCGCATTTTGATGCGTGGGAGAGCACTTTTTGTACACTTATTTAGGGAATCTGTATATGAACATATTTGTAGCAGTTGGTTTTCTTTTTCACTACAACAGACACTGCGGGTTCTCTCTGTCTTACAGTTTTAGAGGGAGAGAGAGTTGCAATGCGCTGGAGAAGTGTAAATAAGCATACTAATAATTCTTCATTCATTACCCCCACTGAATTTGACATGGTGAGAGATTTGACTGAAAATTGGAACTCTGACCACTGGGCAACAGGATTCTTACTTATGACATGAACACAAATGCTGTGCAATGTGTTGGTGTCCAGGGGGAGTCCTGGATGCTTCACAGTGGCAAAGATGTCTGTTCCAAGAATAACTCACTTTTGGGATTGAAGAACACAGTGTATCTATGCATGACTGGATGATTGCCTTATCAGTCAAAGTTTCTAGGGGGAGTCCTCACTTGAATCTTGGTAAGGTAGCAGAGATGGAATATTGAATGCATATAGTATATTTGATTTTAATTTTTAATTATTGGCTGATTAATTTTGAATATGTTTTCATCATGTTAATGCAAATTTATTAGAATTTTGGTTTTATTTTAGAAAATATTTTCCCCTTACCGCAGCCCCATGCACATGTCATTTGGGCACCATTTTGTTGCACCTGTTTACTTTAAATATGGCTGTGGTTTGTTTATTCTGTAAAGAATCTTGATAAAGGCCCAGGTTGGGGCAGAAACTTTGATGGAATAAACCAGCACATTTTTGACACCTGTGAGTGCATTTCTTTTGGATTATCAATGACATGTTTATTATGGATTAGCACCCAGGCCAAATGTTTAGTATTACAAGTGAGTGCACAGTTGTGGGGATTACTACACATTATATATCCGCATCAGTTCTTCTCGGTACACTTGCACAAAGTCAGGGATTTTGTAGGCATATAGGCCGCGTTCCAAATGTTGGAGATGGCTGTTTTTTCTGCCGACGGCATTTTTTTCAAGCACAGTAAGCTTTTCAGATGTCTGTGCTGTGAAAAAATACTGGCAAAAACACCTACTTGCAGATGCAGAAACTTGAATTTAAAAAAAAACAAAAAACTGAGTCTTCAGTGGATGCATTGATATGGGGTCCTAAGCCAAATATCAATACATACAAAGTATGAAAAATGTGTCAGACGTTAGTATGATTAACCCTATGAGTGCCAGTGGGGTATAATTACCCCTTCGAAATTCATAGGGTTAACCCGACTAAGAAAAATAAAATTGCATTACAAGTAACACTTACCAATAATCCTAATGTCCAGGGGAGTCCTCAGCTTCCTGGTCATCTTCTGTCCGTCTCTTCAGTCTTCTGTTCTTTCTTCTTTCTTCTCTTCTATCTTCTTGCTGTAAAAAAACAGACAAGTATTAGTATAATGTATAAATATCTGGCACACTAATACATAGTTTAACCCCTTGAGTGCCAGAGGGGTACGCAACGCATTGCAAAGCAATTGGGTGCGTACCTCTGTGGGGCTCAAAGGGGTTAAAGTATGCAGTAGTGTGACGGGTCTGTAATATACAAAATGCCCCCATGCATAGTAAATATGTCCATGGTAATCCAAGTACATTGTATTGCCACAATAAAAAGTATAAAAATATACATATATAACTTGTAGACCGCTGTCTCCACTGCTGTGTGCGGCCACTGAGGCGGCGGCGGAGACAGAATCATGTGCCACAGCCCCCCTCCTCATGTGCACGGGCCGATCTCTGCTCTGAGGGAATTGAGGCTACCCTTATATATGGGCAGTCTTGCTTCCAATTCTCTCACAGCCATTGGCTGGGATATGCTTACGCATCTCCCAGCCAATCCGTTTAAAGCACAGCCGCTCAAACCTGATTAGCTGGGAGGTGCGTAGTCGGGGTTAGGAAATAAAGAGGTGCTGGACTGGCCTCACAGATGTCTTGTGAGCATTTATTGCACTTTATGGCATTAACATTTATTCATGGAATTAATGCTCAGCACTGCTCTGTGCTCTCTCCCCTTCTCTGCGTGCAAAATGACAGGGCAGAGCGTAGCATGCAGAGAAGGGGAGAGAACCCCCACTGGAAGCGGCCACTGTAAGACCGCAGACAGTTTTTGCGGATCTGTGGCCAGGCCCACTTCTCTAGCTTGCAGAACAGCTTGTTCTCTCTTAGCAGTTGTAGGACCCGGGCTACGTCTGCTCTGTATGTTCCAAAGTAGGAGAATGAATGAGTATATCATCCAAATAGACCACCACACAACTCTGCAGTAGGTCTCTCAATACATCATTAATAAATTCCTGGAAGACAGCGCTCCAGCGTTAAACGCTGTTTTCCACACATGACCCGGCTCTCCGCAGTACAAGGTATGGGAGTCGAGGGAGGACAGGGTGGGCATACGAAGCAAGGTGCCATTCCATAATCGATCAAGCTCTTGCTCCTAGTACCAGGAAGTTGTACGACCAGGCATGGCACTCATTTCAGAATGTTTGTTTGTTTTTTTTATCAATATCTAACCCTCTAATCCTCCCTCATCTGACATAATACTCTCTTTCGCTTCATACTGTCACTCCACTCATGTCCACTCATTATCAAACTGTACTTGTCAGTCATTCAGTATCACTTAGCCCTACAGTCCTTTGCTGTTTATCAACTGCCATGTGAAATTTTTCATGAAAGGGTTACTGAAAAGCCCATCACGCTTACCCCGTATCTGTCAGCTGATGACAGGCCCCATATTCAAACAACTTTACGATTTTCTGCTTACTCATCCATTCGAACACTTTACTAACATCATTCTCCTGGCGGCAATTAATTTAGCCTTTTTTGGGGGGATTATTTAGGTCAGGGGAATTTACAGCCTGATTCCAAACATCTAGACATCTTTATCAAGTACAATCTTACCTTTCATTCAAACTACTGTACCCTTTTCATTTCCAGTTCAAAAACCGATCAGACCAGGGCAGGCATCGATATTCCTTTCTACCCCACCAACGATCTATAGTGTCCATACACAGCACTCCTCAGTATAACATGTGACATAAGCCTTTTCCCCTGACGAAGCCACTTGTAGTGTGGCGAAATGTGTAGGGACTTTAAGGGACAACTTTTGCTGCTATCGGCTCTAAATACATAGCTATTGTGATCTGGAAATCGAGCTCTAACTTGTAGATCTTGAATTTCTCTAAAAACGAACTTTGACTTTCTCTTTTAGAGACTAGGGCGGTAGTACCAGGGGAGGCATCTCCGAACCCAAGAGGTATTCATTAGTGCTCGGCATTCTAAGCACGAGCTCTAGGCGCTTTATCTGTCCTGTATTTCCTCCTTTATACTGTCTAGAGAGAGGGTACACTAATAGTATTCACAAGTATACGATAGGGACAGACCGGTTTCTATATATATTATCTGTTTTCTTTGAACTCGAAGAGCAATTCAAATTTGAAACCTAAGAGCAGATGATAGTAGCACCCTAACTTGTTGACACCTGTTTTTAATTACTGTGATTGATGCTATATCAGCTTCACACTACAGCTTCTTCTTTTTTTAAAAAAAATTAATCACTTATTTTTAAATTGAAGGTATTAAAAGTTATATTTTAACCTATTGACTAAGTGTTCAGATCACTCCTCTATAATGTTGAACTGGTCAATTGTAACCCTGCACCCTTGCATTGCTGAATGAGAATAATCTGGTAGGCTATGTAAGGGGCAGGATTCTTCTCTTTTCTATGTATTTATATTTTGACCTGCGACGCACTTCAAATTAATACCCAATATAAATCACCAGTATCATATACATCAATCACGTTTACTGTCCAGATTTGGCCTTAATCCACAGCTATACTCTATGCACTTCTTCCTCAGGAGCAGCATCTGAATCCTCTAAGAACAGAGTCTCCACACCTCATGCAAAGGCTGGGAAATTGGTGCTCCTAATGCTTCACTCACCACATCCCTGACCCAGCCTCTGAGATCAAGTCAGCACTCACTTCACTAACTCATTAAAAACAAACAAACCCAAAAAAACAATAAGGGTAGCATATACACTTATATGTGCATTCATATTTTTGCATCATTGCCAATAAACATGCTTTTGATCATTAGTCTTTGGCTTTTCTTTTGAGCTCTACCAGGCTAAACATGCAGGTTCTTCCCTGGAGCTCGAAGGTGCCCAGGGGGCTTCACCATAGATCTCATTCATCGTTAGGCTATCCATATTCAGCTGGAAGCCCCTACCACAATTTGTGGGAGGGGCTGCAAGCCTTCAGATATGGTAAGCAGACCCTCCCACAGGAGCTCAATGCGACTTAAGCCCCCCTCTGAACTTCCCCTTCTTTACTTTACTCCTCACCTAGTAAGCCCTCTAACGGGCTAATCACTTCGGCTCTTTCCTGGGACTCAAAGGTGCCCAGGTGCTGCACCTTACGGTTCATTCATTATTAAGCTATGTTTATTCATGTGGAAGACCCAAACACAAATACTATTTCACACTGCAAAAAAGCTAGAGTGGCTCACACTCGTCACTCAGTCTGTGTTTGTCACATTCTCTTTGTGTAATTCTGTGACTACCTTGTAAACAATACAGTATCTCTCATTCCCCTGCTTCCTCTTATCCTGTGTTTCTTTTGCTAGGTTTATAATAAAAATAATAAAACAAGTTTTATACTTCTGATTTGTGCTGCAGATACCTTTTATTTTAATCTTGAGAATTTATTCTCAGAGAGTGTGTATACACAGAAAAAGTCTTGTGACACCAGTGCCATGATCCTAATAGATTAGATGAAACTTTGAGCCAAGGTCAGTGGTCATTTTCTTTCTGCGTATTATTCTTATGGCATAGTTCTACTTTTTGAAATGAGTTGCACACCAGACTGGTCCTTTCAGTGCCACAGAGGTATCCAATGCATTGCAACACAAAGTGTTGGATACCTCTCTCACACGTACAAAGGGTTAAAAATCATCCATTTAGTGGTAAGCAGATAAAACTCAATGAATCACAAATAACTTTTTTTTTTTTTCCTTTTTTTTTGTAATCCTTAGCAATGTCTACTGTTGCAGTACCAGATCATGGTTTTCTGTTCCCGGAATATGAACTTGTTACTGAACCTGAGGAGATTGAAGTAGACCATGGAAGTCAGGATGGAGAGAATGGATTGGGGACAAATAAAGATGCAGATTTCACTGGAGATGATATTGGTAATTTGGAGAGCAGATTTTTGTTTGTGGATGTAATTATTAGACTAAGTTTTCTCCACATGTTTAGTTGGTTACAATAACTATGAGTCTTATCCACCAAGCTAAAAAGGTGCAAATATGTGGTAAAGCAATTTCAACATATGGTTTAAAGGAAAATACTGCAAATTCCCATTGATTTAAATGGTGCTTTTAACTCACGGAATGCTAGAAAGGCTTCCAAAGCATTGCAAAGCTAAAGGCCCCATTTAAATCAACTGGAATTTGCTTTCTATACCTACCGTAAAATCTCAGGTATAATACGCAACTGTGTATAATACGCAGGTGTATATTATACCCAAGATTTTAGGGGAAAACAAGAGTGACTATGTGTAATATGCACCCTTGTTTTCCCCTCGTACGAAAAAAAAAATGAAGCCTGCCAGAACCCTTCCCTCCCTCAGCCAGCGCTATCCAATGCTAAAATACCACTTACTTTCTTCAGAAGTCAAGTCCCCGCATTTTCAAGGTTATCAGGCAACATATAAACTATGTCAATCTTCCCCTGCGGTTGGCATGCTTCCATTCACCGCCCACCCTTCAGATCCTCACAGGGCATTACCATTGGCTGGAGCCGGTAGGTCCTGAAAGCCAATTGAAGGAAGCAGGCGGCAAATGGAAGCATGCTGCCCACAGGGTAAGATTGACATCGTTTATATGTTGCCTGATAATCTTGAAAATGCGGGGACTTGACTTTTGAAGAAAGTAAGTGGTATTTTAGCATCGGATAGCGCAGGGGGAGGGAGGGAAGGGTTCTGGCAGGCTTAATTTTTTTTTTTAAATAAAAAAAATCTCATGTTTAATATGCACACCCCACTTCACATAAGGTGAAGTGGGGTAAAATTGTGTGTATTATATCCAAGATTTTACGGTATTCACATGTTAAAAAGCAGTGGACCAAGTACTGAACCCTGAGGTTCCACTTTTAACTAACCGTATTGGAGAATTTTTCATTTACAACACACTCTTCCCTATCTTTCCACCAGTTTTTTTATCCAAAGGTTATGCCCTAGCCCCAATTTCCTTATTTTATACACCAGCCTCCTGTGTGGCACTGTATCAAATGCCTTTACAAAATCTAGATATACTACATCTACTACTTTACTGTTATCTAGGTTGCTACTTCTTCATAGAAGTAAAATTGTGTTGATTTCTTCTAATTTGCTTATTTTCTGCAGTGTAATCATGAATATAATCCCTTATTAATTCCCAGGTTCTGTTTTACTTGCCATCTTAAATAAAGGCCTTTATGTTAGCTTTACACCAGTCTGGACCTGTGGTGAGCATCGTTAAAGAGTGGTCTTGCTAACTGTACTGAGTTTCCAAAGAACCCTTGGATGTATACCATCAGGACTATGTGCTTTTGTCAGTCTTAATTTTGTCCAGTGTTCCCTTGATCTCTTCTTGTGTTAACACAATATCTGATAATGGTATAGTTTTACCTGTTACTTGTTGAGGCTGTTCTATCATCTCTTGTTCCCTGGTATATACAGATGAAAAGAAATTGTTGAGAATATCAGCCTTTCCTTTATCCTCCCTAATAAACTTACCAGTGCACTCCCTCTTAAAGTGGATGTGTCACCTATGGACAACATCCTATAACTAGTTAGGTGACATATCCAGTTCAATAAAAACATTATTTTTTTTTTTGTTAAGCTTCGATTTCATTTCAGTTTAACTTACAAAAGTCTGGGCTGCAGCCACTTCTGCATAGACTGCAGTCCGACGCTCTGCCAGTGCTGTCCTCCTTCCTCCGATGATGGAGGCGTCTGTCTGGAAGCTGGAGGCGTCTGTCTGGAAGCTGAAGCGGTCTCATTGGCTATCAATCTCTGCCAATGAGACCTTTCCAGCTTACAGACAGAAGCCTCTGTCATCGGAGGAGGAAGGAGAGCAGAGGCAGAGCTCTGTAACCACATTAACCGCAGAGAACCCATAGGTGGCTGCAGCACAGACTTTTGTAAGCTAAATTTAAAATAAAAAATAAATAAATAAATAACATTTTTATGGTATTGGCTATGTCACCTAACTATTTATGGGATGTTGTCCATAGGTGACACATCCTCTTTAAGTTTTTTTTTGTTATTTATGTATTGGAAAAACATTTTTATGTTAGTCTTGCTCTCCCTTGCAGTTCAAAATAAGCAGTTTTTAATGAAGACTTCAAATATGCAAATCAAGGTGACATGTCTATGTGCTTTACAATTTACATTGTTTCATTTTTTACATTGTACCACTAGTCCTGCTTTCATCTTCCCAGACGGAAAGTTTTCTGCAAACAAATCCATGTAGTTTGTTGTCAAGGAGATGAATGTAAAACAATAGGTGAAGATGAAAACAACAATACAAAATATAAGCAATTTGACTACATATTATGTACTTGCAGCATGTTTAAATTCAAAGTTAAGGGTTGTTATTCCCTTTATTCTCTGTAAAACATACTAAACTTGCCTTGGGGTGACAGGGCCTCTTTAATATTATTGAAACGGATTCATATCTTAGTGCAACTATAAATGTTTCACAAAAATACGTGTTTTTAAGATTAACCCACACAACTTTAGATAAGTCCCTGTCCCTACCACACTAGGCTAAAGAGAGTTGACAGTGATGTCATGCCCCTGCTTCCAATATAGGAATAGGCTGTGATGTCATTTTGCCAGTCCTCACCAACAAATCATTTTGCTGGGACCTGTCAAAGTGGTATGACAGCAGAGATTGGAGCACAAGTAACAGGTGGAAAAAGAAAGCTGTTAGTATTTCACTTTCTTCTATGTCCTTCTATGTCAATTTCCACACTTAGGTATTATCTATTCCTTAAAGGACAACTGTCAACAGATCTGCTCTCCTGAGAGCTGACTTGCCGACTAAGCTGGGGTTCCATTTTCAGCCATGTTGCACCAAATGGGTGAGCAGAATCAGGGTCTGAAAAGGTATCCCTGATGCTCCCCCTGTGCATGCATCATGCAGGCCCCTATATGCCTGTTGTATTGGGCTTGGAGTTTGTGGAAACTGAGCATTTTCTCTCTGGAGCCCTAGCAATCTATTTCTCTCGGGTGTTCACATTAAGGTGGAGGATTTTCTCAGCTCAGTGTCAGGATACTTCGATTTGGGAACTCAGGCAGACTGTGTTTGTCTTCGTAGTTCGGGTATGGGGTCTTCCATTTGTGGATCTGATTGGATATTGGTATCCCTGTTATGCTCCAGATCCTATGACCCTTTCACACTGGTTGTGAATGCAGTGGGAAGTCTGTGGCAGTTTCCCCTGTCAAATGTGCTTTTTTTTTTTTTTTCGTCTTCCACTTATTCCAAGAATGTTAAGGAAGGTTAGGATGAAGTAATCCCGATTGCTGCTTACTGGCCTTGCTGGGAATGTCTCTCAGATCTAATCAATATATCCATTGACTAGCCATTTAAATTTCTGCTCCTCCTGGCCCCCTTGACATCTAGAAGTGGAGAAAGAGGGGAATTTACATACTGATATTTCTTTTTCTCTGTGTGCCTCCATGACAAAGTAATATGGGCATTGTGTCCACCTTCCAGCTGGGTAGGACCAATATGAATCTTTGAAAGGAGCAGTCTGGGAGAGCAGCCTAAGGTTGACTTTTTCCAGCACTATAAGGTGAAAATAGATATAACTGAGGTCAGGGTATGCTATGGAGGAACACAGAAGAAAGAGAAGTATAGGGACATAATTTCCTCCTTCTTTTTTCCCCACTCAAGACAAAGTAATATGGTACTTGCAAAAGTAGTACCATTCACCACAAAAAACAAGGTTGGGAAGATATAAAAAAGAGAGCACATGAAGCAAGGAGGAATAGAAAAAAGGTAGGAATAAACCGTGCAACCCACTATATAGGTCAACAGTCAGCTCTAGATAGCGAGAAAGAGATGAGGAAAAATCTTAGCAATTATGAAGCAGCACCAGTACTAAAGAAGGCATGGAATGCCTTTGGGTTGCCCCGTGGGTCATTTATCCTTTTGGATAGAGGATCCATGATAGGGGGCTATCAGGAGGGGTCCTGGTGCCCCCTTCAAGGGCTGACATTAATAGTTA
The DNA here is from genome assembly GCA_037306005.1 of Rhinophrynus dorsalis. Classification (NCBI taxonomy): domain Eukaryota; kingdom Metazoa; phylum Chordata; class Amphibia; order Anura; family Rhinophrynidae; genus Rhinophrynus; species Rhinophrynus dorsalis. The sequence goes on along the minus strand of CM074720.1, from coordinate 199,606,543 downwards.
CTATTAAAAAACGCATATAACCTATGGCAAACTTAGGTTATATGTGGTTTAGTTAAAAGGTTGCCACATGGACCATCTATCCTTTTGGATAGATGCTCCATATTAGGAGGGTTTCAGGAGGGAGTCCTGGTGCCCCCCTCCAGGTCTGAAATGTTTACACATTACAGTAAAAGCGCATATTACCTCTGGTACACATAGGTTATAAGAGCTTTATTTAAAAAACTGGCAATTGTCGCCTGCATGCATAACCTATCCTAATGGATAGGTTATCCATGCTAGGGGAGTGTCATGAGGGGTCATGATACCTCCTTGAGGTCTGAAGTATTTTTTTAATAAATATATAATTAATAAAACAAACCTTTTTTACACATATACATGCAAGATATGCAGCCGCATACCTTGCCTATTAACCCTATGAGTACAAGAGGGGTAGCAAACACATTGCAATGAGTTGCTACCTGTCTGGTACTCATAGGGTTAATTATACAATACAAATACAAAGAAGGCATGTTGTAAAAAATAGTAGGGGAACAATGTTGAATTTAAATGGAGAAAAAAAGTAATGGGAGCACTGTACGTCGAATTTTAAAGGGGAATGGTTAAAATGTCAAATGTACAATATTTGTTGAAAAAGTGTGGTGAAAGCGCACTATAAGTCGAATTTTGAAGAGGAAGGGTTAAAATGTGGAATGTGAACAATATTTGTTAAATTAATGTAAAAGAAAGCACTGTAAGTTGAATTTTAAAAGGGGGGTTAAAATGTCAAAGGGGGCACTCTGTTGGATTTTGAGAATGTAGGGAACACATCTAACACTAAACTTGATCTTTCTGTCGTCAAACGTACGCCTATTTCCTTGGACTTTGACATTTTGCATGGTGTTTTTTTTTTAGACAGTAGTTGAATAAAAGCAGACAGCTCCAGTTTTTTTAATACAATGAAATGTGCTGTCTGCTCCAGTTTTGGTTTAGTGTGGTTCTGCAACAGAATACCGTCAGATGTAACACGTTTGCAAAATTCACGTTGATTGTTTTTCTTGTAACTCCGGTTTTAGTGCGGGTAATAGAATCGAGCCCCTGAGCTGCTTGTGGAAGGAAACATTACTAACCCTTTAAGGTAGGTTGTGATACAGCTTACAAGGTCCAAATTATGAAGACATTTTTCCTAGTTTACACCAGTCAATGGAAAGAGGTGGTGCTCTACAGACATATAGTTATGTAATAAACTTTGATGTTTTGCAGTTAGGACAAAAAAAATCCTCCATTCTATGGATAAATATACAAATCACAAAAAAGAAGAAAAGTCTCAGCATTAAAACAACTTGGATAATATCAACTATTAGATAAAATTATAAAATGTTATTTGTTTTTTCCTAATCACATGTATCAGTAGTAACATATGAATAATATAACTATATTAAGACAACCTAAGCACTGGAGCAAAAATAGAATACTAGTGTGCCACCTATAGTAACAGACAGTCATGTAAAAGGTAAGCATCAAAAGGAATATGTATCCAGAGTGCTTAAATGGTATTGTGTGGTATTGTGCACAACGTGAATAGGACATCCCAAAGCAAAACTCCAAAAGGGTGATCAAGTGGATAATTTAAAGGCAATGTGATGGCAAGGATACATACAACCCAGCCTGAATCACAAAACCAAAAGTGACTATAGATATAAAATCCCCCTATATAAAAAATACATATAAAAGAAGGGATAAATATGCAAATAAAGTGCACTAGTGGAGAACATAAATAAAATCTTCACCCGGTACCAGGACCAAATATATACACATATAATGGATAACGCCGTGAGGAGTATCAAAATATATATACAGATCACACACGACCCCATCAATGTCTCCTTTTCTGGTAACAAACGTTGTGGTTCTGTATATGTGTAGTAATGTGAGGAATTCGGTCTATATGTCTTTTGTTCAGTTCTCCTGCCAACCGTCTCTCGGGAACTCATGCCAGCATCATCTGTGTGGAGGCAGAGTCATGATATATTATCACATCTTCAGTCTACTGCTTGTGTCTTCCTCTTGAATACTTCTCTGTTCAATCTTCTTGAGCTCTTCTTTTGTTACTTTGTAAACCTTATAAACTGGCCATTCATTGTAATAATGCAGAGAAAATGGTTTTGGATTTTATGTCTAATATTTCCATCCTTTTTCTGTTTTTCATAATAGTGATGTCCTTGGCTAAAAAAGATCCCTGTACTAAATCTGGATGCATGGTTCTCTATCGATTAAATCTACTGAAGTACTGTGCTGTTGATCATCTGTTGAAATCTTACATTTTTCATTTTCTTGGCTGTATTGAAGTAAATTTCAATCTGTTCTCATCTAGAAAATAGATATAGTCTCATCTTTTCCTGATATGTTCCTTTTTCTGAGTTCTTTTGCCCTTTTTTACTTCTTGCCTTCCCTCTTCTCTGCCATTGGTTGATTCAAACATTGTTTTAAGATTCAAATCTTGATTTAACTTATTTTTTTTTATTTATTTTTCTATCTTTGCTAGATATGTCCTATCCGTTTGTGATCTATTGTAAACTAATTATTTACATGCTTTTTCCCCAAATAAGTTAACTACTTTTTCCAAATCCCCATCTTCCTTCTTCTAATTTGTACTATAAGCTTCAAGAGATTCATAGAACAGCTGTGTAAAATGTTATCCCACTTAAGATCATAAGAACTGTCTATAAACCCTCTAAGTCCTTTCAGAACCATATCATTTTCTGTATACTTTTTCCAATGTGATATAGCCCCAATAGTGTTTAGTCTCGAATTAGTGTTCTCAATTTTTTTAAAAACATTATCTAATTTATTATCTGTTTCTGCTTCTTTATTATTTATATTAAAAACGGTATGAGTTTTTTTCTTTTCTTTTGGTTTCTAAAAGTTTCTATGCTTATATTCATGTGTTTAGTTTCCATGTTGCAGCACAGCTTTGTGTTGAATTAAATATACACCAAACAATAGAAAGAGGTGTTGTTCTACAGAAACAAAGCCATCATATATAAACTTGTGATAAACTAATATGTTCAGCAGCTAAGATAAAACATCCTCCACTCTTAGAATAAATATAGAAATCACAAAAAATAAGAGGTCTCATCGCTAAAACAACTTAGAAAATACCGGCTATTAGATAAAATTATCAAATATTATTTATTTCTACCTAACTACATATATGAGTAGTAACATATGGAAAACATAACTTTAATAAGACATCCTAAACACCGGTGCAAAAATAGAATGCTAGTGTGCTGCCTATAGTAAAAACTGAAATTTCTCTGTCGTCCAATACAGGTTACTGGTAACTCTGGGTAGGCGATCTGCCCCTTTAAGTAGGCAGGAACAATTCTAAAATTGTATGCAGGGGGTGGAGCCTACCTTCCCTCTTTGGCTGCAGTTAGCCAACCAGCTCCAGAAAGATTTGTTCCTTGGTGACGATAACACAGGCAACAGAACAATTCTGCTATAACTTTAGAAGGTTTTTATTTTTCTGTTAGAAAGGGAATACCACCATTAGGCGGATTACCATAACTGACAATTCCTTTAGATGTGGCTAGCTCAGTTACCAGGTGCTTTTTGTGGACCTTAAGCCCTGGGGGGGGGGGGGAATCTTGGGTACAAGCTTTTTCCTCTGGAGAAAGGCTTCTTCTTTAAACATGGTAATCTGAAGACAGAAGATCTGCAGAAAAGGTGAGCAACCCTTTGAGTGCTGCAGGTCCACATGTTCCACAGTGCCCCTCCGCACAGAGATTTTTCATTTGGAGTTCTTATTGCACACTCCTGCACTCATTGGGTCTATCTGTATGTCTGTTGGGTGTTTGTAGCAGGTTTATGTGGTATTTAACCCCTTAGCTGCTGGTTTGGCTTTCATTTTGTGGGTTTTCTAATACTTTTCCTACTGGTTCAGTGTTTTTTTGGGTATCCTAACATGTTTTAGTGATGTTTCATGTCTTTTAATATTACACCTTCAATTCTGTAAAATTTGAGTAAAGGCACGCTTTACCGCATAGTTGCCATTGCTCCATTCACTCCTATGGGACTGTACTGTTTGGGACATATCTCTGCAACCGTTTAACCTAGCGACTTCAGAGATGGCTCATTTTACTTGTCTGCCATTTCTCTATCATCCGGTTCATGTTTCTAGTGTTGGGGGGCTCAGGGGGCTTTGGGCACTGTTTGGGGTACTTTTCTGGGAAAACTACATTTCCCATGAGTGATTCCTTCGTGCTCTTGTTTCTGATTGGCTCCCGCTGCGGCAGCCATTTTGTGATCTTTCCAGAACGAGTATCCTACACAGGGCTTGGATTCTCCTTCTCTCCTCTGCTGATTAATCTTTCTCCTGCCAGATAAGTCTATTTTAGCGATTTCTGGGGTGAAACTTTAATCATACACACTGTAATTGGGTGATTTCTTATACAATAAGGTTATTGACACTGTGAAAATGTCTATACCATTGGAGCTTGGGGCCAGGCCTAAGACCAAGGATGCTGGGGTCTCTGTATCCCCTATTGTGCATTGCTCTTCCTGTCATTCAGGGTTACCTAGAGAAGTCTCTTGTCATTTATGTCCAGCATGTTCTGATGTCCCTGAGAGTCTCCCAGGGACCCCCAGCCATGCATTAGAGCCAGTTTGGGTGCAAGAGTTCAAGGCTGCTACTAGTGACCTTAGATCCACTTTGCAACTCTTTCCATCCCAGTTACAGGGGGTCTTTCATTCTTGGCAGACCCCCTCCTTCGTCAAGTCTTCCCTACCAAAGCCTCAGGGTGTACCTGACGTATCAGATTCCTCTGAGGAGAAACTGTTGGTGGATTCAGATGTAGAGCAATGTTCTGCGGTGGGCTCCTCTCAGTTTTTTGGGGACCCTTTTGAGGCTGATCCAGAGCCCTAAAAAGCCCCTTACTTGCTTTCCACCTAACCCCAATCTTGACCGCCTTGTGTCCGAGAGTGGAAGTCTCCGGACAGGAAACCTTCTGTCTCCATGAAATTTGCTAAGCTTTATCCCTTTTCTGAGGCAGCACTTGCTTGGTGGTTTCATCCTCCTAAAGTGGATGTTCCTATCTCCAGGCTATCCAAGTTTACTGCTTTGCCAGTGTCTGATGCATCTGCTCTAAAAGACTAGGCTGACAAGAAACTTGAGATCTCCCGCTGGTTCTGCCATGCATTCAGCATTCGCTGCAGCATGGGTGAACCGGGCCATTGTGGTCTGGACTGAACAGCTCACTCTTGCTGTCTGTCAGGATGCTCCTACTTTGGATAAGTTGCACCTCCTTGCCAACATTTCTGAGGCACAGCACTATGTTTCTGCTGCCCTATTTGATGCCATCCGTTTGGTGGCTAGGGTTTCCACCATGTCTGTGGTTGCTAGATGGCTCTTTGGCTCAAGATCTGGTCTGCTGATACTGCTTCTAAGAAAGCTTTGCTCTCCTTGCCTTTCAAGGCACTTCTTTGTTTGGGCCTGATCTCAAGGATCTGATCAGTGAGGCTACAGGGGGTAAGAGTACACTTCTACCCTTAGTTCCTAGGAAGAAAACACTACTTAAGAATAACCAGTATTTTCTTTCCTTTCAGAATGAGACACGTCCGGTGAATCAGCCGGTTCCCTCAGCTCCGCGTACCTCCTCCAAGCCCAAACAGCAATGGAAGCCCAAGGTCTGCTCCAAGCCCAAGGCTTCCAAGCCTTCTTCAGCATGACTTACCGAACCAGGGTCCACACTCTGCTGGGGGTGGTTGTCTGTGTCACTATCACAGCATTTGGGAGGATTCAGTGACAGACCCATGGGTTTTGCAGGTAGTGATGGAAGGGTACAGGATCCCTTTCATGTCTCTTCCTCCCTTTCGCTTTCTTCCTTCTCATTCGTCTCAGGGCGCAGAAAAACGCAGTCTGTTTGGCGCTGTTCAGTTTCTTCTGGACAAGGACGTTCTTGAGCCGTTTCCAGTTCAGGACAGAGGTATGGGTTTTTACTCAAACCTCTTTGTGGTCTCCAAGAGGGACAGCGGTTGTCGTCCCATTTTGGACTTGAAGGATCTCAATTCCTTTGTGACCCAGACTCATTATTACCAGGAGTCTCTACGGACGTTGATTGCTGCCATGTCCCCAGGGGAATTCCTTGCAACTCTGTATCTTCAGGACGCGTATGTACACATTGCCATTCACCCAGAGAGCCAGCAGTACCTCCAGTTTGCCTGCGACCAGGGAAATTTTCAGTTCTCAGCTCTTGCGTTTGGTCTGACGACAGCTCCTCAGGTCTTCAACCGTGTCCTGGGAGCCTTATTTTCCATCCTCCACCGAGACGGCATCAGAGTTACTCCATACATGGATGATCTGCTTCTGAAAGCCTCTTCTGTGGAACTTCTTCATCAGCAGGTTCAGCAATGCATTCATGCTGTCACCCATCACGGGTGGATCATCAACTTGGGCAAATCAGGTCTTGTCTCATCCCAGTGTCTGGTCTTCCTGGGCCTCCTCCTCGATACCCATAAGAACATGGTGTTTCTCACGGACGAAGTGGCTCACCAGATCGCCCACAGGGTTTCTGCGATACTGGCTCAAGATCCAGTTCCAGCCAAGAATCTGTCAACTCTCTTGGGGAAATTCATTTCCACCATAGAGGCGGTACTGTTTGCCATGGCACACACCAGCGAACTCCAGCTGTTTGTGATCCAGGTGTGCAGGGGTCGGCTGGACCTTCTGAAGATGTCAGTATCACTTCCTCTTCATGTGGAACGGAGTTTGTCATGGTGGCTCGACCTCTCCAATCTGCTGAAGGGCAAGTCCTTCCTAGTTTCCTTCTGGACCACGGTGATGATGGATTCCAGCCTCTCCAGATGGGGAGCGGTCCTGGGTCGCCTGACTGCAATGTGTTGGAGCTTCGGGCGATATTTCATGCCCTTCGTCACTGGACATCTCAGCTGGAAGACTGTGCAGTCCGGGTAGAGTCCGACAACACCACGGCCGTGTCTTACATCAACAAGCAGGGTGGAACAAGAAGTCTCACCGCTTGGTTAGAGGTCAATGCTATTTTGTCCTGGGCAGAAGAACACGTTCCTGCCATATCTGCAGTGCAAATTCCTGGCATAGACAATGTTATGGTGGACTTCCTCAGTCGACACACAGTGGACAGCAGAGAGTGGGAGCTGCACCCAGAGGTGTTCACCCTCATTGTTCAGAAATGGGGTCTTCCTTACATCGACCTGATGGCAACAAGACACAACAGGAAGGGTCCGAGGTTCTGCTTTCGATGGAGGGACCCTCTAGTTCTGGCGGTGGATGCAGTGTCCATTCCTTGGTTATTCCCTCTGGCCTGCATCTTTCCTCCCCTCCCCATGTTGCACAGGGAGTTACGGAAATTACGACTGGCGCATTGTCCGGTCATTCTGATTGCTCTGTACTGGCCTTGACAGGCTTGGTTTCCGGAGCTTCTGGATCTGTCAGTGGAGGAGCCAAGAAGCAGCACACTGTCTTTCCACCTAATCCCACTCTTGACCAAGTTGTTTTAGATGAGTGGAAAACCCCTGACAAGCGTTTATCCTTGTCTAAGAAGTTTGCCCATTCTCTGAGGCGGACTTGGCTCAGTGGGCCCACCCCCTAAGGTGGATGCCCCTATCTCTAGGCTTTTTCAAATCAACGTCTCTGCCAGAGGCGGATGCTTCTGCTCCCTAGGATTTGACGGATAGGAAGCTTGAGGTTTTCCTAAAGGCTACGTTTGCGACTATAGGTGCATCTCTGCAACCCATATTTGCTTCCACTTGGGTAAATAGGGCCATTGCTGTATGGACAGAACAACTTACTGACGCTGTTCGTCAGGGCGCCCCCACAGCTGATTTGTTGTGACTAACATTTATGAAGCTCAGCATTATGTTATTGAGACTATTTTTAATGTTATCCAGCTAGAGGCTAGGCTTCTTCCCTGTCTGTGGCAGCCAGGCTTTCCCTCTGTCTTAAAATCTGGTCTGCAGATTCCATTTCCAAGAAATCCTTCATTTCTCTTCACTTTTTTGGCACCTCCCTCTTTGGGCCGGAGTGGAAGAACCTCATCACTGAGGCTACTGGAGGCAAGAGGACTTTGCTGCCCTTGGTCTCCGAAAAGACGTCTCAACTCCACAGGCACCGGAGGCTCGTGGCGTGACCCCAGCGGTTCCTCGGGCTCCGCGCTTCTCCATGCTGAACCCCGGACCCCACGCACCAGTGGGTGGCTGTCTGAGTCATTTTCTCACTGGGCAGACACAGTGGTGGATCCCTGAGCTTTACTGGTGATTTCCGAGGGGTACAAGATTTCCTTCACTTCTCTTCCTCCCTTCAAGTTCTTCCATTCTCACACTCCTCAGGGACTGGAATACCTTCATCTTTTGAATGGTGCCTTCCAAACTCTCTTGGACAAAGAAGGTCTGGAACTGGTTCCCGACCCAGAAATAGGTTGTGGCTTCTATTCCAATCTTTTGTCGTATTCAAAGGACAATGGCTGCCATTCTATCCTGGACCTCAAGGATCTCAATTCCTTAGTGGTCAAGACATTATCCAACAGTCCTTAAGATCGGTGATTCCTGCGATGTGCTCTGGAGAATTTCTGCCCTCCTTGGACCTCCAAAATGCCTATCTGCACATTGCTATTCATCCGGAGAGCCGGCAGTACCTCAGGTTCGCTTTCGACATGGGGCACTTCCAGTTTTCTGCTCTCCCCCTTGGTCTGTCCACAGCCTTCAGGTGGTCACTCGCTTCCTGGGTGCATTAATTTCTGTTATGCATTAGAAATGCATCCGAGTCACTCTGCACATGGACGACATGCTCTTGGAGGCCTTGTCTCTGGATCTCCTTCACCAACAGGTTCAGGACTGTGTCCTTGTCCTCACCCATCACGGATGGATCCTGAACATGGACAAGCTGGACCTGATCCCATCTCAGAGATTGGTCTTTCTAGGCTTTCTGTTAGACACCCAGAAGGGTATGTTTTTTCTGACAGAAGGAGTGTTTCAACAGATCACCAACAAGGTTTCCTCAGTCCTGGCTTGTAACTCCATTCCAGCCAAGACGTTGACCTCTCTCATGGGGAAGTTGATTTCCACCATAGAGGCAGTACAGTTTGCGATTGCTCGCACGAGGGAACTTCAGAGGTTTATGATCCAGTTTTGCAAGTGGAACCCAGATCTCCTGAAGCTGTTGGTTTCTCTCCCCTTACACGTGGAGCTGAGTCTTTCTTGGTGGAAGATCTCCTCTTTCCCTGCATCCCAGGGTGCTGAGGAGACTAAGGATGGAGAGAACTCCAATTGTTTTAGTTGCTCCGTGCTGGCCCTGGCAGCTTGGTTTCTGGAGCTGTTGGACCTGTCTGTGTCCAAGCTGTTTCGGCTTACAAGAAGACCGGATCTCCTTATGAGGAGCATCTGTGTTTGATGGCCTGGCAGTTGAATCCTCAATATTGAGGTAGAAGGGTTTTTCTCCTGCAGTGGTAGGCACTATGCTTCAGGCTCGGAAGCCTGTTTCCTTTAAGACCTACCACAGAGTTTAGTCTATTTTACACTCTTGGTGTGTGGACAGGGATCTGTCCTCACAAGAGTTTGATCTCCCGACTGTTTTGTCCTTTTTACAGGATGCTGTGAACAAGGGCCTTCGTCTGAGTTCTTTGAAAGTTCAGACATCTGCTCTTTCTGCCTTTTTTTTTTTTTTTTTTTTCCAGAGGCTCATTGCAATCCTTCCAGAACTCAAGGCTTTCTTTCAAGGTGTTGATCATGCTTACCCTGCCTTTAAGCATCCCACTCCTCAGTAGGACCTTAATCTGGTGTTGGGAGTCTTGCAGTGCCATCCCTTTGAGTCCTTGGTTACCATTCCTCTTCGTCTCCTGGCTTTCCTCTTGACGATTGTCGCTGAACTGCAGCCCTTGTCCTGCAAACCGCCTTTCCTGGTGTTACACAAGGACAAGGCGGTTTTTCGTGCTTCCCAGGAGTTTCTTCCTAAGGTGGTCTCTGAGTTCCACATCAACCAGGAGGTTGTTATGCCTTCATTTTGTCCTGACCCTAAATTTGACAAGGAGAGGGATTTCTACTTGTTAGATGTGGTGCGCTGCCCTAAGTTCTGTGTGCACAGCACTGAGTCTGTTCGCCAGCACTGTTTGTCATCCCTGAGGGTCCCAGGGCTGGTAAGGCTGCATCCAAGATGACTATTGCTTCTTGGATCAAGTATACCATCTGTGAGGCCTATGAACTCAGAAAAAAGCTTGTTCCTTTTCATATCACGGCTCATTCCACCAGGTCTCTGCTGATCAGCTGTGAAAGGCGGCTACTTTGTCGCCTGTGCACACTTTCGCTGGACTCTATTATATTGATGTGCTGGCTTCAGCTGACGCCAGCTTTGGCAGGAAGGTCCTGGAGGCAGTTCTGCCTGTCTAGGACTTTACTTCCTGTATCTCAGTGATCTTTAACTGTTGAGCCCAGTTCACAGGAGTCTTCTTTTTCCTTCTTGCTAACTAGTCAGTAGGTTATTGTTTCAAATCTAACTGGTTGGGGATTGGCTGGTGCCCAGCGAAGGAAGGAAGGCTCCACCCTGCATTCTTTCCACAAATTGTTCCTGCCTACTTAAAGGACGGTCGCCTACCCAGAGTTACCTGTAAGGATTTAAAAGGTAAGACTAAAATCCTCTTTTTCTCCACATTATTGCAATGAATGTCCAGTATGAGATTTACAATGTAACAAAAGAAGAGCTCAAGAATAATGAACATGGAAATATTCAAGCAGTAGACACAAGCAGGAGACTGAAGATCTGATAATTGAACAAAAGAGGCCATATAGACTGGACTTCACACATTACTTCAAATATACGGAACCGTCTGAAGTTTGTTGCTATAGAAGGAGACATGGATGAGGTTGTAAGTTATATATATATATATATATATATGTGTGTATTTAGTGGGAAAAAGGTGATTCCTTGTTAAACTTATTTGCATATGCCTACCCAGAATCCCTTTCAGTAGTAACAAACCCTGCAAATGTGAGATTTCTGTGGGAAAAGCAAGTCTTATGGCTTGACTGGTGTGTCAAATTTTTGTTTACATTGTATCTACCATATTATATATATACACACATTTGCTGGCGACATTTTGGTCACTATCACCAACTCCTCCACATGTATGGCGGTGTTGATGTCCTAGTTCCTAACATTCTCCTGCCTCAGATTTCAAAATTAATTATGCTAAATCAGAGGCATTACCTATAGGGATACCATCTGACATGCTATTGTCTCTCCAATCCTCCTTTCCTTTTAAATGGGCCAAAACATCTATAAAATATTAAGGCATTCACCTTACTTCTTCAGTTGACACTCTTTCGTGGCAAATTATGCTCCATTACTGTCATACGTAAGGACCTTCACAGGTGGGATCAACTTTATATTTCCAGGTTGGGATGCAGTAATGTGATAAAAATGAATATCCTCCTTAGACTCTTATATTTTCTAAACACTTCACATACATATCCCATCATCATTATTTGCGAATTTGTTTCGTATTCTGCATAACTTTATCTGCCATGATAAACGCCCACGGATCAGTTGTGTCACCTTACGTAGACCCAAATTGTTAGGGGATTTTGGAATACCCGATACCAAACTTTATTACCAGACTGCTCTATTGTCCTTGATCCCAGACTGGTATCAGAACAAAGAATCCAAACTGGTTTTTTTTTTTTTTTTTTTGGAGTGATCAAGTATACCACAATGCGTTTTCCACTCTAGTAAATTTCTGCAGATCTGAGGATTGTGATTTCTTCGATGCAATAGAAATTCGCTTCCCTCCCAGAAACTCTGGTGATTCATAAGAATTAAACACTTATTGACTCAGCCACATATATGATGAGGTGCATCGAGACCCTTAACACAATTTGAGGCATTGTACACTTCTTCTGGTCCATCATTCCATCTTTTAAGTAAGATATATGCCATTTTGATTACGTCTTCTACTATTGCAACTCCCAAATATATTAGAGCCTGGGAGAGGGTGATGGAAGCTACCCTATTTTCAAAAGAGTGGAAGGACATCTGGAAAATCACTGCTCAGTCCTCTATCTCGTCTCACACTCATGAAACGAGCTACAGATTCCTTTATAGGTGGTACTTTCATGTCTTCCATGCTATCTCACCCTCCGTAAGTCCTCTCTGCTGGAGATGTAAACAACACAACCATACTTATTTACACTTGTTGCTGTCATGTACACGTATACAACTATTCTGGAAACAATTAATTGATTATATAGAGTCCTCTCTCTATCTCTCTTTACAACATGATCCACTTACTATACTTTTCACATTGCGACTACCAACCATCTCCCTCACCAGACGGTGCCTTCTATTTGCGATGCTCAGTGCTGCCAAATCCCTAATTCCGGCTCACTGGAAGGACGCTGCTCCCTCAACTTTTTAGGAGTCTCATGAAAGGGTAATCTATCAACTCCTACTTACCAGATGAACTAAACTCAAGCAGGGACTCTACACCAATCTCCCTCTTTTTATCCTGGTGGAACTCCACTTCAGCTGACATTCCTACCAATTGCTGATGTATGCACTTATGTTGCTTGAAGTGCTTGATTCCCAAACTGTTCATTGCCCATTATGATCCTCCATTATTCACTACTCCTCATTTTCTACCTTAAGAAAGAGAGAGATTACGACCAGTATGTTTGCATACTTACTCTTGCGAAGGCATTGGAAATGAAGGCGTGTGAGGGCTAGAGATCACCATCAACCCCCAAGCACATCTGTTGAACAGAACAGCCTTCACCTATTGAAAGGGCTGATGCTCTGGCTGAAGAGCCAGACAGAATCCCATCCCCTGTATTCTGTCTTTGTGTGAACCCTCTCAGAACTGTGTTGGTGAACTTTTGAGAAGGAATGCTGGCTATGTGTTCAGCTGTCAGTGTGTTGGGCTATACTAGGTATGAGGGTTTGTGCGGGTCTAGTTATGGAATGATGCACTTAAAGGTATTCTGGAGGGCGCTCTCATCACCAGTGTCACTTCTCTTAGGACCCCCTCGGCATCCATCAATGAAAGATTCTGCCTTCCATGGGAATTGAAGGTGATGTCGAGAGGGGGCCCATCTCCGGTGCCTCAGGCGTGCATGGCCACTTCTCCCATCTGGTTCTTGGCAAACCATTTGCAATGACCCCACGCTTCTCTATGTACTCAATGGACCGCTTGCAGCTGGAGAAGGAGTCGACCCTGCTTAGGACCTGTCTCCAGGCTGCCTGTTTCTTTGCACTCAAACATCTAACTCTCTCCTTCGAGTACCAGGATGTTCTCCCTCTCTAGTACGCTCTGTACGAGGACCCTCTTCTCCTTGTAGGAGTATTTGGTGTCCCGCAGCCTCTCTCATCTCCCTGTCCTCTGTGTTCCTTTCCTACCTCGGGTACCCCACCACATAGCTCATCTCTCCCTCTCAGGTATGTAAATTATTTTGGGGTGTATAGAGGTATATTTGAATGTAGTTGATACTGTGGTGTTTTGCGATTGGCTGTGAATTTGAACCTGTGTTGACAGCATTCAGCTTCTCTAGATAACGTTGACCATTAGGTTACAGTAATAGAAAAGAGCACATTTCCCAGGCTTTCTTCCAATTGGCTCCTGGTTTTACAGACTCTATTTTGCTTCTCTATTGCTTATCCTACACAGAGATTCTCTCCTTCACATGTCAGATAAGTACTTCTCTGTGCTTTTCTAGGGTGAATTATTAATCTGGGATACAGTATTTGGTATTTTATACTGTTTTAGACACTACTCCTGTTAAGATGTCGGATCCAAAGGGACATGGAGCTAGGCCTAAAGCAGAGGACTCAGTGGCGTCTTTCACCCCCCTCTCTTAGTGTTCCTCGTACCAAGTGGGGCTCTCTAGAGAATATTCAGGACCTCTATGCCCCTCATGCTCTGTGACCGCTACTACCCCACTGGGGCCCTCCAGCCTTGAACAATCTGGGTGAAGGACTTAACGTCCACTATGGCACAATTTCCCCCATCTCTTCGGGGGTGGGGGGCTCCATTCTTCGAAGCCCCCTACCACATTCAGGTTTGTGGCCTCTAAGGCCCCAGGTATACCTGCGCTCATGGATTCCTCTGAGGAGGACTCCTTTGAGGATGACAAAGAGGAGGGGGAATATGATGAAGGGGATTCTACCTATGCTTTTGGAGACCCCTTTGAAGCTGACCATGCCCCCTCTGCAGATGGACTAATTAAGGCTGTATTGCAGACCCTACAGGTCACTGACACCCCTGATGAGGGTCCAAATTCATCTGATGTGTTTCAGAAATGTAAAATGTCTTCTACTGTCTTTCCACCCAATGCCACTCTGGATCAAATTATTTTGGATGAGTGAAAGACTCCTAATAAGAGGCTGTCTATCTCTAAGAGATTCTCTAAACTGTACCCCTTCTCAGGGGCAGCTTTGGTGCAGTGGACTTCTCCTCCTACTGTTGATCCCCCTATCTCCAGACACTCTAAGTCCACTGCTCTGTCACGGCAGATGCTACTGCTCTTAGGATATGATGGATAGGAAGCTCTAAGCTATCCTCAGGTTAAATTTTGCAGCCGTTCGTGCTGCATTGAGTCCTATTTTTGCCTCAGCCTGGGTTACCAGGGCTATTGCTGTCTGGGGAGAACAACTTACAGATGCCATCAGAGATGGTGCGCCTAAGGAGGACCTTTTGGCCATTTTAGCCAACATATTAGAGGCACAGACATGTTACTGACACTCTTTTTTGAAGCTGTCAGGTTGTCAGCTAAAACTTCTTCCTTTTCCATTACTGCGCAATGCACCCTGTATCTCAAGATGTGGTCCCATCTCCCAAGATGTCACTGGGTTCCCTCCCCTTTCAGGCCATATCTCTTTCTGGTCCTGAGCTAAAGCAGATCATTAGTGATTCTGCTGGGGGCAAGAGCACCCTTCTACTTCAGATATCTGAACACCCTACCATGGTGAGGAGAGAGGTCCAGGTTTTTATTCAAACTTGTTTGTGGTATACAAGAAGGACAGCGAAAGCCGCCCTATTCTGGATCTCAAGGACCTCAATTCTTATGTGGAGAATGCTTGCTTCAAGATGGAGTCCTTATGCTCTGTCATAGCAGCTATGTGTCCAGGAGAATTCCTGGCATCTCTGGACGCATATTTGCACAATGCTATTCACCTGGACAGTCAGCAGTATCTTTGTTTTTCCTTCGGCTCTGAGCACTACCAGTTCACCACTCTGCCCTTTGGGTTACTCAGGTGTTTGCCAGGAGTCTGGGAGCCTTGATGGCCTTCATTCACACCCAGGGGATTCAGGTGACTCCTTTGATGGATGAGCTTCTGCTGAAGGATCCTTTGTGGGAGCTCCTGGCCCAGCAAGTCCAGGACTGTGCTCAGATTCTGCTCCACCATGGGTGGATTCTCAACATGCCAAATTCTTCCCCAGTCCCTTCCCAGGAATTGGTTTTCGTGGGGCTCAGGTTCAGCACCTGTCTGGGGAAGACTCGATTCTGCAGATTATGACTGGTGTCTTAAGCTCTGGAAGGGAAATCAGCCCCAATCAGGAAGTTCATGAAACTTGCGGGCTCATGGTGTCCACCACGGAGGCATTGCCTTATTCTATGGCCCATACCAGGGAGCTCCAAAGACTCATCATCCAATCTTGGCATGGGAATCCAATCTACTGGATTGGCAGATCTCCCTAACTCTGGAATTCAGACAGGATCTGCAGTGATATCTGCACAGAAGCAACATGAATCAAGTTCATGTTCAACCATTTGTGATCCCGGAATGGACCTTTGTCACGACATAAGCCAGCCTGCAGGGCGGAGGAGCGATTCTGGGTCACCTGGGGATCCAGGGCAGATGGACTTTCGAAGAGTCCCTTCAATCCATCAATGTTCCTGAGCTCAGGGCGGTCCGGCTTGCTCTGGTGTGTTTTTCCCTTCATCTGAGGGATCATCCAGTAGGTGTCAATCTGACAATTCCACAACTGTGGCTTACATCAGCAAGCAAGGAGGCACTCAAAGAAATCCCACTTGGTCAGATGTCAAGTATATCTTGAGTTGTGCAGAAGCTCACGTTCCATCCATCACCGCTGTTCACATTCCAGGGGTAGACAAAGTCCTGTTGGACTTCCTAAGTCCCCAAACGGTGGACCCAGAAGAAGTCGGAGCTCCATCCAGATATTTTCGACCTGACAGTTCAAAAGTGGGGTCATCCTCTGATAGACTTGTTGGCCACAGGGAACAACCGTAACGTTCCAGTGTTTGCTCCCGATGGAGGGAACTGCTGGCCTCTGCCACGGACGCAGTGGCAATTCCATGGCTCTTTCAACTCACTTACATCTTTCCTGCAATCTGTATCATTCCCAGAGTGCTCACGAAAATACCGATGGATGGTCTGGCAGTCATTATGGTTGCTCTATACTGGACCAGAAAGGTGTGGTTCCCAGACTTGGTGTGTCCATTCGGGATCCGTTTTGATTGCCACTCAGACCAGACCTCCTCCTTCAGGGGTACTTCTGGAAGGAGGACATGGAGAGGTTGGCTTTTGAAGCCTCCATACTGAGGAGAAAGGGGTTGTCTCCTCTAAGGCCTACCACAGGATTTGGTCCATGTTTCATTCTTGGTGTGTAGACAGCGATCTGTCTTCACAGGAGTTTGACCTTCCGGTGGTCCTGTCCTTTCTTCAGGATGGTGTGAGCAAAGGACTCAGTCTGAGTTCTTTGAAAGTTCAGACTTCTCTCTTTGTTTTTCTTGAGATTCATTGCTATCTTGGTAGATATTAAGGTGTTCTTTCAGGGGCTGGCCCATGCTTTCCCTGCCTATAAGGCTCCCACACCTCCATTGGAACTTAATGATTCTGGGGGTCTTACAATTGCCTCCCTTTGTGTCCTTGGCTCTTCTTTTGGCTGTGGTCTCTGTGCGCAGAGTAGCTAAGCTGCAGGTCTTGTCCCGCAGGCCCCCTTTCCTGTTTTTTCAAAAGGACAAGGCTGTTCTTCAAGCCTCCCAGAAATTCCTTCCTAAGGTGGTCTCTGAGTCTTTGCGTAAGAGTGATGCTTTGTTTGTCATCCCTGAGGGTCCTAGGGCAGGTCAGGCTGCTTCCATGTTCGCTATTGCCTCTAGGATTTAAGTCTACTATTCGCAGGGCTTACAAACTCAGAAGAAACTTGCTCTCTTTCATGTTGCAGCACATTCCATGAGGCCTGTTGGGCATACAAGAATCAGGCCTTGGCTGAAAAGCTGTGCATGGCTGCGACTTGGTCCTCGCTGCACACCTTTGCTAAACACTTCAGGCAGTTCTGTCTGGGTAAGGGCCTACTCCTTCCTGTGCATTACTGTTCTTTAACTGTTTGAGCTTGGTTGGCTCTTGTTATTGTGTGTCTGTTGACACTTAGCTTAGTTTGGACTATTCCTAGTTCTGGATAGTCCTAGGGAATCCGGGTATCAAGGGAACTGGTGCTAGGTTCTTTTTATTGCTTCCCACTGCTGGGAGCCTATCGTTGGTATATCCCATGGTACCTGTATTTCATATTGGACTAAAGAGAAAATAGGATTTTAGTCTTGCCTTGTTAAATCCTTTTCTCTTAGGGCATATGAAATACAGGTCTCTCACCCAGAGAAAGGGGACCTCTCTTGATCTCACCTGGCTGGATGTGGTAGTCTTTCTTGGGTCTTATACTCACAGGAGCTTACATTTTCTTCTCTCGCTGTCCTATCTAGTGAGCTTGTCTTATATCAAAACATGGAAGGGTGGGGGACAGGGTTAACCTGATGAAGGAGAGGGAAGGCTACACCTTCAAGTCCTTGTCTTCTGAAATGTTCCTGCTTACTAAGGAAGGAACATTTTCTCCCATGGTGGTACCTGTATTCAGTATAGACTAAGAGAAAAGGATTTAACAAGGTAAGACTAAAATTCTATTTTTTGTGCTGGTCCCTGTCCAATAAAATTTATCAGGCTTTATTCCACTTATTGTCTGGTTCCTAAAAAGGACTTGATTGAAGATGGAATCCTTGAGGTGTGTTACCTCATTAATGTGCTCAGAAAAGTATCTAATCTCCCTATACCTTAAGAATGATTCTACCAGAACATCAGTGTTTCCTTCGCTTTGCCTTCTCATGCAGTCACTGCCAGTTCACTGCCCTCCCTTTTTGGCCTAGTATCTGCTCCAAGAATTACCACTAAGATCATGGCTGCCCTGACTGCTTATAGCAGTCACATGGGATTTCTCTGACTCAGTATCTAGATGATGTTGTGATCAAGGCTCACTTGGAAGAAATTCTGTCCTCTTATATGCAAGAATGTGTCCACATTGAGGACCCAACCATGATGTGCCAGAATCTCAAGAATTCTTCACCAGTTCCTTCTCAGACAGTGTACTAGTTTGGCATGAGATTAGACACTCTTAAACACTGTTCAAAGGAGAGAGCGTTTTTGCCAGAAGACAATATCCAGATTTTGTTTCAGGATGTATCCCAAGCTCTGGTCCCATGTGCTCCCTTTCACACAAGGGCGCCTCTCCTGGACATCCTCATGCATTGGTCAAGACAGTGCTCCCATCTGACTGCCATTTTGGCAGTCTACATCCCAGGAGTTGAAAATATGGTCTAAGACTTCCTAGGTCGCTAGATCTGGATTCAGGAAATGCGGAACTGAGCCAGGAAGTATTTGAACAGAGAGTTTACCGCTGGGGCCTCCCATCAGTGGACCTAATGGCATTCCACAAGAACAGGAAGGTTCTTCTGTGTTGCACAAAGGCAAAGGGACCTTTAGCCTTTGCAATGGATGGAATGTCCATGCCATGGAACTTTCATCTGCCCTGTGTGTTTCCTGTATTGCCTCTGAATCCCAGGAAGGTCAAGATGAGAACTCTGCTCATCTTGATTGCAACTGTTTGGCCCCATCAGGCCGAGCCTGGTTTGCAGATCCTCTCAAATTGTACATCAAGGAACCATTTAGTCTTCCCTTGAGACCAAATCATCAGAAACTGGGTGCCCTTTGTTACCAGCGGGTGGAAAGGTTGGCCTTGATAGCATGGTTCTTGAAGCCAGTGTCTTGAAAAGGAAGAGTTTCTTGGATGATGTAATCTCCATCATGATCAAGCGAGGAAACCCATTTCTTCCAAAGCCTATCATAGGATCTGGTCCCCTTTTTTTTTTTTTTATCCAGTAGTGTGGTGAAAGGGAAGTTTCCCCTCAGTCCTTCCTATGATTTTGGCTTTCCTACAAGATCTCAGTCTGAGCTGTATCAGGGTACAGATCTCAGCACTTTGAGTCCTCTTCCAGACACAAAGTGTTCTCATACCAGATGTTAAAACCTTTTTTTAAGGGGTTGCTCATACCTTTCCCTCCTTTAGGGACCCCACTCCACTATGGGACTTTAACTTGGTGTCAGACTTTCTTTAGAGACCCCCCTGTGAACCTTTTTCATCAGGTTTCTTTATATTTTTGGCAATTGTTTCTGTACAAAGAGTTGTTGAGTTACAAGCATTGTCTTGTAATCATCCTTTCCTGATTTTTCTTCAGGGCAGGTGGTATTTCATATCTCTAGAGGTCTCTTACCTAAAGTATTTTGTGACTTTCACATCAACCAGGAAGTTGTCCTTCCTTTTTTCTGACCCTTCAACTAGGTAGGAAAGGGATTTTTCTCCTGTTGAATGTAGTTCAATACCTGAAGTATTACTGTATGTGCATCACACAAACCTTTAGAAAGCCTGATTCTTTCTTTGTCATTCCTGAAGGTCCTAGAGTGGGTCAAGCTGCATTTAAATTCACTATTGCTTTTTAGATCAAGGCTACCATTCAACAGGCATATGTAATCAGAAACTTGTCCCTTTCCAAGTCTTTGTGCATTCCACCAGGTTTATAAGTACTTCCTGGGTCTACAAGAATCAGGCCTCTGCTGAACAGTTGTGCAAGGAGGGTTATTATCTACGATGTCAGATTAATCATATTTGTGAGTACCATTTGTCTAATATATGCGATACTGATCACCACAGATTTACACTATTGGGTTCCCTGATTGTTTTTTGTATTTTTGCATATTCTGACCCTGTGAAGAGAACGAGTTCTTCAAGAGGAGCCTGTTTTTTTTTGTATTCCGGGATTCACTGTTTCTGGGACCGTGTGATATCCCAGAAGGCCTTTACAGCTGGGACTTGCGTAAGTAGGATGGCAGTCATCTCCATTGTGAGTATCCACTCGCTGGGTTTGTATATGGTGGAGGATATTTCATACAAATACAGGGCTTTTTGGTCGTAGACTGCCACCTTCACCTCCAGTTCAACCCCACCTTAGCCCAGATGTGCTCTGCCACAGGTCTACTTTATTATTTTTACTTTAGATATGGGGCTTTATAATCCCCTTTAGGCAGGCTCCCATTACAGGCTACCCTGGAGTTGGATTGCATAGTTCACAGGAATTTTATGCTTGCGCCATTTTCTTGTGGAGGTTGACTCTCATAAGTGTGTTCCTCATTGCTGAAGCTTTTTGAGGTTCTGCTTTCTATAGCTGGGAGCCTGAAGACAGAAAACTTGTGAGTAACCTTTTGAGTGCTATGCTCCTATTCTATGTCCCTCTACTATCTCATCTCCACATCATCGCTCTTCTTTGTATTTATTTCTTTGTATGTACTCTCCCATATGTGTCTGGTGGTAGAGCTAGCTGCTTTATTTGATTTCTCCAAATTTAACACTTTCAGTGCCAGTTAGTAAATTGGTGGCTGTTAGACAGTATCACTTCATGGCCACAGGGGCTGCTCTGCTTCCCATTTTTGCTTCTGCCTGTCTTAATAGTGATGTAGCTGTCTGAAGTGAGCAACTTTCTGAAGCCATTTGTTCTGATGTCCACAAGAAATACTTCTTGGTTATGCTTGCCAATATCTTGGAAACCAATGCATATTTTTTGGAAGCTTCTTTTAATGCTGCCAGGTTTTCTGGTAAGGCTTCAATCTTTCTGTTGCTACTTTCCACTCTTTCTGGTTAAAGATTTGGTCTGTGGACCAGTCTGTCCAGGAAATCACTGGTCTTTCTGCCCTTTGACCTTAGCTAAGCAAGGTCAGTAGTGATGTGCATAAAGACAAAAGAAAAAGTGAGGAAGCGCCAATAGTGCATTAACCAATTTAACAATATGATATTGATTCATTCATCAAATGCTCTCACATTTAAATAATGTTGATAATCAGGCTTATGCCTGTCACGAACTACAAAGGGTTGCAGGGTACTTTACCCATCCCTGCTAGGGTGCAACGGATACTCTCCACCATTATAGGTCCCTCACTAATCTAACTGTGGTTTAAACACTTGAAATTGATAAAAAAAAAAAAAAAACACCAGATCAAATAAAATAAGATTGTAGCCTCTCCTATATAATAAAAATGTATTAAATAATAGGCTTAGATTGGGACGCGTTTCGCAGTTATACACTGCTTTTTCAACCTTACGTGCCTATGTCTACAGAATAAAGCCATGATCCTTTCCCCTCAAACAAGGGAGGATCTACGTTGGTGGCTGCATCATCCTCATCTGACTGTGGGACATCCCTTTGTCATACCAGAATGGAACCTGGTCGTAACAGACTACAGTCTGAGTAGCTGGGATGCACCCATGGGTTCCCTGATAGATCTGGGACGGCGGACTGAAGAGGAAAGTCTTCTGTCAATCGACATCCTGGACATCCGTGGGATCTATCTGGCTCCCCTTCACTTGTCTCAAGTGCTGACTGGGGACACCAGTGCGAATTCAGTCAGATAACTCAACTTCTGTGGCCTACACCAACCGCTAAAGCGAGTCAGCTTGGATGGAGGGGAGAAAACTCATTCACTGGGCAAAAACTCATGTTCCAGTCATCTTGGTACTCCACATTCCAAGACTAGAAATCCTGGTTACGGACTCTGTTATCAAGATGTTGATGCAGACAACTGGGAACTAAACCAGGAAGTCTTTGAACAGATAGTCCAATGTTGGGTCCTCCCAGAGGTGGATCTGATGGCCTCCCTTGCGACCATGAAGGTCTCACTGATCTACACAAAGCCAAAGGATCCTATGGCATTTGTGAGGGAAGAGATGTCCATTCCATGGAACTTCCCCCTATCCTATGTGTTTCCTCCAATTCATCTGATTCCCGGGCTATTATGAAAGATCAGGATGGAGAACTCTCTAGTCATCCTGATAACTCTGTTCTAGCTCAACCGGGCCTGGTTTGCAGATCTTCTCAATATGTCTATCCAGAAACCACTCCGTTTTTCTTCCAAAGGTCCCATCTGACACCAGGACTTGGAAAGTTTAGCTTAAACGCAATAGCTTTTGAAGCCAATATCCGGAAGTGTAATGATTTCTCAGACAATGTAATTTCCACCATGGTCCAGGCCAGGAAACCTGTCTCTTCTAAAGCGTAACATGGGGTTTGGTCCATCTTCCATCATTTGTGTGCTGACAAAGATGCATCTGCCAGGCCTTTGATCTTTTTACGGTTTTGAAGATGTTGTGAGCAAGGGTCTCGGTTTGAGTCCTATTAAGGTACAGATCTCGGCTCTGTCCTATTCCAGAGGTGTATGTCACGAAAGGCTACGCCGGAGCTATATAGACGGACTGAGCATAGAAAAACCCCAAGAACAGAACTGCAGAAGGTCAGTCTCCTCCAACAAAAGATTAGGGAGCAAGAGGCTAGAGTGCGGTGCTGGAGTGCGTAGCTCGGGCGCGGAGGTTGACAGTACAGTGTTGTGCTGCGGCTAAACGCCGGATAAAGGTGCTGGCCGCGAAGCCAGATTGGTCCCCTTCAGTTGAGCCAAAGGGGGCCCGCGATAACACTGTACAGCCAAACTCTACTACCTAATCCCCAGGGAGGAAAGAATCTCCAAAGAAAACAGGGTACTCACTCAGGTAAGTAGAAGCCACAGAAAGGAGGTAACGTAGCCTCTCTAAGGATCCCAGGAAACAGAAGGTGATTCCAAGCTGGATACAGGCCGACGTCTGGCCAGCAAGAAGCAGGGAGAGGGCTGAGGCTGAAGTCACAGGATGCAGAAGATAGGTCTAGGAGATCTGCTGAAGGTAAGGCAGGGTTGGTTAAGCTGGAGAAATAGACTAAAGGACTGGATGAAGACAAGGCTGAAGGACTGGAAATAGTACTAGGCTATAGGTCAGTAAATGGAACCGCTGGAGGCAAGAAGAATATACTGACTGAACACTCAGGACGCTATACTAACGCGCCCGGAAAAGGATACTGGCGACTTACATAGCCGCAGCACCGGAAACAACCGAGGCGTCCCTGGAGACAAGAGCCGTAACAAGCGCGACGTCATATCCGGCCGCACGACGGAGCAGGAAAGAGGAAGAACAACCGGGCGGCCGAAAGGGAGTGATCCCCGGACATGACAGTGTATCGCTATTCTGCTGGCTATTAAGATCTTTGTCCAAGGGGTGGCTCATGCCTTCCTCTCCTTTAGGGATCACATGCTCCAGTGTGATGTTAACTTGGTCCTGAGTGTCCTTCAGGCACCTTCTTTTGAAACTCTTTCCTCTGTTTCAGTTTTTTTATGCTTGAGATGGCTTTCTTTTATCCATTGTTGCTGGAGGGTTTCTGAGATATAAGCCCTGTCTTGTAAACCTCCTTTCCTGGTATTTCATCAGTAGAAGCCAGTACTTCAAACTTATTTTTTTCCCAAGGTTTTCTCAGATTGTCACATCATTCAGGAAATCATCCTGCTTTCTTTTTGTCCTGACCCTTCCTCAAAACAGCTGTGCAAGGCAGCTACCTGGCCATCCTTGTAAACCTTTATCACAAACTACCCTACTGGCAGTTGTGCTGGTCTAAGGACTTTTTTCCCTTTTCTCTTACTGCCACTTTTTGTTCAGTAGTTTGATCCCAGTTCACTCTTGTTTGGTTTATTTGCTGTGATAGTTCAGTGTCTGAGTTTTTACATAGATCCAGTTTAGTCCTGTGGAATACTGTTATCCTATGGGGTTTGTCTCGTTTCCTTATCTGGAATCATTGGGATGCTTTGGTATGCCACCAAGGTTCCTGTGTTCCATATTAGACATAAAATAGGATTTAATTGTAAGTTCACTAAATCTTTTATATTTAGTCCATATGGACTCCCAACTGGAGAAAAAACTACTTTCTGCCCTGGTCAGTGTCCTTTTGGAGTCTTTGTTTAGGGGGTTTCCTGTTCTTCCTGATTTTGGTTCTTTTCTGTGATACTTGTTACAAATGAATCTGGGTCAAGGTGGTGGTTGAGGGAGCCCTTCCCTCTGGAGGAGAAATCTCAACCCCATGGTTCCTGTTTTCCACTAAAGAGGAAATAATTTAATAGTAAGTTCATAAAAATTCTATTTTGCCACAAATACACCTGTTCCTTCTATGTACAGTATTTCTGCAGTGAAACTACATATGGCTGTGTATGCATTTCCTTTCATAGTATTTACTCACTTCAAGATCATTCATAAACACATTAAAAAAAACAATGGGCCCTAGACTTCAATTACACCTTTAGGTTACATTATGTTCCATTTAAAACATCTCTCTGCAATCTATCATTTAACTAGTTTTGCTTACAATAACCTCATCTGAGGCACAGTATCAAAGGTTTTTGGAATGTTCTCATTGCTCAGTGGTCCTTTTAAAAATTGCATTTCCTGGAGGACTATGCCCATTCTATGCGTACTTGTGCAGGTTTTGCTAAAGGCTGTTGTTCCTGCTACTTACTGTTTTTGATCCCTGGAATCTCCATTTGACTGCTTGATGTTTTCTCATCTGTGCCTTTGCTTTGTCTATTGATTTCCCTGCTATTCAACTACCTTTAGGTCCTGGATCACCCCTCCATGTCTACTCTTGTCTCCAGGTTTTCTAGTCTCCGAATTTCCTGGCTTGTCAGACTGTAATGTCAATGAATGTAGGTGAGGACTAGAGTACCAAGGGGAGCTTTACAGAAGACTCCTCCAACAAGGGATCACTGAGCAAGTCGCGGGGTATGGTGCTTGAGAGCATGGGTTGCCAAGGATAGGGTTGTGCTGCAGCTTAGGTGTCTATAAGTGCTAGCCATGAAGCTAGATGATGTGGCCCCCAACAGAGGAGCTGAAGGGTGACCCAGGATAACCCCTACCGAAATAATCCCCAGGGAGAAAAACAAACACTCCAACAGGATAAATATAAGGTACTCACTCAGGATCCTAGGAACAAGAGGTCCCTTGCAGAGGTGGAACACCAGAGTTGAAATAGAAAGAGAAGTCAGTAACAGCCGGGTGATGCACAGAGCAGTCCACGAAGAGGATGGGAGAATGAAGAATCAAACACAGCAGGATAAGCTACGATACACCATAGGTTCAGCAGTGCAAATATACCAGCAGATAAGAGAGTAGTCAGATGGTCTGGGTCAAACACAGCAGGTTCAGCAAAATACATAGATCAGCAGGCAAGAGAGAAGTCAGGCGGACCGGGTCTGGATACTAGATATATATACTAGAATATCCGCAGAAAAACCTTCAAGGCAAGAGACACTATAACAACATTTCTCATACAGTCAAGAGCCAGCCGTATAAAGGTCCAAACCAGAAGTGGGAACCGGAGCGAGGCGTGGATGCCGGCAGAGGAGGAAGCAACCATAGAGTTGCAGAAAGAACCAACCAGATGGCTGGAAGGGGAGCTCATTGGACTGATGCTGAAAAACAGGCCATGAGCCTGGAAAGAAGCTCATAGGCATGACACAAACTCTTTCAGATTGTTTCCCTGCTGTCTCCTACTCAATTGTTAAGTTACCTGTTTACTTATCAGCTGTCAATGTGGTATGTTTCTTCTGCGTCCTGTTTTTCAAGTGTTTGGCTACATTGTTTCAACTTCATTGTATTAATAAGTTTGCATCCCAGCTGAGTATCTTTGCCTGCAACTTAGTAAATATTCTGCAGTCTGTGAGTTTGGTCTGTGCAGTCTGCCTAACATTCTGGTCTGCTTTATCAGCCTGCAGCATTGAGTGAGAACTTTTCCTTCAGCCCTACTGTGAACCTGGGATCCATCCATCAGCAAACGAGCTTTACTATATCCTTAGTCCCTAGCAGATAAGTGCTCAGAGTTTATATGTTTAGCTGTTCTATCAGCACTTAATTCCCCTCTCTCTTCATAGAATGTGCTGGTTATTTGATTGACTGATTGCCAATAGCTCAGGTTGCTAGCTCCAAACTTTTCTTCTCCCACAAGCTTCTTAATGAGACTGTGTCTTTTGGCAATTAAATTTATACTTAGAGACTATACCGTAGAGATGCATGGTGTCAACTTCTTTAGGGATCTTCATTCTGTCTCCCTCAGGTGCTACCGCTGGAAGTTTAGCTCACAGGGAGTTCATTCTGAGGCCCAGATATCTGGCCCTTTGGCCAGCACCTTTTATCTTCCTGTCTGTGGCTGCAGCGAACTAGTTTGGGAATGACAATGCTCCCTAGCAACACTCTCAACTCATCACACTCCAGCATGTACTTATCAGAATAAAATTTAAAGTTGTAGCCCTTCTTCCTTTTTGGTACTAAATCCGCTTTCCTCCTGTCCATGCGCTATGCCTGATGAGGATGAAGATTAAACAAAATGGCTTTGCTATTCCTTAATTTAGCGAAGTACCCTTGGGCGTTTGCCAAAAGGTCTTAACCTTTTCCAGTATTTGACTTTGTCCTGAGTGCGCCATTTACATGAAGAAGGCAAATTTGTGATTCTGATAATTTGTTCAATATCTATGTTCCATCCTTCCTACATACAGAAGAATATAATTTTGTTTATTGTTTGTGTCATCTAATTATGGTCTTAGTGCTACATCTGCTGAAATCATGTCATAACACACAAGGACCAGAGAGGCATTCTTATTGGGCATTAAGGGCTTAAAGAAGAAGCACATTAAATTCAACGCTTTATGTGCCAGAGGAATGTACAAGCCTCTGGTACTGAGAGGTTCAACAGCATCTCACACATGCGCATCCATGTACATGCACACACAAAAATATATACTAAAGAGATGTATCTCTTGGGACCCTCCCCTACAGTTAATATATTCACAAATCTGGAGGGAAGAGGAGATTAAGCAGCAGGTAATGATTTAAACACATCAACAAAATATACATTTCTCTTTCATACATTGTGCAACACAGGAAACATAGGGTAAAGTAGCTTCCTCTAGGATTAAAGGAACTTGCAAAACAAAGCCCACCACCAGCTCCACTTTAATACCCCTGACACCCCCTCCAGCCAAAGGCAGACTCAATTTCAAAAATGTTCTTTGTAAATAGGGTAAATAATTTGTTTTCTATATTAATAACGTACATGGGGTGTTCATCCCCTATTAAATGGGCTTCTTTTCCCCATTTCCCTTTGCAATCGGTTTTGGAACGGGGGCAGACTTGTTTCCAGGGCTTGAGGTATGCTTGGTGATGGCCACTAAACATTTACATGTTTACATAAAAAAAAAAAAAAAAGCCTGAAGACTGTAGATGTCCTTTCATAGCACGTAGGTCCTGTAAGTGTATCTTTATTTCATTCCTGTTCCCTGGCCCTTTAATTTAATAGCACTTTATTTTATTAATTCGTTCATGATTTCTGAACTGCCCAATAGGATTTTTCTTCTTTTTGCTTCAAGTACATCTGATTAGTCTGTATTCTAGTCTTTTTGTGATGACTTGCAATTAGGTGATTCCATGGACCAATTTGGATTTGTTTAATCCTCTCCCATGACTCACCATTCATCACAAGAGACCATAACATACCATCTGAGATTTTGCAATTGAATCAGAAACCATACTTAGAAATTAGTGATTCTATGAAGTAAATTGGATTTTTGTAATCCCCTTCCACAATTTGCACCTGTTATGCTAAACAATAAAATATATTCCTATCACTCAGACCATTTTGCCATATCTTTCATTTGAAGCAATATTAGATTATCCTCCTATGTAATTGTTTTGAGTTGAAAGGTGTTTGTGGAGTTCTTGTCTATTTATCTATTGGTGGCGTACTGGACAAGTTCCAGCACCATTAGTATCACATCACTGTGGTTACAATAAGACTAGCAATTTAGCTAGTTCACCAAGCTTCGGCTTGTTTCTTTTATATGGCAAGCCAATATGCCACAGCGACTTTTATGTTTTTATATGATTAAAAGTTAAGTTTTAATTACACAATAGTGTAGAGGTGTCTGTTTTGGTTATATATACGTGTTAGTGGGTTTTGTGCCTAGTATAATTTTAATATTTGTTGTCCATTTCAGTGTATGACTCAGATTTCCTCTTCACCCCATATATATGTTTTTTGTTGTTTTTTTTCTGCTTTGTTTTTAATTTTAAGGATTCTGCTTACATCTACAATCCTTCCCTTACTTTCTGTATTTGATCCATCTTTGCAATATTACATTAAATAAATGACACAATCTTTGAGAACAAACAGTGCTTAGGTGACTTGTTCCCTGACCAACACTCTTGTTTGTTTGTAATTTTTTTTCTGTTTGCTTTTTGGGGTCACCCACAACATGTACAGTCCAGTCACAGAAATGGCAGGCAAATTTCCTCTGCCTGAGAAAAGAAGCAAACCCCATACATCTATTTTAGAAAAAAAAAAAAAGCATATTAGAGAATCTAATGGATCAGTCTCATTTTTTACTCTGTTGGGCCAGTATAGAGGACAGCTATGTACATGGAATGTTCTGCTTTAATGGCACAAGAGCTTCAAAATGAAATTTGACCTGGCTTTCCTCAAATCTCTAGCCTCCTACTCCATTGCTTTTCTGTATCACAGCTTCATTTTCAATACTGCCTCTGCTTTTAGAAGCATTGAGTAAGAACTAACAGTTAGGTCCATCTTTTGTTGCCCTCTGTTGCCTATTCCAGATTACGGCTCTTTGTCTCATGTATTACATAGTACAGCTAGGTCTTTCTTTCCCTGAGACAACAGACTTGAACATAACAGGAAAGGAGCGTTCAACATATCTGCCAAATGAAAGACAGCCAGACGTCACAGGTTCCATAAAAACATCATTATTTTATTGGTATAAAAATGACTCCATACAAAATAACTAAGGAGGTGGTGTAAGGGTCAATCCACAAACACGACCTGCCTTAATCGTTTTGTGAAAAGTTTCACTTAATCATAGGCTTTCTTTCCTTGAGAGATGGATCTTTTATCCTACAGGTTATCACTAACTACAACTAGCAGTTTAGTCTTTTTCTCTTCTACCAAATTCTTAAATCTGTCACTGCCTTGCATTCTCAGAACTGGCTCATTCACTGTTCAAGTTTTTGTCTGGAAGTCCTTGTGGGCCAAATAACAAACAGACCTCCTAACTAGGGCAGTTGATCATGTTAATCAGAGTGCTACCTTAAGTGCTTTTGATTAGTCCTGCCAAGGTACAATATTGAGCTAACACACTAGCCTTTAAGAACTGTGGAGGGACATAGAAGCAAACATAAATATATTTTCTTGTAGTCAGTTATTAGCTATTTTCAGCTTTTGTTTATGTTGTTTTATGAAACATTAAGTGGCATATTCAGGAAACAAAAGAAGAATGCAAACAAGGTCTCCAGTGTATTTTACATTGGCTGCTCCTCTTGCATTGAACTGTTTTAAAGCCCAGTTTAAAATCAGAGGGAATATTAATTTATCCCATGTAGTACTGTTGGTTTGCCCAACATGTTTAGCTTCCTGAATATGCCCTAGTTTTCTGATAATTACAAAATGTGTCTATCTTTCAGAAGGTCAGTACAAAGAGAGCAGAATACTTATCAATTATATTTCAAAATAATGTAAAGGAAACCACTGCTGTTAGTAGGAAATATTATTACTTTCTGTGGTTCTCCATATAACAAAAAGGTACATTTTACATTATTCAAATAAATGTAATTCTTGACTAGATTTGTCATTTTCCGTTTAAAAAAATGTAAATTATATTTTTGGTTTGCTTGTTTGCATTAGCTGTTTCACCATACAGCATGTGATCATGGCGTGTTATTTTCTTAAGTGTTTTTTTTTAGGAAAAAGGTGTGTGCATCTCAGACATTGTTGCTTTGAAATGTAATTAAACCCCTCAGAGATTTTCTCTTTCTTTTAGAAACCTCCATGGAAACCTCCATGGATGGCCTAAATCTGGACGAAAAAGAGCTAGAGGCCATGGCAAAACATGAAACTGAAGAAGATAAGATGTTTAATAGTTTCAAGAAACGGATTTCATTGGAACCAGAGCAGGTAGCAAGATACTTTTAAACTGGAAAGATACATATGTTCCAAGCATATAACCTTTGAAGCATTTGATTAGTAACAGAGTTCTATGATTCATCCTGTCTGATACTCATAGGATTAGAGTTTAAATAAATTCTGAAGTGTGTGTATTAGGATAGGTTCACATGAATTACTTGAATGTGCTGCTTTGCAGGACTAGCCATCCATCACAAAACTAGCAGGTAAGTCCCTGTATTTCCCTGTTGATTCAGTCAGGGAGTTGTTGTGGTGGTGGATCTAATAGCCCGTCCCACAGGTGTGTCAGCCAGATGTTGATGGATGTCACGCTGTTGGACTGGCCGTGGACTGGATTGATGCAGTGAGTAAAACATTGATCCTATTCTGTGAATGTTGCACTTCATTCCTCATAAGATCAATCAGCACTGAAACCTTCCTGCATTGTGAGTTGAATGTAGGAAAATTTCAGCAAGCCACGTTCAGACTGCATGAAACATGACAAAATTACCAGTGTGAACAGCCGGATCCACAGCAGAGGGTAGCATTTCTGTTCATTCAAGACAGCACTGAAAACGCCTATGTGAACTAAACCTTAAACATACGCATATGAAGAAACGTGGAAAATGGCAACCCCCTCCTCCATAAATAAAAATGGTTAAGTGCCTTTTAATGTGTTAAACAGATTGACTTTGTTCATCACTGTACCCATCCATCTGGTTGCCTAGGAGTGTAAATCCTATATGGACAATTTTTAAAAATATATATAATTAGTGGGTCCCGAGTATAAACTATTTAAGTGGGTCTTGATTTAATAATAATAATGAATAGAACTGTGACTAACAGTGTGATGTGATCTGCATGTTTTGTTTTTTATACTCAGAAGCACATAATGGTTAAATCTGATCCTTCCTCCATTTTGAGAGTGATCTGTTAATTCCTACCCTTATCACTTTGGTGGGACATTGTAAAGAAGCCGTGAAAAAAATAAATAAACATGTATAGAGCTTATCAGATGTGTTTTGCTTCAGGTTCTGAGGTACTGCAGAGGAGGGGAGCCTCTCTGGATTTCAAACAGAAATGTCCCAGTTGAAGAAGATATTCCAAACTGTTTATGTGGAGCTAAAAGAATATTTGAATTTCAGGTAACACTTTTATTTTAACTCTTCTAAACCACTGAAAGGCTTTTTCCAACAAATAATTTTATTGCATAAAAGGAATACTACAGATTTCAAACAGATGCCTGTAATGTAAAGGGCATGTTGTCCTTATTGACCCCTGGCTCAAACTCTGCATTTGTACTGAGCATGCTCAAAGGCAATGCGATCCACAGAAAGTTGTCCCTGCTCAAATCTCATATTCAGTAGTTGGCAACGAAGACAAAATGGCATCACTGTCATCCGACCCTTCCAGAAATCTCAAAGGGATCAGGTGATTAGAAGACTGAGTACATGCAGGGCTTTATAACCTAAATGGCATTTGATGAATGCACAAAAATGACATGTTATAAAAATATTTTATTGTTGTTCAACATTATCCAGAGAATTATAAAGTTTGCTGTACTTTTCATGAAATTGCACCCATTATGCAGTAAGTAGAAACCTCTCTGGAATGTAAGAAAGTAAAGTATTGATTCATGAATTCATCCTGGATGTTGTAACAGGGAACCGTGGGGAAAACGCGCATGTTGCAGTGTGTGTTAAATGGAATGCTGTTTTGTTGCAGTGAATACAAGACTGCTGTGCATTATACAGTTTCCTTCTGTTTAGCATCTGGATGCTCCCATAGTGGTGGTGAACATACAGTATGTAACAGAACTCGGCAACAAAAGCTAATAGGTAATATAAGGCATTCAAATGGGAAAAATTAGGTTTATTGGAAGCACAAATTCAAGGTTTTCATTGGATATAAAACAACTTGTAGGGCTGATATCACAAAATGTAAATATCCAATTGCTGGCTCACTTCCTTCTCTCTGGTATGGTAATGACACATGATGTTTTACAAACCTAATGAAAGTTTAATTTGATAACTGAAACACTGGATTTCTGCTACCAATAAACCTTTTCATTTTCTGTTAGTGTCCTGTGTCACCCAGTGAGCAGTATGTGCAAATAAAAAGGGGAGTAATTCTGGAACAAACCAACTCCACCACTGCTTGTCCACTAAAGCCTCTGCCTTGTGGCTCAAGATCTGCCAAAGGAGCCAGACAGGATAAGGCAGTTTTTGGAGACAGTGAACTCTCTGCTAGAAAAGAAGGTTCTGATTCTAGTACCTCCCCAGGAAAGCAGTGCAGTTTTTTATTCCAACCGGTTTGTGGTCCCAAAGAAGGATGGAGGCTGGCATCCCATTTTGGATCTAAAGTGTCTCAACCATTATGTGGTAACTATGAGCTTCAAGATGGAATCTTTGTGTTCTGTCATTGCAGCAATGTGCACGGGGGAGTACCTGGTGTCTCTAGACCTTCAGGATGCGTACCTACACATCGCTTTCCACCCAGACAGTCTATGGCTAGGATCATTACCAGTTCACTCCTCTGCTATTTGGCCTGGCTTCTGCTCCTCTGGTGTTCACCAGAGTTATGGGGGCCTTAGCGGCCTTCATCCATACCCATGGCATCTCCTTTACAACCTATCTGGAAGACCTTTTGCTTAAGGCTCCATCAGCGGAGCTCCTGACCCAACACATCCAGGACTGTGCTCATCCAGCACGGATGGATCTTGAACATGTTGAAATAATCTCAAGTACTGTCCCAGGAGCTGGTATTTCTAGGCATGAGGTTTGCTACCCACCTGGGAAGACTTTTCCTACTGGAGGAGAAGATCCTGCTAGTGATGCTGGAGGTCCCTCAACCACGGTCAGGCACTACATGAGTGTTGAGCAAGCTGGTGTCTACACTGAAAGCTTGCCTTACTCTCTCCGGTGCTTACCAGGGAACTACAGAGTCTTGTCATCCAGATTTGGTCTGGGAATCCGGCTGTCCTGGATCAACAGATCTTCCTCTCTCTGGAGACCATCAGTGACCTTCAGTAGTGGTTGCACAGACACAACCTGGAATAGGGGAAACCCTTTGTGATTCCTGAATGGACTCTAGTCACGAAAGAGTCCAGCTGAGCAGCTGGAGTGCTGTTCTGGGTCACCTGGGGATCCAAGGGAGGACGACTGTGGAGGATTCCCTTCAGTCCATAGTGTTCTAGAACTCAGAGCAAATCAATGGCCCTTGTATCCTGGATCCCTCAGCTGTGGGGACAGCCAGTTAGGGTACAGTAGCTTTGGCGTACATCACCCAGCAAAGAGACACTCAAAGTGCTTCCATATGATGCAAGGTGAGGTACACATTCCAGCCATCTCCGCGTTCGCATTTCAAGAGTAGAAAACTTGCTGGTGGACTTTCTGAGTTACCAAGACATGTAACCTGGATAGTGGGAACTCGTTCTGGAGGTTTTGTACCTGATGGGCAGCAATGGGGTGTGCTGATAATAGACCTCATGGCCAACAGGGAAAACAGGAAGATATGTGCATTCTGCTCCCGATCCATTGGCCTTTGTCACAGACACCATGTCAATCCCATGGAACTTCTACTTTGCATATGTTTTTCCTCCAATTCCTCTCATTCCCAGGGTTCTCAGGAAGATCAGGATGGACGGTGTGATAGACATTCTAGTCACTCTTTATTGGACCAGGAGGGCATGGTTTACAGACCAAGAGAGTCTTTCCATTCAGGATCTGCTCCAGCTCCCAGACCGTACATCCTTCTCCAGGGCTACCTATGGAAAGAGGACATGGAAAAACTGGCTTTGACAGTGTAACTGTTGAATCACACATCTTGAGGAGGAAAGGATTTATTTTTATTAATATTTCCACTATGATTCAAGCTAGATAGTCTGTTTCTTCTCGGGTTTACCTCAGGGTGTGGTCTATCTTTCGATCATAGGGTGTGGACAGGGAAATGTCCCTGCAAGTGTTTGCCATACCCTTGGTGTTATCCTTCATCCAGGATGGATTGAATAAAGGGCTAAGCTTGAGTTCCTTGAATGTCCAGATTTCAGCTTGTTCTGTGTTCTTCCAGAGACACCTTGCCACCATTCCAGATGTAAAATTGTTCCTTCAGGGAGTGGCCCATGTTTTCCCTGTTTTTAAGGCTCTGACTCACCCATGGGATCTTAATCTAGTACTGGGTGTTTAACAGCAGCCTTCTTTTTGAGCCCTTGGCTAACATTTCTCTTCTTCAGTTGACACTCAAATGGCATTCCTGTTGGCAACAATCTCTGTTCACAGAGTTGCTGGGTTGCAGGCTTTGCCTTTCAAACCCCTTTCCTGGCTTTTCATAAGGACAAGGCAATTCTTGGTATCTCTCTTCAATTTCTTCCTAAGGTTGTCTCTGAGTTCCACATCAATCAGGAGATTGTGTCTCCTTTTCTCCCTGAACCTCAGTCTGACAAAGAGAAGGATCTCCATCTGTTTGGCTTGCTACATTGCCTTCAGCTATATGTGCATCACACCGAGCCTTTTTGCACGGCTGACTCTCTATTTGTTATTCCTGAGGGTCACAGGGCAGGTCATTCTGCTTCCAAGGTCACTGTGGCCGCTTGGATAAAAGCTACCATATGCCAGGTGTATGAGCTCAGAAAGAAACCTGTTCCAATCAAGTCACAGCCCATTCCACTAGGTCTGTGGGGGCCTCCTGAGCCTACATGAATCAGGCATGAGCTGAACAGTTGCTCAAAGCAGAGACTTGTTCCTCTCTGCATACCTTTGCTAAGCCCTACATTGACTATTTTCTGGCTTCGGCTGAAGCCAGCTTTGACTAGAATGTCCTGCAGGCATTCTTGCCTCTCTGAGGACCTGTACACTTTCTTACCATACTGTTCAGTTGTTTGAACCTTTTGGCTCTTGTTCTTGTGTGCTATGTATGTCAGTGTCTGTTGACACTTTATTCTGTTTGGGCTGTTCAGGCTGTGGATAGTGCTAGGAAACTCCAATATCACGGCGACAAGCATCAGATCCTTTCTCCCTTTTTCCCACCTCTGAGAGCTTAGTGTTTGTATATCTCCATGGTACCTGTGTTTTATAGTGGACATAAGAGAAAATAGGATTTTAGTGTTCTTACCTGTTAAATCCTTTTTTTCTATGATCCATATGGAACACAGGTCTCCCATCCAGAGAAAGGGACCTTTTGTTTTGGTCTTGCTTGTCTGGGCTGCGGAGTCCTTTCTCACTGGAGATTTCCTTCTTCTTATCTTGCTTTCCCTGTTAGTGTGTCCTCAGTCACATCATACTGGGGATGCAAGCAGGTTGTGCTGGTTAAGATGGAGGAGTGGCTGGAAGTCTTCACCTAAAGACTCTGTCTTTTGAGATGTGTCCTGCCCTCCACAAGAGGGAGTCAAACCCATGGTACCTGTGTTCCTATAGAGAAAAGGATTTAACAGCTAAGAACACTAAAATCCTAGTATAGTGTGTGTGTGTGTGTGTGTGTGTGTGTGTGTGTGTGTGTGTGTGTGTGTGTGTGTGTATAATATAATATAATATACTAGTGTAAAAGCCCGTGTACACTGGCCAAGGTCCGGGTAATGTTAACCCATTGAATGCCTGAGGGGTATGCAGTGCATTGCTATGCAATGCTTTGCATACCCCTCTGACACTCAAAGGGTTAAGAGGCCGCTACCGCTACCTCACTGCTCCACGCGATGCAGTCTTGCGTCGCCTCACTCATGCAATTCGGGCAGTCTCTATTGCGCATGACTGCATCGTGACAAACATCCTAGTGAATTATTATATAGGCTATATATATAATAGCTTTTGTTGGGGATGCTTGCTCACCTAAAGGGTTAAATAACATCTGGGTTCTGCAGTCTGGCTGGATACTATAGAATTATATGAAGGTGTAGGGTTATCTGGTATCTGACCTGGAAGCAATCCCTTTTGCCCAATTCCATACATGGGAACTGCAGTGGGAGATTCTCAGGAATTGGTCCAGCTATCAGTGTCATATCTCCCATGCTGTGTCTCTGAAGCCATTAAAGAAGGTTTGTCAATGGGATGGTTGCTGATCTTTCCAATTTGGGCAATAGTCATGATGGATGCCAGCCTGATAACCTGGGATGGCTCTTTAAACCGGGGTGGAGAGTCTTCTGTCTGTCAAAGTCCTAGAACTCTGGGTGATTCACCAAGCTCTGCAGCATTGGTCTCAGTCCCTCCCGGGATCACTGGTGCATATCCAGTCTGATGATACCACATCAGTCACCTACCACCAGGAAGGGACCAGGAATGTGGCTGCATAGTCTGAGGTTCAGCTAATCATCATGTGGGAGAAGGCTCAAGTGCTGTCTGTTTGTCATCCACATCCCAGGGCAGACAATGATGTGGCAGACTCTCAGTCTCACACATCTGGAACATGGGAATTGAGAACTTAACCAGACGGTATTCAACTTCTTTGTTTGTCTGTGGAGTCCTCTGACATTGGATCTAATGGCCTCTCGGTTGAACCACGTGGTTTCTCATTAATGCTCTAAATACTGATAACCTCTAGTACTTGCTGTGGACACCATTGCATTTTCCCCTACTTGTTTCCTCTGTTCCATCTGATTCCCAGAGCACTGAGGAAAGTCAAGATGTAACGGGCTCGTTTCATTCTGATTGCCCCTTTCTGTCCCCACGGGGACTGTTTTTCAGATCTTCTCAATCTATCCATGGCAGAGCCTTTATGCTTCTTCTTCTGCTTCCAGTTCACTTGATTCTGGGCCCTCTGTGTCATTCAGAGGTGGAAAAGTTGGCTTTGACGGCTTACCACTTGAAGCCAGCATCCTAACAAATAAAAGTTGCCACTATGATAAAGGCACATAAGCATGTTTCATCCATGGCATAACATAGGGTATGCCCCTTTTAATTTTCTGATTGATTTAGCTTTTCTTTAGAATGGTTTTCAGTAGATCAGGTTCTTCTGGAGGAATTGAGGATACCAGAGGTTGTCCCTTCCTCACCATATCTTTCTCCAGTACCCCTTTTCTGCTGAGGCCTTACTACAGTGGTTTACCCTCACTCCACCCCCATGTTGGATCCTACAATCCAATGCCTTACAAAGAATACAGTTTTGACACTGGCGGATGCTGGGGCTCTTAAGTACCATGCTGTTAAACACTTGGATTATCTAGATGAAGGTGAATTTTATTGCCTCTGGTGCTGCTTTACTCCCTGCCTTTGCCATTGTGTGATTTGCTAGGGTTATAACCTTTTTTTTTTTTGGGGGGGGGGTCAGCTTCTGGATTCTGTTCATGTAGATACATCTAAGAAGGTATTAGTGGTAACTGTATCCAAGATCCTTGAGGCTAATGCATATCTCACTGAAGCATCCTTTGATGTTTAGGTTCACCGGAAAAGTCTCATATCTCTTTGTGGCTTAAGATTTGGTTGGCCAAACAGTTTTCCAAGAAGTCTTTGGTGTCTCTTCCATCTGTGGGCAGGCAAGAAGCCAGTGCAGAAGTACAAAGATGACAAACCTATCTCTAAGTGACTCACATGGATCGTTTGTGATTTTTCCTTAGAGCGTGGGCCATTTCCATGACAGACCAGTGGGTGTAGAGGGTAATTTCTGAAAGGATACTGCATTGACTTCAAGCCCCTTCCTCCTACTTTTTTATGTTAGTTCCTCATGGCTGAATGTTGTGTATTTGCAGTCTCCTTCTTGCTAAATATGCAGGTTTTGGTGCCTGTTCCTTCTCAGGAAAGGTGTGCAGGATTTTATTCCAGTCTTTTAATAGTTACCAAAAAGAGACTGCGGATGCAGTCCTATTCTGTACTTATAACTTTGCAGCCATTTTATGCTAGCTTCTCAGTGCAAGATGGAGTCCTTGTGCTCTGTTTTGTGTCCAGTGTTTTTTGGCTTCCCTGAACGTAAGACGCATATCTGCATATTCCTACTGAGGCAGACATTCAGCGTTTCCTGCAATTAACCTTACAAAACCATAATTTTCTATTCACCATCCTCCCTTTGGGCTTGCCTCCACTCAGCTAGTTATGACAGCTCTGGCAGCTCACAAATGCTCATTAGTGATTTCTCCGACTCCCTACCTAAATTACTTTTCTGCTGAAGGCCCCTTCAGAAGACACCTTTATCACGGTGCCCGTGATTGGTGCTGTTCAGTGTCAGTCACTTGCTGAGTATCATGATTGGCTGTCTGTGATTAGCCCTCCTCACACAGCCTTTTTAAACCCAGGCTGAGCACTTCCAGGTTGCCCTTTCGTGGTGTTTCTGACTTCACTCTGCCTGACCTGCTTGTCAGGCTTCTGGGCCTGTTCCTGCTGTACTTGCTGATAATGTGTTCCAATGTTCCTGTATGCTAGTGTTCCTGTGTTCCAGAGTTCCAGTGTTCCTGTGTTCCTGTGTTGCAGCACCTCGTGGGTTAATCTTACTGAGTTCCTGAATCTCCTGCTCCAGCCGTAGCTCTGGCGACATTGTTCTTCTCGCTGCTGATCATACTTTGTTGGTTCCTGGTGGCGATATACATTGTTGGTCCCAGCGTGCGGACGCTGGTTTACTCCACTAAACCTGGTTGTGATATACATTGTTGGTCCCAGCGTGCGGACGCTGGTTTACTCCACTAAACCTGGTTGTGATATACATTGTTGGTCCCAGCGTGCGGACGCTGCTTTACTCCACTAAACCTGGTTGCGATATACATTGTTGGTCCCAGCGTGCGGACGCTGGTTTACTCCACTAAACCTGGTTGCGATATACATTGTTGGTCCCAGCGTGCGGACACTGGTTTACTTCACTAAACCGGGTTGCGATATACATTGTTGGTCCCAGCGTGCGGACGCCGGTTTACTCCACTAAATATGGTTGCTATATACATTATTGGCTCCAGCGTGCGGACGCTGGTTTGCTCCACTAAACCTGGTTGCGATATACGTTGTTGGTCCCAGCGTGCGGACGCTGGTTTGCTCCATTAAACCTGGTGGCGCTATTACCATTAGTCCCAACGTGCGGACGTTGGTTTGCTCCTGAACATCCAGTACTGTGGTCAGTCGCTGTCCACTTCCTTGCAGTTGTCTGAGTATCCCTGGCAATAGACTCCTGCTGAGTAAGACCTCTATACTTATGCTCTATGCTGTCTTAGTCACCTGACAGCTGGTCTACTAGCTCAGGCTGCCCTGCCCGGTGTTGGTGAGGCCGGTAGAACCTTGACAATACCATCCTGTAGGTTGCCTCACCCGGTATTGGCAGGGCCGGTAGAGCCTACTCCAGTACTCCTTTGGGCTGCCCTGCCCGGTATTGGTAAGGCCAGCAGAACCTTGTAATTCACCATCTTTAAGGTTGCCTTACCCGGTATTGGCAGGGCCGGTAGAGCCTACATTCAGCATTCCGTGGGGGCTGCCTTGCCCGGTATTGGTAAGGTCGGTAGAACTGGTATATGTCATCTCACGGTTGCCTTACCCGGTATAGGCAAGGCCGGTAGAGCCTGTCATTAAAACTGTCACTTGGGTTGCCTTGCCCGGTATTTAGGCAAGGCCGGTAGAACCTATTATATGTTATATTACTGTTGTATTGTTATGTATGTTTACCCTACGGGGACTGCCTTTAACTTTTAATAAAGTTATTTTACCAAACCTTAAGTCTGAGAGTCTTCAAAAACCGTGACAACCTTGCAGTGTCAAATTCAGACTTGCATCTCTTTTCTGGAGCAAAATGACTCTGTTCTCAACTTCAACAAATCTTCCCAGGTCCTTCACTTTCTCAGCATGAGGCTTGATACTACTGTGGGAAAGATGTTCCTCCAGAAGACAAGATTCTATTGTTTCTCATGAAGTGTCTCAAGCTGTACTTCGACCTTCTGCAACGGTATGCATGTACATGAAGGTGCTGGGTGTTCTACTTTCTGCCTTAAAGGTAGTCCCATTTGTGCAATTCCATAAGCAGTAGTTGGTTGCAGCTGGGAAATTCTCTGTAATTGGTCCCAGCAGATGAAGGAAAACCTTCACTGGTGGCTGCAGGGGTCCCATCTTAATCTGGGAGGCCACTGTTTATCCCAAATTGGTTAAGAGTCGTGATGGATGGCAGCATGATTGGCTGGGGTGCTACTCTGGGTCCTCAGTTGGCCTAGGGTCTTTGGACCAAGGAGTAGAGCATCCTATCCATTGTCTTAGTTTCAGGTGATTTATTTAGCCATGAGGTATTGGTGTCAGTTCCTGCAGGGATCCCCAGTGCAGAATCAGACCGACAGCGGT
This sequence comes from Rhinophrynus dorsalis, assembly GCA_037306005.1. Lineage (NCBI taxonomy): Eukaryota > Metazoa > Chordata > Amphibia > Anura > Rhinophrynidae > Rhinophrynus > Rhinophrynus dorsalis. Next base: position 199,566,146 of record CM074720.1, on the reverse strand, counting down.
GGCCTTTGTCAGAAGTGTGGCCACATGGTCATAGGTTTGGCTGATCCTCATGTGGGTGGAGAGCCATGTTCTGGTTCTCTCTGACTTTCATGTCCCAGGGGGAGACAGTATAATTGCCAACAATTGGACCTAGCCAATTGGGAGTTCAATCAGAGCATATTTGATCTTTTGCCGCTGGAGTCCTCTAATGGTGGATCGAATGGCCTCTCAGCTGAAAGCCAAGGTTTCTGAGTTCTTTGCCAGATCCCTGGATCCGATAGCTCTCTCAGTGCACACAATGGTTATTTGGTTTATGTATTTCCTCTGATTCCCAGGAAAAACAGGACTAAGCAGGTGCACAACACTCTGATTGCACCGTGTTGGCCCCCTAAGGCCTGATTTCTAGATCATCTTAATATTTCCATAGTAGAGCTGTTACAGCTTTCTCTGCGCCCAGATCTCTTGACAGCTTGGCTCTTGAGGCCAACTTGGTAATTGTTGATGAGGCTGAAAAAAAGATATGCAACTATGAAGTTCAGCCCATGACATATCACCTCTTTGATCCAGAGGAAGGCAAACAAATCATTGAAGCCATTTCACTCTAAGCCCCAAGTGAGTAAATAAAATTAATTCCCAACTTCAAATAGCAGTTTGATATTTCTCTGGATCAACATCGTATCTGCTATGAAACCAACTGTAATAATTCTCAATTTTCTGAGCTGTAAAGCAACTACAGTATCTGCAAGCACAGCATCCTGAAGCAAAGAATTCCATACTGCCCTTTCTGTAAAATAATTCTCTGCTCTGGTTAAGGACCGGTGACGTGCCAGAACCTGAAGGAAAGGTCCAGGCACATCTAGGGTTAACTCACCCATCACCTCCGCAGAGAGTGATGGGAGAGCAGCGGGCTGGCAGTTAATAAGTGCTCAGATACCGGAGGACTTAGTTTCAGGCAATAATTACTTTGTTGCCAATTGTGATTGGCTGAAATAGCAAATCACATATGGCAAAACTAAAATGACAGCGGGAGCATTTGTAAACACTGCCCACATTTTTCTCGGTCTCCCTCCTCTCACACACATCGTGAGGAGAAGGCAGTGAAGGACAGTGATCAGTTGATCCCCCTGATCACTAAATTTAATGATCAATTGCTGCAGATCAGCATTTGCTGAACTGTGGTATTTTTGTTGCTGCCCTCCCCCATTTTATTTATTATTTTTAATAACATTTTATTTTTATTTTTTTTTTTTTTTAATTATTAAGGTAGTGTAGATAGGTATTTTAAGCTGAGTTAGTTAGGTTCGGATTATATGTGGGTTAGGGTAAGGTTTAGGGTTATATTTAGGTTTAGGAATTTAGGTTTATTATAGGAATAGACTGTTTAGGGTTTGTTTTTCTGTTATTTAATTTGGGTCCTGTCTTGTTTTCTTGTTATGTTTTTTTTTTTTTTGTTTGTTTCCATTTTTTTAATTGCATTTATTTAATATTCAGTTAAAGCGGAACTTTCACCCTCTATAAAGTCGCCCTCCAATAATTAGGCATATGGTTACTAGCTTCATATTCGTGCTATTATCTCTCATACGTACCCGGTTCTGAAGTAATCCTTATTCTTCGGAGACTGAAAGCCAGGCTTGCACACGGACTTCATGTCTTAGAGAAGTCTGTGCTGTCCATCCCGGTCTCCTCTATGAGGCATTGCTCTGTGCCTTAAGGCACCGTGAGGGCCTGACTGCGCAGGCGCACAGACAGCTCTAAAGCAAGAACCCTGGCTGTCAGTCTCCAAAGAATGATTACTATTATGAAACTAGTTGCTATATGCCTAATTATTGGAGGGCAACTTTATAGAGGGTGAAAGTTCTGCTTTAATGAATTGGATAGTTTGGGTGTATATCTCCAATTAATTTAGGTAGGTTTAGTGTTTATATGGGTTAGGGTAAGGTTTAGGGTTAGAGGAAAAAAAAAAATAATAATAATATAATATATAATTAGTATTTATATGGGAATAATGACCAGTTGGGGTTAATTTTTTTGTTTTGTTGCAATTTAATTTAGTTTGGGTTCGTTATATAGCCTTGGTGGGTATTTACTTAGTGGGGAATTAAGTAGAATTAGACTTTAGGTTGTTTTATTAAAAAAATGAATCTAATAATTTAAAAAATAATTTACATAGGTGGCTGATTAGACGTTCATTTAGTTTATGGTATGTAGTTAAGTAGGTAACAATGCAGCAAAGGTATACTGCAAAAGGTGTATGCCTTTTTGGCATTCGATTCCGAAGCCACTGATACTGCATCAGATTTTGATATAACGCAGTTCATAGATAGTGATAGCTCTAATGATTAAGCTGTGCCTTCTGTTAAGAAGAGATATATTGCCCCAAAAACTGCTTCAACAACTCCCCCAAGAGCTGCCCCAAGTACTACCAGTCATCCTGACCCAAGGAAATGGGTACCACCTGGCCAGAAATTCCAGAATGTATAGAAAGGAGGAATTCCACATGGCCAGTTTTTTAATTTATTCTTGGGGAAGAAATCTGGGGGAGATTGTATTGCAAACAAATCTGTATGCAGCACAGTACATTGCAGCCAATCCATCATCCTTCGCTGCAAAGCAGGAAATATGTCAACCCACAGATCTAATTGAATTCAAACAATTCTGGGCCCTAACAGTGACTATGGGGGTAATCAAAATAAATAAAAACAAAAAACAAGCATTATGTCACACTGAAGAAAAATCCCATTTGTGATACCCATGGTAAAAACAATGATCAGGACCAGGTATGAAATGCTTTCGCTCTTAATGCATTTCATTGACAATACCCTGTACCTCCCAAAATAACACCCCAGTATGACAGGCTGTATAAAATTCACCATCTAATATGCCTCAGAAACACACATGCATAGATGACTATCTAATGAAATATAAGGGAAGGCTCAGATTTAAACAGTATATCCCCTCTAAGCACTCCAAGTTCGGAGTAACATTTTATAAACTGTTTGAAAGTACCATGTGGTATACTCGGGCTTTCAGAATTTGAGGGCAAGGACAGCCAACTTGATCTGCCTGGTTGCCCAGACTATCTGGGAACCAATGCAAAAATTATTTGAGACCTCATTTACCCCTTATTAAAGAGTATCATTTATATGTTGATACTAGCCCCCTTTTATTTTTTACTATTTTGTTTTGACACAGTGGCCTTTGGAACTGTCAGACATAATTTGCAGAGATATGCCTCAAGAAATGAAACAACATGAAAAAGGGAACATCCTCAGCTTTTTGCCAACAGGAGCTGCTGGCAGTTAAGTTAGGGACAACAAGGATGTATACATGTTGACAGCCATGCATGATTACAAAACTGGGCCATTCTTAGTCTGTGCAAAACAAGAGGTCCTAAGAAAGCCAGTCTGCATCAGAGGCTACCATAAACACGTGGGGGACTGGATTCATGTGATCAACTGATGCAACCTTACCCCACTATGAGATGTACGGCCTGGTACACAAAAGGTTGCCATTTACATTATGCAGACTGCCGTTTACATTTCCTGTTTAATTTTCAAATGGCAAACCCCACTCCAAAATTCTCATTTTTGCAATATCGGCATAATTTGATTTACATTTTTTTGTTTCAAGGGGCACCCAAAATAATTCCACAGGGACCTGGTATATACATTATCCTTTTAAAATCCACCCCCCAACCACCCAAAAGAGAAACCCATAGAAATGCTGCAGAGTGTGCTACAGAAAGGGGAAACAGACAGATATAATTTTTTTTCTTTAAATATATAAAACCTATATATTTATAGCTCAAGTAGACTAAAGATTGAACATTATAAGACAAATTGACCCTACTGAAACAAGAAATACAGCAGACTTCAGATAAAAGAAAAACCTCCCCTAACTTCTATATAAATGGCCTAATAGCAACAATGGACAGAATGTAGGGCGTTAGGAATCAAGAAAATGAGGCAGGAGAATGAATTAGGGTACATCTATAAGAATATAGCATGGGCAGAGTAGTGGGGTAAAGGACCCCACACTCTGTCAGATATACATGCAAAGACCTCCCAGAGGCCCTGGGGGGGGGGGGGGGTTATAAGGAAGTTGACTATTTGGTCTAAGACCTGTGGTGGGCCAAACAGTAGACTTATCACATATCTAAGAAACATAAGCCTCATGTGAAGCAGAACATACATTTGTACAGACCTAGACTGAAATTCTAAGGTAAAAGATGTAAAGCTACTGGTATAACATAAGCAATAATTGCAATAAAACATAGAGAATTCGTCTAACACTACCTGCCCAATATTCCCCGGAGCTATCCAGTCACCCACTCCCTAAGTTAGGACATTAAACCAAGACGTCCATGTATCAGTCCTCATATTAACGCCTCAGAACAAAACTAGGGTGAGCCCCTCGGGCCCATAGGGGACCATCCAAATGAATGTAGATGCAAACAGATCCAGCAGAGCGTCTAATCCCTATCATAGGGAGAGGTATGAAGTATCCCAACAACATCCCGGGTAACCATAAAAATCTGAAAACCCAGACATAGGTAGTCTTATCAACTTATCCACAACAGCTGCTGGATATTGTAGCACAGCAAAGTGACGCAGATCCCCGGGTCCCAGGGAAAGGCAACCTTTCCAATTTCTGCAGCTTTGGAACTAGGAAGAAAAAGAGCACACACCTCCACCAGCAACTGATCCGCAGGGCATAACATCCTGGAAGAAAACCCCAAATACCTCAGGATATCCGTAAAATAGATATCGGGGAATTCAGACGCTCCTTCGCATAAGCGGAGGGTAGTGCTCCAAGGGTATGCAAACCTGAGCCAAATCGACAGGATCACTCTCCGGAGTCAAAAATGACTGGTTCAGGTGTCCAGTATCTGACCTCAGACTTGCCATTTCTTCTTGAATCGCCATCCTAATCTCCAGAACAAAGGCCTTGAGATCATCCCTAGTGCTCAGATGCTCAATATCCTCCCGTACTATAGGAGTGGCAGCCACCATTGCGCTCAGTCACAGTGTGCAGGCCCTGTGGCACGTAGGTAGAAATGCAAGAAATCAGCCTTTCCACTGCCTCAGTCCAGGTTTACCCTCCTCTTAAGCATCCATTAGGAATAATAAAGGTCTTCCTTACAGATTTTACCCTTAATATTCAAGACAAAATTGGTTATATAGCAAAATATAAGGCCTCGGCCACGGAGCTAGTTTAAAAACGCTTCCATCTGCTTTGGCAGTCGCTCCGCATCCCCCCCAGATATCACTTTTTATTCTCCTGATTGCCCTTCAAAACCTGGGCTCTGCATTGGTGACTGCTTCAAGCAATATAATGTAGGTTCAATGCATTAGTGCTGTAAGAATTTTTTCAAAAGACATCCCTCCTTAGATCTGTCACTATTTATGGGGAAGCAATGCACCCTATGTTTTTTCCAAGTCTGTAAGTGGAATTGTGCATGTTCCCAAATGGGCCCAGTAGCTCCCCGAAACCCTGACAAACCTATGCATATAGGGCATTTCTGTACTCCAAAGATGTAGCTAAACACTAATCGATGCATTTTTAAAAATCTCCAAATATCCTGTGTTTGAAATCCTCATTGAATATGTGTGAAAAACACATTTTTTTCGTACTGCAGGTTGTGAGAGGGATTGGTGATTTAGTGGCTCTGTGAAAAATTTGATACTATACCTAGAATGAAGACCTGGGCTGTCTACCTTTCAAAAATATACACTTTTGGGGAACATTTTTAAATTGGACCACTGCTAATCAGCCCTAAATGAGTCATGGCCCCAGTAAAGCAAGCAGTGAAAATTCCATGTCTGTTCAAAAATTGGCCCTGTTGTTGAATATTAATCAGTGCATTTTTTATATCTGCCACTATCCTGTGCTTGCAATCCACAACAACATTGAAATCTGAGTGTGAAAAACTGAATTTTTTACTGCAGGTTTTTAGAGGGATTGGTGGTAAAATGGCTGTGTGGAAAATGTGAAAACGCACCTAAAATGAAATCCTGGATTGTCTACTTTTCAGAAATATACAATTTTGGGGGGATTTTAAAGTGGAGCACTGGTACACAGACCCAAATGAGACATAGAACCAGATAAGCAGGCTGTGAAAATTCCATGTGTGAAACTGGAAATGTGCATGTTCCAATTTGGGCCCCATAGCTTCCCCAAGTAGTAGCTGAACACTAACTAATGCATTTTTTTTATATATGCAACTATCTTGTGATTTAAATCCACATCAACATAGCAATGTAAATGTGACAACAGGGAAAAAAACAAAATATTACCACAACTTTGGTACAGATTTCTGGAAAAAAACAGCTGCATTAAAATTCCTAGATGCTACTGATTAATTACCCTATGTTTTCTACTTTTCAGAAATATATAGTTTGGTGGGTCATTTTTGGGTTCTGACACTGTCAACTAAGCTATGATCCTCATGCTAAATACTGAAAAATTATAGTTCATCTTTTAATATTTACCCTGGAAATGTGAAAAAGGGATTGAAATACTAGATATATGGGGTATTTCCATATTCAGAAGAAGCAATTGATTATAAACTGCTCCAAAAAATAAAGGGAACACTTAAACAAGTCAATCACACTTCTGTGAAATCACACTGTCCACTCAGGAAGCAACACTGACTGACAATCAATTTCACATGCTGTTGTGCAAATGGAACAGACAACAGGTGGAAATTATAGGCAATTAGCAAGACACCCCCAATAAAGGAGTGGTTCTACAGGTGGTGACCACAGACCACTTCTCAGTTCCTGTGCTTCCTGGCTGATGTTTTGGTCACTTTTGACGGAGTCTACAACCCACACAAGTGGCTCAGGTAGTGCAGCTCATCCAGGATGGCACATCAATGCGAGCTGTGGCAAGAAGGTTTGCTGTGTCTGTCAGCGTAGTGTCCAGAGCATGGAGGCGCTACCAGGAGACAGGCCAGTACATCAGGAGACGTGGAGGAGGCCGTAGGAGGGCAACAACCCAGCAGCAGGACCGCTATCTCCGCCTTTGTGCAAGGAGGAGCACTGCCAGAGCCCTGCAAAATGACCTCCAGCAGGCCACAAATGTGCATGTGTCCACTCAAACGGTCAGAAACAGACTCCATGAGGGTGGTATGAGGGCCCGACGTCCACAGGTGGGGATTGTGCTTACAGCCCAACACCGTGCAGGACGTTTGGTATTTACCAGAGAACACCTAGATTGGCAAATACGCCACTGGCACCCTGTGCTCTTCACAGATGAAAGCAGGTTCACACTGAGCACATGTGACAGAGTCTGGAGACACCGTGGAGAACGTTCTGCTGCCTGCAACATCCTCCAGCATGACCGGTTTGGCGGTGGGTCAGTAATGGTGTGGGTTGGCATTTCTTTGGGGGGCCGCACAGCCCTCCATGTGCTTGCCAGAGGTAGCCTGACTGCCATTAGGTACCGAGATGAGATCCTCAGACCCCTTGTGAGACCATATGCTGGTGCGGTTGGCCCTGGGTTCCTCCTAATGCAAGACAATGCTAGACCTCATGTGGCTGGAGTGTGTCAGCAGTTCCTGCAAGAGGAAGGCATTGATGCTATGGACTGGCCCGCCCGTTCCCCAGACCTGAATCCGATTAAGCACATCTGGGACATCATGTCTCGCTCCATCCACCAACGCCACGTTGCACCATAGTCTGTCCAAGAGTTGGCGGATGCTTTAGTCCAGGTCTGGGAGGACATCCCTCAGGAGACCATCCGCAACCTCATCAGGAGCATGCCCAGGCATTGTAGGGAGGTCATACGGGCACGTGGAGGCCACACACACTACTGAGCCTCATTTTGACTTGTTTTAAGGACATTACATCAAAGTTGGATCAGCCTGTAGTGTGGTTTTCCATTTTGATTTTGAGTGTGACTCCATATCCAGACCTCCATGGGTTGATAAATTTGATTTCCATTGAGAATTTTTGTGTGATTTTGTTGTCAGTTCATTCATTCAGATCTAGGATGTGTAATCTTAGTGTTCCCTTTATTTTTTGGAGCAGTGGATGTGTAATCTTAGTGTTCCCTTTATTTTTTGGAGCAGTGTATTTGGGGGTATTTGTTTCTACTAAAGTAATAGTGTACAAATCCTGACAGGAAAATGTATGCAAAATGTTTTTGTTTTAATTAATGTGGTATCAAACGAAAGCCCTACATGTGCTTAAAAAAACTGTATATAATTTATGTGGGTGCACTAAAGGAATTAAAGGGAAAATATGTTTGAACAAAGACATTGTCAAAAAGGTCAAAATTGTCCAGTCATTAAAGAGATCGCAGTGGATGCGAATAAATGTAGCTAAGATTAATGCTCATATATTCTAGTTCATGTAGTGCTGTGTATAAATTGTCTGACTTGAAGTTCAAAAGTAAATCAATTTTAAAGTATCCTCATCCCTCCCCTTTTACCTCTTGGATGCGCCTCCCCACAGATGTGGAATTCGGTCACTCGAGTGGACAGCTCACAGTGAGGGACAATCTTCTTACACTGAAAATAATGAAAGCTCTGCCCCCTCTTGACTAAGGAGGGCAGGGTTTTCATCACAATCACTGAAGAGTGTCCCTAGCTGTTCGTTGTCCAGACCGCCTGAGGGAGTGCATTACATAGGTAAAAGGGGCAGGAGGGGAATACTTTAAAATTTAATTCACTTTTGAACTACAAGTCAGACATATTTTATATACACGGCTACATGAACCATAATATATGAGAATTAATTGGACCTAAATTTATTCGCATCCATTATTATCCCTTTAAGTGCAAACCACCCCAGATTTTCCTGGTTAAGATTATGGTGCACTCCACCAGGTCTGTAGGTGCCTCTTGGGCCTACAAAAACCAGGCCTCGGCTGAACACTTATGCAAAGCAGCGACTTGGTCTGCCTTGCATACTTTCACCGAACACTATGTTTCAATGTCCTGGCCACGGCTGAGACCAGCTTTGGCCGGAAGATCCTGCAGATGGTTAAGACTGTCTAGGGTCCTGCACACTTTTTTCTGACAGTTGTTGTTCAGTAGTTTCTGAGCCTTATTGGTTCTTGTTTTTTCGTGTGCTGTGAAAGTTCAGTGTCCATTGACACTTGGTTGCTTGGGTTATTCTGATACTGGATAGTCCTGGGGAACTCTGGTATCATGGGGACATTTGTGAGGTCCTTTCTCCTTTCCCACCTCTGGGAGCCTAGCGTTGGTATATCCCCACTGTACCTGTGTTCCATATTGGGTGTAAGTTAAACAGTAAGAACACTAAAATTCTATTTTAATTATTTTCCCTTTAGTACATATGGAACACAGGTCTCCCACCCAGAGAAAGGGACCTTTTGTGGTATTGCTTTCCTGGGCAGAGGAGACTTCTTAGAGTCTTTCTCTTGGCAGATTTTTCTCCTTCTCTTCACTGCTTACTTTTGTGTGGCTTTGGCCACCTGAATTATGGGAGTTAGTAAGCAGTGGGAGGGTTGAGCTGGAGGAGGAGGGAGTCTCCACCCCAAAGACTGTTGAAATGTGTCCTGAGGGACTCAACCCCATGGTACCTGTCTTCCATATGGACTAAAGAGAAAAGGATTTAACAGGTAAGAAAATTAAAATCCTACTTTAAACAAATTGCATCTTTTTGAGCTTTTTTTAACATGATATCCCATTTAATTAAATTTAATACTGCTTTTAGTATTGTAAATTAGCCTTTTTAAAGTTGAATATTTGGTCAATCCCTTATTAATTGGTTTCTCAAAACAACATATATGAAAGGGCACCATATTGTGGTCACTACTACCTACATTTTCCCTTGCCTGTATATTGTTTACCATTTCATAATTGTTTGAGACCACCAGGTCCAACTAGGCCTATTTTCTAGTTGGCTCCTCTGCTAGCTGGGGCATGAAATTGTCATTAATCATACTGGAAGTCCTATTTCTCCAGTCAATTTCAGTGTAGTTGAAATCTCCCATTATGATTGTATTTCCTGACTGAGAAGCCTTTTCCATTTGTAGTAACAGTTGGGGCTTTTTCAAACTACCCAGTATTAGGTGGCTTCTAGCAAATTTCCATTAACATTTTTTTTATTATGCATGCCCTCAGTTTTTACTTCAACCCAGGGGGCCTCTACATTTCACTGTACCCTTCATTAATATCTTCCCTTATATTAGGTTTTAAGGCATGCTTTACATATAAGCATACCCCTACCTCGTTAATTAACCATATCTCTCCTAAAAAGTGAATAACCTTTTAGACTGACTGCCCAGTCATGTATAATCTACCCAGGTTTCAGTCACACCAGTTAGATCATACTGCTAATTTGTTGAAAACAATTTCAGTTTCCTCATTTTACCAGCCAATCTACAAGCTTTTACATGCATACATTTTATGTTACTACCATTCTAAAGAATTGTATTCATTGAAGTATTTGCTTTTATTTAAGGCTGTAACATAAACATTTCCATATTAGAAGAACATCCCGCCTCTCCATTTCCATGCCCCTTCTCTAATCCCATTTCTTTATTAACACTGCCTAGCCCAACCTGTATTGTCTCCCTCCTTTACCACTTTCCTAGTTTAAAGTCTCCTCAAACCATCATAACCCCTAGCACAGTAGCCCCCTTTCCATTAGGGTGCAATCTATGTCTGCTTTAACCCTTTGAGTGCTAGAGGGGTAAGCGTAGGAAGTAAAATAACTATAAGCGGTGATTTTTTGGGTTTTTTTATTTAATTTCTCAGTTTCTTAATAAATGTACTTACAAGTGTACTTGTGACATCCGTGTGATGCTGGAGTGCAGTACAGCAGGCATCTAATTGCAATGCTGGCAGGCCCCCTGTGGCTTTGTATTCTCACCCACCACCTTCCCATATTTCCATGGAACAAACACCAGGAAGGGCGCAAAACCACAATGTATATGCTGTAGAGTAAGTATATAATAAAAATACTCACAGCTGTGGATAAATACCGGTTCCACACTTCCAAATCCGGTTAAAGCGAATGGGGAGTTCAAAATCTGCCCTGATTCGGACTCAACTCAAAAATGATAGATCCACCGTTGAAAGAATAAATATTTAATAAAATATAGTAGCTGACAATAACTTAATCTAAATACATGGGTTTACGCGTTTCAAAGTACAAGACTTCTTCATCAGAACCCAAATTTCATAGAATATTGATATTGCCACAATAAAATCAAAAAACACTTGCCAAGTTGTGTAGCCCAAAGACCCATTCTTATAGACGCCAACTCTAGCCGTACAAACAAGCAGGGCAGAAGTAACTAAACCACACCACAAGTAAAGATCTAAACAGGAAGTGTATGCGTTCCAGCCTGACCCACTTCTACCACAAAGTGCATGCGTACTAGTGACTCGCAAAGTAAGCAAACTCAACCGCGCATGCGCCAAAGACCAACGGTCTTTGAAAGGCTATACCCGGAAACGAATGCGTTTCAAACTGAACCGCAGAAAACATCCACATGATTCAAACACAATATACGCAAATAAGTAAATAAACCAATTTTCTTCACCAAATTAAAAGATTTTTACACTATTCAATCAAAGAAAGGGTCAAGATATATATTACTTATTTTTAATGATTTATTAATTATTAATCATTGATTTTTATTTTATATATATTTTTTATTGACTTCATTATTGTTTATTATTTTATTATTGTTTATTGAATTGTGTCTTTATATATATATATATATATATATATATATATATATATATATATATATATATATATAATTTCAATTGTTATATCCACCTGATTTTCCATGATTGTATTAGATTTTGAACACTTAGAAAGTTGTTTTGCCTCTTGACCCTTTCTTTGTTTGAATAGTCTAAAAATCTGGTGTTTGTTTCATTTCGTTTAAGGGTGTCCAACGCCTTTGGAGTTTTTGAAGGAGCTGCAGACTACACACAATAGAGAAGTGACAGAGTGGGGGCTGTCCTGTATCCCTCATATGCAGGTACCCCTTACATTTTGTAAGTAAGGTGGTATAGTGGTGGTGGTTCTGGTTCAAATGGTATTTCACTAGGAGCGCCCTTTCCTTTTGTTTTCTTATATTTCCATGGAGTGTGTCTAAAGACCTGCTGGCATGAAACTGAGACATGGTGGAACAAGCTGGATCACCAGCGCTTCCTGCGCCCTCATTCTAATGCATCACAGTTGGATACTCAACCTAAAGAAATCCACTCCTATCCCATCCCAGGTCCCGGTCTTTCTGAAAATTAAGTTTGACACTTTCACAGAGGCTTATATCAGTCGTTGGGGTGAACCCGTAGCGAGACATAGTGGTAAGAAGTGAAGGGTTTCCTTCTATGGGTGGAGGCCCACATACCAGCCATCTCAGTGGTGCACATTCCCGGTGTGGAAAATGTGGTTACAGACTTCCCGGGAACTGCGTTCAGAGGTGTTTTACCAGGTAGTTCTACTCTTGGGTATCTGAGCAATAGACCTGATGATGTCCTGGGAGACCAGTAAGGTTCTTGTGTTCTGCGCACGGACTAGGGATCCCCTGGCTTTTTCTACATATGTGCTAGCCATCTCGTGGAACTTCCACCTGTTGTATATGTCTCCTATGATTCCTTTCATCCCCGGGGTGATTTGGAAGATAAGAATGGAGAAAACTCTAGTCATCCATATTGCTCCCTTCTGGCCTTGGTTAGCCCATATTGCGGACCTTAGCAACTTATCCATTCAGGAGCTGCTCCGCCTACCACAGAGACCAGACCTTCTTCAAGATCCCTTATGGTATGAGGATGTGGATAGACTTGCCTTGATAGCCTGGCTTTTGAGAGAATATGTCTTCTAAGACCTTTGTTCTTCCCACGATTTTGGTCTTTCTGCAGGATGGTGTGAACAAAGGACTCCGTCTGAGCTCCATAAAGATACAGATCTCAGCCCTCCCTTGCAAGGCTGTGACATGGTTCTCCTTGCACACTTTTACCACACATTACAGCGTCAATGTTCTGGCTTTGGCTGAGGCCAGCTTTGACTGGAAGGTCCTTCAGGCAGTCTTGCCTGTCTGAGGACTTTTTCCTTTTCTTTTACTGCCCAGGTGTTAAGCAGTTTGATCCCCATTGGTTCTTTTTTGTTTCCTGTGGTAGTTCGGTGTCCACTGACACCTAAGTTTATACAGATCCTTTTTAGTCCTATGGAATACTGGTATCATAGGGAAAGAGTGAGTTTTTCTCATTTCCCTCCCTGGAATATTTGGGATATATCCCCATGGTTCCTGTGTTCCCTATTGGTATTAGAGAAAATAGGATTTTGGTGACTTATCATTAAATTCTCTCTTTTGACCAGGTAGAACACAGAACTTCCACCCTGAAAAAACCCTAAGTGAGTTTCCTTCCTTGGCCAGAGGAGTCCTCTTTGAGTTTTAGTCTTAGGAGCTTCGTTTTCTTCTTACCTGGTTTAGGTCCTTTTTTTTCTGTTGCACTTGTCACACATGAATCTGGAGTAGACAGGGAGGTTGAGCTAAAGGAAGAGGAGGACTTCTCTGCCCCCAAAGACCCTGCCTTTTTGAAGTCCCCTGCCCTTCTGGAGGAGGGAGCTCAAACCTCCTGGTTCCTGTGTTCTATAGGGACTAAAGATAAAAAGGGTTTAATGGTAAGAACAAGCTTCTCTGTGCCGGCCCTGAGCAGGAGGACTTTGCCTGTAATATAGAAGCAATGGACAGGCCCAGAGTAGTATAAGAAATTCATAGAAAACTAGTTCATGAGGTTGAAAAAATCCTTGTCCATCAGTAGTGGGTTTGATTTTATCCTGATCAGATAATTTTCTTTTAGTTCTTAGATCTAATGAAATCTGAATAATTTAAAGAAAAAATAAAAATATGAAAAACTTGCAGATTACCACAATAAAAGTGCAAGGTACACAGTCCTCAATGTCAAAAAGTATATTACAGTAGATTATATATTTATTGGGTCTCTATATGAAATTGCCTTCATAAAGAGGCTTCTTTCTTTTATTTTCAGTTTGTCACCATGTAGTGCATATCTGATTATTATACCTATTGTTGCCAGGTGATGCCACAGCTACTGAACCATCTCAAAGTGGACAGCCTTGGAGAAAGCATTGATTGGGGTGTTCTGGCCATATACACCTGTGCGGATAACTGCAATGCAGAAAAGCGATATGCAGCAGAGTTCTTGTGGAAACAGGACATTGTTGGAGATACTATTTAAAAGATGTACAGGCTGTATAACTGCAATTGGCTTTAACACCAAAGTTATCTATTCTTGTTTAAGAAATTTGCTATGCTGGTATCTGCAGCAATAAATAGCACCAACGTGGCTGTGACAATAAGCGTTTTGGTTAATGGGGCCATATTCCTCAGGCTGAATGCTGGTGTTAAAAAAAAGTTTTACATGGTTGTTTTGTTATGTGTATTTCTTAGATATGTGTTTTGTGCCTTTTTTGATTTTTCATGGTGTTCAGAGAAGTGTAAACTGCATCTCCTTTCCTCCTCCTTAATAGTTTCAGTACAAGACAGTTGGCCAATGCCGCCACTGGCAGCCAGAGGGATAACAACCCGTGAGGACTAAGTCTTCAAGGAGATAAAGAGATGGCATTAAAATGTCTTGTTATTTAATAGATGTCTGTATGGGTAAAATAAAACTTCCATGTCTGCACCCAAAACGTAAAGATGGGGCTGCTATCTAATATATGGATGTGTGAAGAAATCCATGTAATATAATAATTTCATATACCAGAATCCACACTAAATAGTCGCTCTCATCGGGTAGGGTCCACAGATGCCCCAGTGAAAAAGGTGCCACCACTGAAAAATTCACAGAACCTACACCATACAGAGACCCATAAAAACATGCCTAAATACTGCATAAAGAGTATATGGAAAATAGCAAATACATAAAACTATGAATACACCAGTTTTAAAATGATAGTAATGTTTAATTTCACGTTTCTTTAATATTGTAGGCATTAAAAAAAGAATTACATTGATGTTAGTCTTATCTCTCAAACATTTATGGTTTGAGAGAGATAACTGGATAAACTCCCCTCCCCCTCCAGACTGTTTCAGAGAAGTCTGCCCTCTAGCTGATAGCAGGAGATTCCGGGACCAGCCGGCGGCTCTTCAGCAGAGCCGAAATTGCGCTATTTAGAAATAAATACTTAATTGGAACGATCTACAAAGTGTGTCTGGTTTGCAAGCATATTTTGTAGACCATTCCCAGAAAGTATTTATTTTTAAATAGCATGATTTCGGCTCTGCTGAAGAGCTTCCGTTTGGTCAAATGACCAGAATCTGCTGCTGTCAGCTAGAGAGATGACTTCTCTGAAACACCCTGGAGGCGGGAAACTTAGCCAGTTATATCTCTCAAACCATAAAGGTTTGAGAGATCAAACTTACATTGATGTAATTCTTCTTTTAATGCATACACTGTTAAAGAAACTTAAAATTAAACATTACTATCTCTTTAATGGATAGAACGTATTTCCATATTTTCCAGTGCTGTCTATGAAAATCAATAAGTGCTGCCTAAAATAATTGTGTGAATAATGGAAACAGTTGTAATGTGGTATCCACCAATAAATTAGTGGCAATATAGACCTCTAGAAAATTGTAAGTGGTGATAAAATGCATAAGACTAATCAGTATGATGATGTATACAGGTGGAAGAGATGAACCATTGAATGATGGTATTGGTTTGATAACATAAATGTCCAAATTATCCACTTTCCCGAGTCTTTTTATATTCTCTTGGACTGGATTGGTGTGAATAATTAAATAGATGATCCAATACATATCATGCAAAAATAAGTGATAGAAACAACAGGTGGTGATGAGATGGATGAAATCAATAAATGTGTGAAAATTGTTCATCCAGTGTAAAGTGATGACAAAACTCAAATGCAAAAAACGCATGTGCTCAGAAATAATAAAAATAACATAAGTGGGTACAATGGATTATTTGACCATTTATGTTTTCAATCCAACACCATCATTCAGTGGTTCATCTCTTTCACCTGTATCCTTCATCATACTGATTTATCTTATGCATTTTATCACCATTTTCTATTTTCGGGAGGACTATATTGCCACCAACTTATTGGTGGATACTACAATGGCACTTCTTCTATTATTCACAGTGGGAGCTCCCAATTAGATTAGGTAGCACTTATTGATTTGCATAGACAACACGAGAATATGGGACTATGTGCTATTCATTATCACGGATGTATTTTTAGATTTTCAGTTTCACTTTATGTATTGATTGATTTGTTTTTTTTGCGCAGTTAGTGTGGGTCTCTGGTATGGTCTAAATTCCCTGAAATTTCCGGTGGTGGAGCCTTTTTCTCCGGGGCTTCTGTTTACCCTACCCGATGAGAGCGACTATTTAGTGTGGATTATGGTATATGAAATTATTAAATGTATGTGGATGTTTTTTTTTACACATTCATATATTTAGATCTTTGATTAATGTCAAGTGTTGGTATTTTTTCCACTGTTTTGTATCCATTCTAAATATAGAGGATTCCTGTATGGCTTTCTCCATCTTGAGGGTTCAAAAGGAAAATGGAGTAATTCTAGGGAAAACATCTTCATCATAGGGGAGAAATAAAAATCCCACAAATTTCCCTTGGTGTAAATGGGGCTAATAACCCCCTTGAATGCTACTGAAGTCTGCCAGAAGATTGCGGTGTATTGAGTTGGAGACCTCTGTATCATTTAAGTTTGATCCAGATTTACTGCACTATCCATTTAAACATAAGGCTCTTTAGTTTCCTTAACCCCTTATGGACCAGCGGTCCAGGAAAGTTGCTTTCCGTTAAAGGGCCAGTAATGTCCCAGAAAAATTATTTAGCATTTTGTAGTCCTTAAAAAGTTGAATTGAATGCAAAAAAACCCTCTCTCTCAAACCACTATGGTTTGAGATATATTTGCATTCAAAGTTTGACGTTTCCTGCTGTCAGCTGTAAAGCTGACAGCAGGAGATCCATGTCGGAGGCACGATGAGGTTCTTCAGCAGAGCCACAATAGCATTATTTAAACCAAGCACACTTTGTAGACCATTCCAGTGAAGTCTACATGCTAAATATTTTTTCTGGGACATTACTGTCCCTTTAAGGACCAATTTGATCCTTTCCTGCTCATTGGTACACACGACCTCTTATGCGTGCCGAGCAAGATTCTGAGAGAGACCACTCTGGTCTTGGAGCAGTCAATTTCAGACCTCGTTTTTACTTACAGCACTCTTGCGTAAAAAGTATGTGACATGCCAGGACTGTCATCGGTCCTTAAGGGTATAGAAACCGGTAACATCCTGGCTCATCACTGGCCCATAAGCTGTTAAGCCATTTTAATTTGCATTTCCCTTTTACCATATAGCCCCAGTTAAGTAATCTGAGAACACTACATTACTCTGATGTTTGAAAAATAACCAGTGCTGGTACTGTAGGTGGCAGCACTCTTCTTAACTGTCTAGATTGTGTCAGATGAAAAGTTATTTCAAATTAGGAAATTGACTTATGAATAGTAAGACAATTTTACTCATGTCAGTTATTTTAAAGGGATAGTAATACTTAAAATGTAAAAAAAAAAATATGTTGTAGGGTTTATCCCCCTGAGTAAAACAAGAGTACTCCCACTGCTGAGAGGTCTTTCATTCAAAAGTTATTAATTTTCAAAGTTGAATTTTTTAGGTGCAATATCACAGTGGCCTGAAATTGTACAGTGGCGCTGTTGCTACACGATCCTATGGACAACTCTGGTCAGTTGACCATAAATCTCCATAGGATGGTGTAGCAACAGCGCCATTGTACAATTTCAGGCCACTGCGATATTGCACCTAAAAAATTCAACTTTGAAAATTAATAACTTTTGAATGAAAGACCTCTCAGCAGTGGGAGTACTCTTGTTTTACTCAGGGGGATAAACCCTACAACATATTTTTTTTTACATTTTAAGTATTACTATCCCTTTAAAGATATAGTATTGGTTACTTTTAAGAAAGTGTAATAGTGTAGATATTAAAAATATAAATGCAATGACCTACCTCCCATCAGAGAGATATAAGCTGTTAAAGTTCCCCCCTCCTGCCCCTTGCATGAGCAATGACTTCAGTGAAAGGGGCAGGAGGGGGGAACTTTATATCTCTCAAAGTATACGTGTTTGAGAGATGGGATGTAGGTCATTGCATATATATTTTTAATAGCTACACTATTAAACCTTCTTAAAAGTAACCAATACTGTCCCTTTAAAGTGGGTTATTTAAATCAGCGGAGATGCTGAGCCATTCATTTTGTGACCTGACACCTGACCAGAAGCAGTAAAGGATAGACAACAGCGGCATTCTGTTTTTTAATGGCGATATCAGGGAGTGTAGTCAGCAGTGTGATTATGCTTATAAAAAAGTAGATATTTCTAAAGTGGTATAGAGGAATGTTGTGACAGACAGGTCACAAGCACTTTGGAGGTATATCTGTTTGCCACTTTGGGTATAATAAAGATGTTATTTCAAACTGTTAAAATAAATTATTTTTGTTTGAACACTTCATATTTCTTTGTTTCTTAATTCCACATTTAAAGTGCCTGAAAGAGATGAAGGATAGCTTTGACAATCTCATTTGAGGTAAAGGAAAATATTTTATAAGTATAGGACAATACCTGATTTGCTAAAGTTTAGAACTCTTTGATCAACCTGCAGATTTCTGTTATCGACAGCTGTGGATTTTATCAGCTCTTCATTCAGCACTACTGAGAGATGTGTCCTCTCTGCTAAAGCTCACTGTCACTGACATTGCCAGCTTGGCAACAATGATGATGCTTCTTCTTCCCGAGATGCAGGGTATCCTATTGGAAATGTTGCACATAAAGAGCCTGCGACATAAAGGTGCAATAACCATGACATGAGACTCTCACCCTGAATCAAAAGGGTATCCTTTTAAAGGTTGCATGCAAAAGAGTGTGCAACCTCATCGTGCCATCACCATGTCGCCAGGATATAAAAGGCAAGCTGAGAATTTCGCACTGCATGAAAGAGCGAGATTCTCAGGTCGCATTATAAAACATTGCTCACCCCCTGGCACAGATCCCTTCTATGAGGTTGCAGTCTCAGTATTGCGGTGCCAGTAGATAGAAGGAACCGCCTCCTCCGCTCTGCCCATGCAGTATGGAACTTACCTCTTCCTCCACTGTATGAAAGAAGGGGCACTGGACCATGATTTTGTAGATAAAGAAATATGCATTAAAAAGCCTTTTTTCTTGTGCACAGAGCTGCAGTTGAGAGCAGCATGGAAGTGTTAACCCCGTGTAATATACAGTGGAGGAAGGGGAAGTTCCATATTCCACGCACAGAGTGGTGGAGGTGGTTCCTTCTCTCTACTGGCACCGTAGTACTGAGACAGCAACCTCATAGAAGGAAGCAGTGCCAGTGGGTGAGCGATGTTTTATAGTGTGACCTGAGAATCACGCGCTTTAATGCTGTGTGAGATTCCCATGTCGCCATTTTTACCCTGGCGACGTAGTGAAGGCACAATAAGGTCGGACGCTCTTTTGCGTGCAACCTTTTAAAAGAGAACCCATCAAAAGCACAAGATTCTCATGCTGGGGCCTTAAATGTTGCCCCCATAGTGCCCGCATACCTTAGCTATAACCCTTTGTGTGCTTCCAACCTCTGTTCATCCCTATGGAGTGCATGCCTGCCATTGCAGTTCCTATCTTTGGCCACAGTACAGGGAGCTTATTTGGCATTTCCTGATTACTGCTCCATCACTCCCTTCTGCATACTCTGACAGGCTGGTGGTGTGGGAGTAGAGATCAGGGAATGAAGCTTCTGAGCATGCCTGCAGCAGCTCTCTGAACTTACGCTCATCAGAAATGTGCAAATATACACAGATCACTGGGAACCATGGCTTCACTATATAAAGGAACATAACAATATAGATCCACCTCATTAGTCTGCTGCAACAAGGTTCCCTCATAGAAGCTTTTATAACACCTTACCTCTATTCTAAATATTCTTCCTATCTCACCAACTGCTGTAAAATTCGATGTGTTCTGTTGAGGCCTTAAACTTCATAGAGCTGTGCAGAGCGCGGCTGCAGGCATGCTCTGAAGCAGAGTTCTGTATCATGTTGTAAAGAGACCTAAAGCTACATTTTCTTCACGCCAAGTCCTTAGACCACTTTTATAGTTTTCAGATTTTGTGAATTCCATTCTCAGTTCGTTTAGCTGTTATGTTAAGAAGTTTATGGTGGAGCTGTGTATATTGGCACATTTGTGATGATCGTAAGTTCAGAGCGTGGCTGCACGTATGCAAGGTACACAAAGGGTTAAAGTTAAGGTATGCAGGCGACATGAGAATATTGCACTTTTTATGAGGGCGAGAGTCTCATGTCGCCCTTTTCATCATGGCAACATGGTTATTGCGTCTTTGTCGCACGCTCTTTTGTGTGCAACATTTTCAAAGTGAACCAAAGTGTCACCCAGCCCTGGAGATCACCAGAAACTGAGGGACAGAGTATGGCAGTATTTTATATATATATTTTTTTTTAACATTTATTTATTTATTTTAAGATTTAAAAGACTTTATTGAAAATTATATAAAATACTATCAATAATAAACAGGACATATAATAGACAATTTGATATACATGAAAGCTTAGAAGCCATATACACCTTGCAGCTGATTGTACATCTTAGACTGTGGGCATACCACTCAAAGAATGTCCAAATGGGGAGACCCCAAGGCTTATACAAGGCCATCAGTGACATCTGCATACAAAAGTGTAGTGGTCATCCTGAAAAGGCCTTAGGAAACAGATATATCAAAAAGAGAAAAGTTAGCGATGGAAGAACAAGAAACATTATGCTGCATGGGTCTGAGTAGAAGGGCAAAAGAGGTCCAGGGCCGACCAGCATCCCCCAACCAAGAGCATGTATGTCCCACACAAGCAGTAATTACGTACTCAGAACCATTTGAGAGCAGTTATCAAAGAACAATGATCAACACCAGCGGGGGGGGGAGAGAGAAGAAGATAGGGATATCCAGAGGGTGCACTTTTAGTTGCTAGTTGTCAGACAAGGGTGCTCGGGAGGGCAATGTCTCCCAGTATGTTGCGTAAGGGGACCAATTGCTATTAAAAGAGTCCATGGAACCAGCAGAGGAAGCAGGGATCTTCTCAAAATCACACAGCCCATTCACCCTGGCCAACCATGAAGAGAGTGAGGAAGGATAAGCAGACTTCCAGAACTGTGGAATGATGTGTGCCAAGACAATCAGAAGCTGGAAAGGTTATGGTTGTGACCCTTGATCTTTGCAACACTTATAGAACAGGGGCCATACCCTATGATATGCCTTGGAGGAAACTGGCTTTCAAACCTGCAGCATGGTAGCAATGACAGTCCTAAAAACTCTTCAGGATCTGGCCTTAAGACCCAATCCAATAAATCCAAACTCTCCATGTGAGGATGATACAGTGTATATCTCGAGGTAAGAGGTCCTGAGGCAGGGGAAATGTGAAAAACAGGCCGACAGGGCCAGAATGGGGCAATCAGAGGGACATGAGCTTACTCGATTCTCATTTTTCCTAAATACCTTAGGGAATGAGAGGAACTGGTGGAAACATGTATGCCAGAGGAAGATGCCAAGGTATGACATATCCAAGAGCTAGAGGACACAGGGGGACTGACAGAACTGTGGAACTTGTGGTTCAGCCAAGAGGCCATCAGGTCCACCAATGGAAGACAACAAAGTCAAACTATCTGATCCCAATTTCTGGGATTCAGGCTTTGGTGGCTGAAAAAGTCAGCCACAACATTGTCCATCACTGTCTGCATGTAAGCCTCCCCCTCATGAGAATAATTTGGACTTCAGCCCATGCTGCTACACTACTGATCCCTCCCTGGAGGTAGTTTTAAGCCAGTGATGCTGCATTGTCAGTCTAGATCTGAGGACCAATGGCACAGGGCTAGGTGGAAGTTCTAGAATGCTGATGGGCAGAATGCTCTCCTCCCAGTTCCAACGACCCTGAGAAATCCGGGGGCCCAGAGACAGTGTCATCTGGCAGAACAACCTTCCATCAAGGGTGTTGAATATCTTACCAAGAAAGCGGAGGACTTGGGATGGAACCAGAGAAGATTTCATGAAGAACCCAACCATAATAAAAACAATAAAAAACAGAGGAGGGGGCACCTCATACAGTAGTACAGTTTTATAATTTCAATGAAGATCCCACTTGTATTCCAACGCATGAACTACTCACACTGTGAAGTTATCTATCATACATGTTTATGGATGACAGACCGTTCGTGCAGATAGAAGATATTGTTACTCACTTCCACTTGGGGTTCTTTTCTCCTTCTTAAATGAATCCAGCAGCTCACCCTCGTCCAAAGGACTTCACTATCAGTATTCACAGTGTTGGTCAGACCCGTGTAAACTCCACACTGGTGCTAATAATCATGCGCAGAGAGTATATTCTGGGCTTGTCCCTGCTCAAGCAATCACAGAACTCTTATTGTTTTTCTTCAATCCCAGGTGTGATGTGGCAAGGATATTGAACCAAGCTACTATATTATTTAATTTTATTAAGATAATCAGTCTTAAAATTTCATCACATTGATGTAATAAAAACAAACATAAGTGTTCATTCTATAGATGTATATACTTAATTCCAAAAGGATTCTTGATTAATTCATTTTTGTGTTCTATTATAATGAATTGATGGTGAGATGAATTCAATGGGGGTAATTGTTAAAACTGATGGATCTGTTATGTTCAATCGCACAATGTCTTGAGACACAATGCAGATTGTATCCCTTCTCAACATTACTGCGATGTTGTCCAAACCTGGTGCGTAATTTTTGAGTGGTCCTGCCAATGTATTGTAGACCACATGCACAGTTGATGTTATACCACCTTCTACATTTTGCACTCTCAATATATTTTCCCTAGGACTATCTCTAGCTTTAAAGGGATAGTAATGTTTCATAATAATAGCAATTCCAATTAATCTTCATAGTAGTTTGGCCATGGAGGGTGTTATTTCAGTACTGTCCGAGTTGTAGTTCAATAGTAATTGAATGATAAAGTATCCCCCTACAACCCCTTTTAATGATGTAACACTGCTCAACTAAGAGTAGCAAGACTATCCAGATGGATCGCAGAGAGGGACAGTCTTCAGTGAGCATGAGGAAAAACCTGTCAAAAGGCAGCAGGGTTTTCCTTATGCTCACAGTAAGACAATTGTCCCTTGCTGTGAGCTGTCCGGTCAAGTGACCAGATTCCACATCTGAGGGGAGGTGGCTTACACTAGGTAAAATGGGCAGGAGGGGGATAATTTATATGTTAAATAGGAACTCAATCCTATTACCAGTTTGCACAGGACTATCTGCAGAATGCTTGAGCCACTGATTGATCCGCTAGTGATCATGATGGGAGATCCTGAAAAGATGTACTGTTGGGGGTGGAGGGGCACTTGAGGACAGATATGTGCACCCACGCCCTATACTACCTCAGAGTGTTTTTTGTTCACCAAGACCTAAAAAGTCATACCAAAATATCTGACACTGAAGCATTGTCAGTGCAAAAAAAAAAGTGATATGGTCCTTATGTCACAGAGTACGATACGCTTATGAAATGTAGCTTACCCTAACTGGTATCAGAGTCTACACACACACAAACTCTTCTAGGTGTCACAACAATTGAAGGGCATCTAGAAATAGTAGGCACAGCATGTGCTTGAGATTGTCTCTCATTTCTCCCAAAATTTGAGGAAGCAGGTTAAAGAGATAGGGTTCAATCCAAATGTTGGAGATAAAAATGCCAAAAGGGCAAAATTGATACAGACTGACAAAAGAAAATCTTTGTCTGTATCCAAATGTCCTACCGGCTAAAAGCACAACGAGCGTTAGGCCACAAAAATGGTATTATGGCCAAACGTACGTTCTGTGCATTAAGTTCCCAAAACGCCACTAAATAGCGATCGGTGTTAAACTTACCTGTCATCCACTGTCCTTCTCCTTCTGTCTTCATTTCAGCATTCTTCTCGTCTTTCTTCTGCCTTCTCTTCAGTCTTCTTTGCTGTAAATATAAAAAACAAGTATTAATAGAAGGAATAAATTATGACATCGTTTAACCCCTTGAGTGGCAAAGGGGTACACATCGCAAAGCGATGCCTTGTGGACCTCTCTGGGCTCTAAGGCTCAAGCAATGTATACAGTGCCCAGGAATACATACATATGCCGCCATTATGTGTCTTAAAAAAACCATTAGGCTAATAAAACGTGCTCCAATGTATGTAAAACAAAAATATATGAATGTTATGCTCTCGGTTCTCGGGCAGATACTCGTTCCGCAATGAGGGAATTTGAACAGAGACTGCCTTTATGTATGTGGGCAGTCTCTGATTCAATTCCCTAACAGCCATTGGCTGAGATGTGCTTACACACATCCCAGCCAATCAGATTAGAGCGACTGTGCTTTAAACTGCAGATACTATTAAGAAAGCCAAGCATAATATTAATATATTTTTGTTTTTCATATATTGGAGCACGTTTTATTAGTCTAATGGCTTTTTTTAAGACACATAATGGCGGAATATGTATATATGAATACATTGCTTAACCCTTTGAGCAAGAGAGGTCCGCAACGCATTGCTTTGCGATACGTTGCGTACCCCTCTGCCACTCAAGGGGTTAAATGTTGTAATAGTTTATTCCTTCTATTAATACTTGTTTTTTTATATTTACAGCAAAGAAGAAAGAAGGCTGAAGAGAAGACAGAAGAGAGGAAAAACAGAAAGAAGATGACCAGCATGCTGAGGACTCCGCTGGACATCAGGATTAATGGTAAGTGTTACTTTTAATGGGATGATGTTTTTTTAACTTAGTCGGGTTAACCCTATGAATGCCAGCAGGGTAATTATACCCATCTGGTACTCATAGGGTTAATACTTTGGATGTATTGATATGGGGCTTAGGGTTCCTGACACGTTCAGTCAATGCTTATTCTTGCTGTCAGTAAATGACTATACAATGACCTGGACTCGCATTAGCAAGAGAGTGCACCAGGTCACATGTCATAATCCTCTGTCATCGGAGGAGGAGGAGGGAAGAAGGAATGTCTTAGAGAGGGGAACAGACAAAGATTTACAGGCTTCAGGACAGAGTGGTACCACAGCTTATACATAACTGATGCTACAGGCTTCACTTTAAAAGCTAATATATCTGAGAATACAACAGTATATTTAAAAAAATACATGATTAAAGATTCAAGCCAAGGGAGCTAAAAGCTAATATATCTGAGAATACAACAGTATATTTAAAAAAATACATGATTAAAGATTCAAGCCAAGGGAGGATTCAGATTAAGGCTACTTTAATATAGGTGAGTGATGCCCTTTACAGAAATGAAAAATCGCTAAGCAAAACCAAAAAAACATGATTAGGAGGCTTGGTATTTCATCAGTTTGAATAATGGAACAGAGGTGCTAAAACCTGCACACAGGCCCCCCCCTCCATGGCCATCCCACCCCACCACAACAGTGCAGCTTTTCAGAATGTCTTCGGATGGTATCCTTTTGAATGGTCGTGCGCAGAAGAGCATGCGACCACTCAACTCTTTCAGCAGGTCGCATGGTTAAAAAGCGTACGTGACAATCTTGCACTGCATGATAGCGCGAGATTGTCATGTTGCATAGCCAATGGGCGCATGCTGCAGATAAGCGTATTGTTTTATTTTTTGCCCCTCTTCACATCTCTCAATTGTTTGTGTCCTTCCCTTGGTTCTCAACCCGTTTTTTAAGCAGCTGAAGCGCCTCAGTGTGTTGCAGATAATAATCCATCCTCTTCCTGCTGCCTGCTAGCCTGTGCCTTCTGCTGGACTAAGAATTATCTGCAGCACAAGGAAGTGCTCCAGCTGCCTCTGTGTGCTTAACAAACTGGTTGAGAACCAGGTGCTCCAGCTGCCTCCGTGTGATTAACAAACTGGTTGAGAACCAGGAGAAGGACACAAACAATTGAGATGTGAAGACAGCCAAAAAATAAAACAATACACTTATCTGCAGCATGCGCCCACTGGCTATGCGATGTGACAATCTCGCGTTGTCATGCAGTGTGAGATTGTCACATCACGCTGTTTAGCCATGCGACCTGCTGAAAGAGTTGAATGGTCGCACGCTCTTCTGCGTGCGACCTTTCAATAGTGAACCTCTTCGGATGAGCACAACTGACTCCACCATTTGCACAGGACTATCTGTCAGAATGTATGAGTCACTGATCAATTCCACCAGTGATCATAATGGGACGCTGGTAAAAGAGAGAGCCTATATTTTTTTTTTTTCTTTTTATTCTTTTTTGCAGTCCATAGAAACATGCAAAAGTCTGAATTAAGAAGAAATCCTGAAGCACAAAGCTTTGCAAGGGTTTAAAAGCACCATTGCTCTCCAAGTCATTTTTGCCATTTTATGCACAAACACTGTACTGTGAATGGCTGCTCTGCAACTGCCACAATCATTTTTTCTCATATTGCCACTTTTCCTACATGGGCATCAATTGTAGTGCATTTGCACTTTGTTAAATGGAAACTCACCTAAATTAAAGTAGCCTTAGTCTGTATCCTCCCTTGGACTGAATCTTTGATCTTGTATTATATTTTCTAATATATCACTGTATTCTATGAGAGATTAATTTTTAAAGTGAAGCCAATGACATCAGTTATTTAAAAGCTGCGGTACAGGCTGTTATACAGCACTGTACCTCAGCCTGTCAATCTTTGTCTATTCCCCTTCCCAAGACTTGCCTTCTTGACTCCTCCTCTGATGACGGAGGATTGTGGCATGTAACCTGGCATGCTCTCTTGCTAATGAGCGTCCAGGTCATTGTATAGGCATTGACTGGGCACGTTCATGCACTCCGTCATTTATAAAAAGTGGAAGTCCGCTTGCCTCTGCTTAGGTTGACAAGCGGACTGCCACTTTTTATAAATGACTGAGCGCATGAACACACTCAGTCAATGCCTATACAATGACCTGAACGTGCATTAGCAAAAGAGCGTGCCAGGTTACATGCCACAATCCTCCGTCATTGGAGGAAGAGGAACGAATGCAAGCCTTAGGGAGAGGAACAGACAAAGATTGACAGGCTGCAGTACAGAGCTGTACCACAGCTTGTACATAATTTACGTCATGGGCTTCACTTTGAAAGTTAATATCTCAGAGAATACAACAGAATATAAAAAAAAAAAATACAAGATCAAAGATTCAAGCCTAGGGGGGATTCAGATTAAGGCTACTTTAATATATGTGATAAATCCCCTTTAACGACATGAAAAATCACTATGCAAGACCAGAAAAACATTTGATTAGGAAACATGGTCTTTCATCAGTTTGAGTCATGGAACAGAGGTGCTAAAATCTGTCCTCAAGTGTCCCCCACAGCCACACCGCATCACCACATATACACAACAGTGCAGCTTTTCTGAATGTCTTAAGATGAACACAATTGACTCTGCCATTTGCAAAGGACTATCTGTCAGAATGTATGTGCCACTGATCAGTTCCACCAGAGATCATGATGGGAGATCCTGAAAAACTGAACTGCACATGGGTGACGTATGAGCGCTCTGTACTAAAAGATATGATAACCAGGTAGACCTACTATTTAAGGTTTATCAAGTTTTGCTCCTGTTCTCTGTTTTTGTGGGGGGGGGTTTTTCCACTCACTTTGAGTCTACAAAAAGCAGGTTTTTTTAAATCCTTGCAAATCCGTCCTGACATCAATCCTTCAATGACAATTTAAGATTCTTCAATAATTTTCCTGTGCAATGAAAAAAGAGAAACCTGTGACCTTCCAACTGCTGTTGAATTACAACATCCATAGGTAGAAATCGGCTAGTTAGGATGCAACTAAAACTACACAAAACTGGAAAATTAACCTCATAATAAATCTCATTATTTAAAGTGTTAGTAATGTCAAAAGTTTTTTTGCATTTAGAAGAGCTTAAAAAGCTGAGCTAAATGCAAAAAACAGTATCTCTCAAGCCGCTATGGTTTAAGAGATACAGGCGTTTAAAGTTCGCTGTTTCCTACTGACAGCTGTAAAGCTGTCAGAAGGAGATTCGTGTCGGTCAACACGGAGGTGCTTGAGAAGTGCCAAGATCTCGTTACTTACAAGGAATCCCTTCATTGGAATGGTCTAAAACGTGTGCCTGGTGTTCAGGTGTTCGTGTCGGTCGACACGGAGGCGATTGAGAAGGTCCGAGATCTTGTTACTTACAAGGAATCCCTTCATTGGAATGGTCTAAAACGTGTGCCGGAAAGAGTCTGTATGTTTTTTTGTCCATAGAATCATGATTAAAAAGAAATCCTGAAGCACAAAGCTTTGTAATTTGTTAAAAAAACAAACTGTTTTTAGTGTGCAAGGGCTTAAAAGAATCATTGTTCTCCAAGTCATTTTTGACATTTTATGCACAAACCCTATACTGTGAATGGCTACTCTGCAACTGGGCCCTTTCACTTTACTACATAAGCCACAGACATGTTTTCCTCACACTTTTCCTACGGGGTCATCAATTGAAGTCCATATCTCTCACCGATATTAAAGTTGCCTTAATCTGAATCCTTTCTTTTCTTGAATCTTTGGTCTTGTATTTTTTTTTTTTTTTAATATATTGTTGTATTCTCTGAGATATTAAAATGATGCCTGTGACATCAGTTATGTACAGGCTGTGGTTCAGCTTTTTACCACAGACTGTTAATCTTTGTCTGTTCCCCTCCCCAAGACTTGACTTCTTTCTTCCTCCTCCAATAACGGAGGATTGTGGCATGTGATATGGTGCTGTGTCTTACTAACTCACATTCAGGTCATTTTATAGGCATTTACTGAGTTCAAGAATAGTCATTGTCTAAGCATGTTGATGCGCTCAGTCATTTATAAAAAGTGGCAGTCTGCTTGCCTTTGCTTAGTTCGGCAAGCAGAATGGCACAAGCTCCCAGCGGTGGGAAAAAAGGAGAGAGGACCTCATGCCTATCCCATGATACCGGAGATCCCCAGGACTATCCAGAATCATAATAGCCCAAACAAAAAAGCATCAAAGGGACACTGAACTTACACAGCACACAAAAATAAGGGACCTCAAACAACTGAATTAACAGTAAAGCAACCAAGTGTTCCGGTCCTTAGACAGACAGAGCTGCCTGCAGGACATTCTGACCAAAGCTGGTTTACGCCAAAGCCAGAGCATGAACACGGTAGTACTTGGCAGAGTTGTAGAAAGAGGACGAAGTCCCTGCCTTGCACAGCTGCTCTGCTGAGGCTTGATGCTTGTAGACCCAGGAGGCCCCCACAGACCTAGTGGAATGTGCTGTGAGCTTTAAGAGATCAGGTTGCGTCCAAAGTTCATACGCCTGGTGTACAGTAGCTTTTAGCCAAGAGGCAACAGAGACATTGGAAGCAGCCTAAACTGCCCTAGGACTCTCTGATATGACAAAATAGTCATCCTTCCGAAAAGGCTCAGTACAGTGCACATACATTTTTAGGCAAAGAACAACGTCTAACAAATAGAGATCTTTCTCTAATGAAAGACCAGGAAAAATGGCTTGCAAGACAAAGCCTGCAACTCAGCGGACCAAGACCACTTGTAATGGGCCGTAGGCCATTACTGGAGGGCATTTATGGACCTACGGAATTTCGGCCCATTTTAGAAAACTATTGAGAAACTTGGTACATTATGCCCAGCAGACAGCTTCCCCCAAAGAGAATGAATTCACAGAAATATCTTGCTTTGGAGCATCGGCTGGCCCCGTATTGGTCAGTCCAAGTTAAAGGGACGCTATTTATTTTGGCTGGGAAAAGTAGGCGCCTCTCGGATTGGCCACCGGTTTAAAGGGACTGGGAAATAAGCCTTAGAACTGTACAGGATAAAGAGATGCTTTAACTCCCTGGCCATTGTTCCCAAAATGTGTATTCCCACCCTGTCTTTTGTTACATTGTTATTCCCCACCAAACCCCTTTGTATAATAATCCAATCATGCCTGCTCCATTGTATCATGTCTGTACCATATGTTTACTATCCTTTGTATCGCATTGTATGGTGGTACTGTTATCCATGTATAAAAGAACGAAAGGTTGCCAAATAAAGTGTTAGTGTTGGAACTAAGAAGGCTCCATGTGTCATTATTCTTGAGTGGTTTAAAGAGTCTCCTTTGACATCCAAGAGAGGTAACCAGCGTTGTTGACTTCATCTTTCCAGCATCCTTCTACTAAGATCCCGGATCAACGACTTGAGAATCACCAACTTCCAGGGTCGTCGACTTCAGCCTTCCCGCATCATCTGACTCGGATCTAGAATCAACGACTCCAAATCATCAACTTCCAGAGTAGTCGACTTTGCCGGTTCTGCATCCTCCGGCAGAAGTGGCCTAGACTAGCCGCCTTTGGGAGAGAGGATTCTGGTATGACAACCTAGGACATCCCGGCATCTTGGGTTCCTGTTAAACTGGTGGCAGCGGGGGGATCTTCTCTCCTAAGAGGTCCAAACCACCACCTGGGGACCCGGCTGGCGAAGAAATGTCTGATGCTTATAAGCACGCTTCCTTGGCCACCCTGCAGGACCTGGTGGCCCAACGAGGACACGAAGTTGGTGGCCTGAGAAAACAGGATCTGATACAGGCTTTTCACGAAATGCATGAGGAGATGGCGGAACTGGCGAGGCACACTGACCTTCCTGAGGAGATCGGCCCCAGTCTTCATTCCGCTCACTTGGGCTCAGTGCGATGGGCAGGTGAAGAGGATGACCCCGTTGACCACAAAGTCGAACTCCATTTGCGGTTTTATGGAGCCAACCCCCCCCATGAAGCTGGTGGACAGAATCATGGTACAAGCTTGAGAGGATTACACCAGGGAATTGGCCCAGACTCTCCCTACCAGTCTCCGTTCGACCTCGGAAACGCTCTCTGAGAGAGAAGGGACTGGATTACCCGTGACCTATCAATCTTTTCCCGCATTCGACGACACAAAGGGAGACATTGACGGGTTCCTACATGGTTTTGAGAGGCTGCGCCACTTGCTACATGTGGATCGGCAACACTGGACTGCTATCCTAGCAGCCAAGCTCACCGTTAGAGAGGCCGAGGCATACCGGGCTGTGCCCGACAGAGATATAGCTAACTATCCTGAAGTAAAGAAACGACTGCTGGCATGGTACGCCATTGCCCCGGACATGTATCGCTGGTGGTTTAGGGAATCGCAGAGATGGGCTCAGGACACTTATGTGGAGTGGGCACATGGCCTGAAGCGGTCCGTCCGAAATTGGATACAGGGGTATGGGGCACGTACTTTCGAGGATTGCTGTCAGCAACTGCTCTTAGAACATTTCTTTTTGAACATTCCTGATCCCATCCGAGACTGGGTCAGGGACCAGGACCCATGCACACTTAACCAAGCTGCCCAGCTGGCGGATAAGTTCGAGGATACCAGGAAAATGGGTCCCAGTCCTCAGCGGCCCCTGGGAGGGGTTGGGCGCAGAGCCATGCCAAATACTAATTATCCGTCTTGCACAGGACAAGCCCTGGACCGAGCCCCTTCCCCTCCATGGAGGGGCAACAACCCAGAGCCGGTCTGCTATACGTGTAACCAGAGGGAGCATCACCAGATCAACTGCCCAACGGGTCAAGGGGGCCAAGCCAAGTATCAGGCACCTCTCCGGTTCAGGGCTGCTCACCAGTTACCCAGACCAGCACCTCGACAGGCCCACTGCCTCACTTATGAGAGACTCTGGCCCACATCTATTTCTCTCGATGACAGTGTCTGGCCAGCCCCTTTAGAGTGCACAGCCAGGAGACCCTTGCGAATGGGAGTCGTACCACAAGATTGCCTTGACCCAAGGAACCCACACCGACAGCTGGCAGCATAATTTACAGACAGTCTGGCTCAATGGAAACCCAGCCAAAGGCCTGCGAGACACTGGGGCTACCCTCACCTTGGTCCAGCCCTGTTGCTTGTCCTCCCATTGCAGGATCGATCAGGTCCTGGAAGTACGAGTGGCTGGGGGTAGAGTGTACCAGCTGCCCATTGTTGGAGTTATTCCGCGCCTTCCAGCCGATGTCCTGCTAGGCAACGACTTGGGCTATCGACAGAACCGCTTCGCCCCAACCAAGACCCACAAGGACTTCCAAGAACTCACCCGGGCTGCGACACGTCAACAGCTGGTAAGCCCTGCACCTAACTCCGCACTATCGGTTACACCAGACCCTGATACCCCATCTCCTGGCTTCCCCCGGCAGCGTTCTGCTCTGCCCTGGTAGAGGACCCCACCTTGGTTGGGTATAGATGTAAGGCAGAGACAGGCCTGGGGGGTGGTTCCTATGGGAAGACTGCCTACTGTATAGAAACACCCAGACCCATTGTCAGGGTCCCACCAAAGTAACATGCACTCAATTATTAGTACCCTTCCACCATAGTGCTGCCCTCATGTCCCTGGCCCATGAAATTCCCTTAGCTGGGCACTTGGGACTCCGGCGCACTGACCACCGGCTAACCCAAGAGTTCTTTTGGCCCAGATTGTCCCGGGATGTCCTTCTGCCATACCGGTGACCTTTGTCAGTGGATCTGAAAAAGAGGAGACCGCTCTCCAGTACCTCTCCAGCCCTTGCCCCTCATAGGAGAACCCTTCCAGCGAGTGGCTATAGATAATATAGGTCCCCTAGCTCGTCCTAGCCACACCAGTAAGAAGTTTATTCTTACCATCGTGGACTTTGCCACTAGCTACCCTGAGGCAGTGGCATTGTCCAGCATCACTGCTGAAAGTGTTGCGGACGCCCTAATCATAGTTTGTTTTCAGCCGGGTAGGGTTCCCCACTGAAGTCCTGTCAAACCAGGGCACCCAATTTACCTTGGAGGTTATGCACCATGTGTGGAAACTGTGCAGGGTCAAACCCCTAAACACCACGACCTACCATCCCCACACCAATGGCCTCTGTGAAAGGTTCAATGGAACCTTGAAGCAGATGCTCCGGGCTTTCACAAAGTCGCAGTGAGGTTGGGAGCGGTATCTTCCCTATCTCTTGTTCTCATACCGCGAGGTTCCTCAGGAGTCCACAGGCTCCTCCCCCTTTGAGCTGTTGTTCGGAAGGAAAGTCCAGGGACTCCTGAATAACCTCTGAGAATACTGGGTGGGCAAATGCAACTCCGAGGAAACCCCGGTGGTCACATATGTCTTGGAAACGATAGAAGCACTAATGGGACTACCTCACCAACATTTACACTGTGCCCAAGCTAGACGGAAAGCCTATTATGACCGACAGGCCCAAGCCAGAGTTTCACATGGGTCAGCAAGTTGTAGCTTTGCGCCCAGTGAAGCAGAATAAATTTCAAACCGCATGGGAATGGCCCTACCCAGTCATTGATAGGGAGAAACCATGTAAGTGATCGCCCGAGGGGCCAAACAGCAGGACCTACCATGTGAATGCCCTGAAAGCCTACCACCCCCGAGAGGAAGTGGCTCTGGCCATATGCACCCTGGCGGGAGACCACCCAGAGGAGCAGGACATCCCTGATCTCTTGGCCGATGCTCAGTCACCGGGTTGCCGTGATTCTCTAGGTCCCCATCTAGATTCGACCCAACAGGGACAGATTAGGGACATAGTACATAAGTGGCCTCATCTGTTTTCCCCACTGCCAGGACTCACTTCCCTGACCCAGCATCAAGTTCACAGCACCGAGCAAGGGGCACTCCGCCAACCCGCTTACCAGGTCCTGGAGGCTGTTAAGAAAGGCATGCTTCAGGAGCTGCAAGAAATGTTAGCTATGGGGGTCATTGAACCGTCCGCCAGTCCTTGGGCTCCCTGATGGTCCTGGTGCCCAAGAAAGATGGAACTACCAGGTTCTAGGTGGATTATCGGAGGCTCAATGACAGGACTGTCACAGACGCCTATCCCATGCCCCAGGTAGACCAGTTGCTCGACAAGCTCACTGGAGCTGGCGTTGTCTCTACCTTCAATATTAGTTGAGGGTACTGGCAGATCCAGCTTAACCCTGAGGCGGTAGCCAAATCGGCCTTCATCACCCCCTTTGGCCTCTACCAATTCAAGGTGATGCCATTCGGGATGAAGAACGCCCCGGCTACCTTTCAGAGGTTAGTGGATCATCTGCTAGGAGGGGCACAGGAATTTGCCTGTGCCTACCTGGATGACATTATTATCTTCAGCGATACCTGAGAAGAACACGTCCTACACTAAGAAGCTATCCTAGGGAGGATTACCTGTGCAGGACTCGCCTTCAGGCCCGACAAGTGCCAGATAGGAATGGGGGAGGTCCAATACTTACGGCATCGGGCGGGGAGTGGACAACAGCAGCCCGAAACAGCCAAAATCACAGCCATTCTAGACTGGCCTACTCCCAGAACCAAGAAACAGGTTTTGGCTTTCTTGGGGATGGCCGGATATAACAGGAAATTTGTTCCCCAGCACAGCACCCTGGCCAAACCCCTCACGGACCTGACCAAAAAAGCCTTAACCCGCAATGTGGAATGGTCAGGCCCTCAAGGAGGCTTTGGGGCGGGAACCAGTGCTGACAGTGCCAGATTTTAACAAAACTTTCTTGGTTCACACAGATGCCTTCGACTGTGGACAAGGGGCAGTACTGAACCAGGTGAACCAGGCCGGAGAAAAACATCCTGTTGCCTACCTGAGTCGGAACTTACTACCCAGGGAAGTGGCCTACGCGGAGGTGGAGAAGGAGTGCCTTGCGCTGGTATGGTACACTGAAAGAGTTTGAACCATACCTGTATGGCCACGAGTTCACCGTCCTTACGGATCTCGATCCCCTGGTGTGGCTTAATGGGGTTTCAGGGGACAATGGACGACTACTGTGATGGAGCCTGGCCCTACAACCTTTTAACTTTTCCATTAAGTACCGGTCTGGCCGGGAGGACCGGAATGCCAATGGCCTTTCCCAGCAGGAGGATGCTTAACCAACCCCCCATGGATGTGGACTAAAAAGGGGGAGTAATGTAATGGATTGTAGGCCATTACTGGAGGACATTTATGGACCTACAGAATTTCGGACCATTTTAGAGAACTATTGAGAAACTTGGTACATTATGCCCAGCAGACAGCTTCCCCCAAAGAGACTGAATTCACAGATTTCCAATTTCCAACTGTATTCATTAGCTAGTGCTCTTAGGAGACAAAT
This sequence comes from Rhinophrynus dorsalis, assembly GCA_037306005.1. NCBI lineage: Eukaryota > Metazoa > Chordata > Amphibia > Anura > Rhinophrynidae > Rhinophrynus > Rhinophrynus dorsalis. The sequence goes on along the minus strand of CM074720.1, from coordinate 199,530,998 downwards.
GACACCCCATTGGTATGAACTGACCTACCTTAGGGGGTGCTCGAAGTACAAAACTACACCTACTACAACCTCTGATTTTTTTTTTTTTCTCAAACCTGACTTGCCTGTACGAAAATGGGTATCCAATATTAAGGTAAGAGAACATTTGGGAAACAGTGATCACAACATGGTTACATTTGAGATCAGTCTGGCAAAGCAAAACTGTATAGGTTCAACCAAAACTCTTAATTTTAAAAAAGCTAACTTCAAATTGTTAAGGGCTTCAATGCAACACATAGACTGGGATATTTTATTTAAAGGCAAAAATAGTGAGGGAAAAATGGTCAGAATTCAAATTTAGGTTGCAGAAATGTACCCAACAGTATATACCAATGAGGAACAAATACAAAAGAAGTCACAGCCAATGTGGTTAACTACACATGTAAAAAAGGAAATGGCAAGAAAAAATGCATTCAAATTATTTAAGTCTGAAGGAACTGAACAATCTTTCTAAAAATACAGGGAGTGCAACAAAGATTGCAAAAAGGCAATTAGAGTAGCAAAAATAGATAATGAAACTCGAATTGCAAGGGAAAGCAAGACTAATACAAAAAAGTTTTTCAAACATATAAATAGCAAAAAACTTAAGAGGGAATGCATTAGACCATTCAAAAATGAGATGGGTGAGTTGGTTAGTGAGGATAAGGAAAAGGTCGATGTTTTAAACACTTTCTTTGCATCAGTATATACAAGGGAGCAAGGAATGGTAGAAGAGCCTCCTCAAGTAACAAATAAAAACAATACAATTAACAGATATTGGGTTAACTCAAGAAGATGTCAGGGGAAGACTGAACAAAATTAAGACCGACAAAGCACCGGGTCCTGATGGTATACATCCAAGAGTTCTTATGGAACTTAGTGCAGTGTTAGCTAAACCTCTATATTTACTTTTTAAAGATTCTATTACCACAGGCTCAGTGCCACAGGATTGGCAAAGAGCTAACATAGTGCCTCTATTTAAGAAGGGAACTAAAACAGAACCTGGGAATTAAAGACCAGTGAGTTTGACCTCTGTAGTGGGAAAATTGCTAGAAGGGATAAGGGACTATATTCAGGATTACAACTCAAAAAATAAAATCATTAGCACTCATCAACATGGTTTTATGAAGAATAGATCATGCCAAACTAATCTTTTCAGCTTCTATGAGGAGGTAAGCAGCAACCTTGACAATGGCAAGGCAGTAGATGTAGTATATCTAGACTTTGCAAAGGCATTTGATACAGTGCCACACGGAAGGCTGGTGTATAAAATAAGGAAATTGGGGCTAGGAGATAACCTTTGCAATTGGATACAAAACTGTCTGATGGATAGGGAACAATGTGTGGTTGTAAATGGAAAATTCTCCAGTACAGTTAAAGTGGAGAGTGGAGTACCTCAGGGTTCAGTATTAGGTCCGCTGCTTTTTAACATGTTTATAAATGACCTGGAAATAGATATAGAAAGCAAAAAAATCAATATTTGCAGATGATATTAAATTATACAAGGTCATTAATTCAGAACAGGATATTTTCTCTCTACAGAGGGACTTAAATACAATGTCAGATCGGGCAAACATATGGAATATGAAGTTTAATGTGGGGAAGTGTAAAGTCATGCATTTGTGAGGCAACAATCCCAAGGCTACTTATGAACTTAATGGACTCATTTTAGGGGACTCATTGCTAGAGAAAGATCTGGGTATCCTTGTCAACTACAAACATGGAAACAGTGACCAGTGTCAAACAACAGTAGCAAAGGCAAACAAAATCCTGTCTTGCATAGAAAGAGGCATTGAAGCAAGAGTGGATAACATTATTTTGCCATTATACAAATCATTGGTAAGACCTCACCTTGAGTATGCAGTACAATTTTGGGCACCGGTTCTGAAAAAGAGAGGGTACAGCGGAGAGCAACAAAATTAATTAAGGGAATGGAGGACTTGACATATGAGGAACGACTAAACAAACTTTGTTTATTTACTCTAGAGAAAAGACGACTAAGAGGAGACCTTATCACATTGTACAAGTATATGAGAGGTCAATACAAGGATCTCTGCGGTGAGCTATTTATTCCAAGGTTTGACCAGGTGACCAGGGGACACCCCTTCAGATTAGAGGAAAGGAGGTTTAAACTTCAGCAGAGGAAGGGCTTTTTTACGGTAAGGTCTGTTAAATTGTGGAATTCATTGCCCAGGGAGGAGGTTATGGCAGATACAATGGATACATTTAAGAGAAGATCAGATACATTTATTTCAAAAGGGAACATACAGAGTTATACTGTTTATCAGTAGGCTGACCAGGAAGGTCTGATAAAGGCTAATTTAATTGGTAGCATGAAAGCTATAAAATTCTCAGTTACTGGGGTATGAGGAGAAGGTTGAACTTGATGGACTTGTGTCTTTATTCAACCTAATTTATTATGTTAACTTCAGAAGTGAAGAAAAGGTAGATAAACCATACCATTTTGGAAAGAAGATAACCTACAGCATCTAATGAGGGGGTCACTTGCCTTCTTACCCCAATCCTGGCGTGCATAAATGTTTCCAGAAGGAGCTGATATAGGAAAAAAATTGAGGTGTTTTTTTTTACATTTCTGTCCCTTCAGATGTAGTGAAATCTGTGAAAACTATGGGATTTCCAATTGTATTTATTAGCTAGTGTTCTTAAAAGAAGAATGGCACCCCATTAGTATGAGTTGACATACTGTAGGGGGTGCTAGAAGTACAAAACTACTACTGCTACAACCTCCGATTTCTCTAACATTTTCTCAAACATTCTTGCGTGTATGAAAATATTTATAACAGCTATAGAAGTAAAGAAAAGGTAGAGAAACCATACCATTTTGGAAAGAAGATAACCTGCCACATCTAATGAGGGGTCACTTGCCTTTCTACCCCTAAGTTAGTGTGCACTACTATTTACAGAATGTGGTGCTACAGAAAAAAAAAATATTTTTTTTACAAATCAGTCACTTCAAAGATACGAAAATGGTTCAACACCATGGGATTTCCTAGGATGACCTCCTGCCGCCTAAGAAAAATGGTACCCCACTGCTGTGGGTTGACATACAATACTGGGTGCCAGGAGCGTGGCTACCAGTGGAACAAGGATGGGGAAGCAAACAGTGTATGTATGATTCTATGGCTATCAGTGGTCAGTCAGTGTACGTGAGGACCTTTGACTGCCAGTGAAACTAGGTAGGGGGGAGGGACAAGGGGTTGTGCAGTGTATGTGAGTATATCTACCAGTGGGCAGAAAGCAAGTATGGCAGTGGGGGGGGGGGAGGTAAGATAGTACATATGGGGGATCTGTGACTACCACTGTGCACTGTAAGTCCCCCACATACACTGTTTGATTCCCAGCCTGAATCCAGTGAGTACTGGCACTTGGGTCTACCAGTAGGCAGTGGAACCAGGCTGGTGGGGTCAGGCTGTGGGAAAGGGACTGCCAGTGGGCTGTGGAACTAGGCTGGTGGGTAGTGTACGGGGGGAGGGGGGATTGGAGGCATTTTGTGTGCATGCCACAGGGGTGTCCGATGCATTGCAAAGCAATGCATTGGAACCCCTGTGGCACACAGAGGGTTCATTTTTTTTTTTTAATATATTATTCTTTATTCATAGCTTGCCAAAAAAAAACTCCTGTTTGTGCCACAGGAGGGGGTCTGCAATGAACCCCCTCCCCTGTGGCATACACAGGGTTAATTTTTTATTTTTTTATAGACCTCATTGGGGGGCTTCAGGACCCTTCCTGATGTCCACCAATGAGGTCTTAGTAAAAAAAAAAAAAATGTCCCAAAAGAATTGACCCTGTGAGTGCCACAGGGGTCTCCAGCGTATTGCAAAGCAATGTTCTGCAGACCCCTGCGGCACTCAGTTTTGGGTTTTTTTTTTAATTATATTTTACTTTTTACTATTAGAGATTGTGGGGGGGGGAATCAGGACCTTTCCCGATGTCCCCCCAACAATGATTACAGGTTAGTGAAAAATAGCCGTGTGTGTGTGCCACAGGAGGGGCAGTCTGCAGTAAACCCCCTCCCCTGTGGCACACACAGGGTTAATTTTATTTTTTTCATTTATTTTTATAGACCTCATTGGGGGGCTTCAGGACCCTTCCTGATGTCCCCCAATGAGTTCTTGGTAACCCCTGCAGCATTTTTTTTTTAAATTTTTTCTTTAAATTATTATCAGACCTTGTGGGGGGATATCAGGAACCCTCCTGACATCCCCCCAACAAACTCTGATTATAAAATACTGAAAATATTCCTGTGTGTGCTACAGGAGGGGGTCCTTCAATTAAACCCCTCCCCTGTGGCACACATAGGGTTTTTTTTTTTGTCCTTTTTTTTTATAGACCTAACTAGTTGAACAGCCTGTTACACGGGCCACAGTGCCACTGACACCCGGTCGCGGGGCAGTTACGCGCAGTAGAGACTGCCCGCGCCACGGCTGATACAGAGCTGGACGCTCATTCGGAGCGCCCAGCACTGTATCAGCCGTGGTGCGGGCAGTCTCTACTGCGCATGACTGCAGCACGCGCAGCAGTGTGTACTGCGCATGTTGCGGCGTTACACACAATTTAGCGAATTATTATATAGGATTGGTGGGCTTCAGGACCCTTCCTGATGTCCCCCAATGAGGTCTTTGTAATAAAAATATGGGCTACAAGAATTGACCCTGTGAGTGCCACGGGGTCTCCTGCGCATTGCAAAGCACAGCTGTCCAAACGTGTACGTTGTACCCACTTGGTACTCTAGGGGTTAAAAAAAAAAAAAAAAAAAAAAGCTAAAAACTAATAGTGTCTCCTGCCCATCCTTTCACAAGGCAGGGGAGGGTTGAGATGCAGGAGGATCAGGGTGTCTCCACCCACAAGACTGTTTTGAGATGTATTCTGCCCTCCAACAGGAGGGACTCAACCCCATGCAGCCTGTGTTCCACATAGGACGTAAGAGAAATAAAAGTTACAAAAGTTGCTACAAACAAAGGAAATGTGTGAAGCACCACTGGCAATAAAGAATTGATCCTAAAATCCCATACAAATAATGTGGCAAAGAATGTCTAGAGCCAGTGCAATAGTTAAAATTCACTGATACAACAAAGGACAGAAGGTAGACACTTATATGGCTGCTCTTATCTAACAAGCCCATCTAGAAAAGTACAATGGAAGCACCTGAACCACAAAGAAATGTGACTGCAAAAAAAGAAACAGGGACATACTCTCAGGAATGGTGCACTTATGGAAGGGATTAATAAATCTGCTTCATTCTTCAGGCTCCTTTGCAAGTGAATAAGCTTCAGAGGAAGCTATGAGGTGAAAAAAAGCTGATAAAACAAACCATCTTCCACATACACCTGAAATACTGAGCCAGGAATAGGAGCCCTCCTAATGGGGATTATATAGCCTAATAATAGCAGCAGAAAATAAAAAGAAGGTTAAACTAAGAGCATTGTCTTTGCTTCCTCGTGTAACAAAGTCATTTAAATGGAGCATACGATGCAGGTGTAAAGTTGATACGGGAGGGAGTCTCTGATTCAGATCTTTTTGTTTAAACCCCATGGTTCCTGTGTTCCACATAGAAAAAGGATTTATCTGCAAGTACACAAAAATCCCCTTTTTCCGACAAAATTACCTGTGTAGTATATATTAAATTTGCTTCAGCAACAGTGAAGGAATATCCACTTATAAATGTTATTGTGGGAGCCATGCAGCCTCTCTCCTGTTAGACTAGACAATTTATATTTGTGAGGAAATGGCCAAGGTTACAAGGCTATATAGCAGTTGATCAACCACTAGTCTATATTCTTTATCACCTATCACCTATACAAAATACATCCTCTAATTAGCATTCTCAGTTATAATCTTTACTGCAACATTCAATACTGGAACTAGGAATTAACCTAGAGTACTGCTACTATTTTCTCAACCAAGAATAGCTATTTCATCCACTATTTTGTTAATTACATTTGTCAGTTTTTGAGTATTAAACGTCTTACAGATAATAGCAATACTGTGAACTACAATACACCAACAATCATGAAAGAATACACTAATTTTATTTGCTGTTGCTGTAACAATGTTAACTTCCATTGTCAAAAATATTTATTATTAAGATCAAATACAATTTTGATTTTATCTGTACATTTAATAAACTTTTTTTCATACTTTTTGGATTCTCAGTCACCATCCTTCATGTCACAGGTTTCAATAACGACAGTCACAGCTCATTTCAGTTAATCCTCCGACACAATTGTATTGTATTAAATATATTCAGTTGCCTGTCACAGTTTGGCCGAACTGCTCTAACACTCTGTTGTTGTATACTAGCTGCCTTTCCTTCCCTGTGTCAGGTGATGATTAACCCCTGAAGGACCAGATGATGTGCTATGACAGTCAGGGTCCTTATATCCTTAAGGACCGGTGACTGTCATAGCACATCACATACTTTTTACTTACAGCGCTTTCCCGGGAGTGCTGTAAGTAAAAACAGGGCCTGGACTGGAGCGCTCTCTCTTAGGCCCCAAAGCAGCGCACCGGTACACGTAACAGGTCACATGTAACGGTACTTCGGCAAGGATCAAAGCGGTCCTTAAGGGAAGGTAACTTCCCTGGACCACTGGTCCTTAAGGGGTTAATTAATTGCTTTTACCTGTTTCCATGGTTACTCACTTGACTTATCAGCCAATCCCTTCCAGACTATTTAAATCAGCTAGGCTAATTTCCTCCTTGCCCTTATGTTGTTTATGGCTGCAAGTGTGTCTCATGTGTTCCTTGTTATCTGTGCATGACCTGGCTTCCTCTTACGTCCCTTCTGGCTCCTGACTTGTCCCTGACATTGCGGACCTCCATATTACCGACCCTGGCTTGTCTTTTGGTTTACTCTCCTGATCACAATTTTGCTTTGGTTATTTCAATAAAGGTGTTTTGCACTTAACAGTCTGTTTCCTGGTCCCTAACATTGCCTTCTTTATAGTATGCCATTTTTGAACTTGTTGAATGAAAGGGCTCACATTGCATTACAGTCTCTAATATTAATGAATTTATGTGTTTTTGCAAATGTGCACTTTACTTTGTTGCAGGATATACCTTCTCGCATTCACTGTTTTCTACTTATATATAGCAGATTTGTTCGGTATGTCACGGCTGCTTTGATAAAGTAATGTACAGAAGTTTTAGGCTGGTGTGAAAAAATGCTGTAAAATACGAATGCTTTCAAAAATGCATTGACAAAATGTATATTGAGTAAACAGAAGAAAATTCTAAATCAAATCAATATTCGGTGTGAGCACCCTTTGCCTTCAAAACTGTAACAATTCTTCTAGGCACACGTGCACAGTTTTTTAAGGAACTTGGAAGGTACGTTGGTCCAAACATCTTGGAGAACTAAACACAGTTCTTCTGTGGATTTAGGCAGTCTCTGTTGCTTCTCTCTCTTCGTGTAACCCCAGATAGATTTGATGATGTTGAGATCAGGACTCTGTGGGGGCCATACCATCTCTTCCAGGACTCCTTGTTCTTCTATATGCTGAAGATATTTTGTAATGACTTTGGCTGTATGTTTGGGGTCGTTATCTTGCTGCAGAATACATTTGGGGACAATCAGATGCCTCCTTGATGGTATTGCATGTTGGATACGTATCTGCTTGTACTTTTCAGCATTGAGGATACCATTAATTCTGACCAAATCCCCAACTCTTTTTGCAGAAATGCACCCCCAAACTTGCAAGGAACCTCCACCATGCTTCACTGTTGCCTGCAGGCACTCATTCTTGCACCATTCTGCAGCCCTTCGGCAAACAAACTGCCTTCTGCAGCAGGTAAATATTTTAAATTTTGACTCATCGGTCCAGAGCACCTGCTACCACTTTTCTGCACCCAAGTTCCTGCATTTTCATGCATAATTGAGTCGCTTGGCCTTGTTTCCACATCGGGGGTGTGGCTTTTTGGGCGCAAGTCTTTCCTGAAGACCACATCTAACCAGATGTCTCTGGACAGTAGATGGGTATATCATCAAGCTGATGGCACTGCTGGGCATCTTTCAATTGCAAAGGGTAGTAAGCAAGATGTCTCTTTCATCTGCTGCACTAAGTTTACTCAGCCAAGCAATGAGTCTACCATCCTCAACTTTGCCCGTTTCTTTGTGCTTCTTCAAAAGAGCTTGGACATCTGGAAACCCCTGTCTGATTTGAAATTTCTGCCTGGAAGTGACCTTGCTGATGCTGTATAACTACTACCTTGTCGTGTTGCTGTGCTTAGTCTTGCCATAGTGTATGACTTTTGACATTAAACAGTCTTCAGCAAACTCACCTTGTTAGCCGATTTTGGCTCTATAAGAAAGGCATAATGTAACTTATTTCAAGGTCCTTCTGAACATAAAACAAATTATTATTATTAATGGGTCAAATTTTTCTTTAAAATATTCACCCAGCAATTTACACCATCTTTATAAAATAAAATATAAAGTTGTTTTAAGGGTTAGTAATGCCCACAATAAAGTTTATTTTATATGGTAGATTTTACAAAAAATAAAGTATTTGGAGAAATTCCTATCTCTCAAACCTTTATGGTTTGAGAGATCTCCTCCACTAAAGTTCCCTTTCTCCTGCTGTCAGCTGTAAAGCTGACAGGAGGAGATCCACGTAGGCCGACACAAGGAGGCTCCGCAGCAGAGCCGCAGTATCGATTATGGAAAATAATTATTTCATTGGAACAGTCTATAAAGCGTGCTTGCAAACCAGGCACACTTTGTAGACCTTTCCAATGAAGCAATTCTTTTCCAATAATGCAATTTTGCCGCTGCTGTAGAGCCGCCGGCTGATTCCCAGACCAGGATCTCCTGCTCTCATAAGAAAAAACCTAAATCAAATCAATATTTGACATGACCACTCTTTGCCTTCAAAACAGCATCAATTCTTCTAGGTATACTTGCACACAGTTTTTAAGGAACTCAGCAGGTAGGTTGTTCCACACATCTTGGAGAACTAACCACAGTTGCTTTGCTCTCTTCATGTAATCCCAGACAAACTCAATGAAGTTGAGATCAGGGCTCTGTGGGGGCCATATCATCACTTCCAGGACTCAGTTTTGGTTTTTACACTGAAGATAGTTTGTAATGATTATTAACATGTCTACTTACAAGATTTTTATACCTGCCTAAAACTTTTGCACAGTATTGTACTTTAAATATACACAACTGATTTAATACATTTTTTATTTTGCCTTAGCATATAAAACCTAGTTTGTGTAAATCTCAAATGTAAATAAATATATATATATATATATATATATATATATATATATATATATATATATTTTTTTTATGCAAGGTGTACAAATATTTGGGGATTTGCTGTATACACTTTACTTAGGTATAACTGAACAGCACTGCACAAAAGTTTGTTACATGAAAAAAAAAAAAAAAAAAAAAGCTGCACACAGGAATTATACATTTCCTGATCAGGAACAAAAATGAACATATTTTGGTGTCAGATTAAAAATAAAAAAAGCTGTAATGCCCACATTCTATTTACATTCTTCCAAGCAAAAGATTGCAGTTGTTTTAAATGTGCATTCCCAGTCTTTTCTTTATTTAAGTAACACTGCAACAACTTGACATTCAGGGGAAAACTCTAACATGAGACTTGGCTGCCACTGAGGAAAGTGTGTAATTTCTCATATTAATGGATATTGGGAAATGAACAGGCAGCTGAACGCCTACATAGGGCTGGCCTCTGCCACTGTGTATGCTTATGAATGGGGCAAGGAACCTTGTGCCATTCAGAATAATACATACAGGCCTATTTGCATCTCCATTCTTAAAGTAGAAGCATGAATAGGCATGCATGTATGTATTCTAATGAATTGAGATGATTTGTCACTGTCTCTATGAGTTGCAAAGCTTTTAAAGGCAATCACATGGTGGACAAAATAGCTGTAGCCCTCACCTCTGCAAAACAAACCACCAGAGACAGAATACATCCTCCAACAATGGTACATATATTTGAATCATGTGACTAAACTGTCTCTTGCTGGCCTCCTAAGGTAGTAAATACAGGCCATCCACTAACATCCCCTCCATCTCTCACATATAGGGTTAACTCATGACTCAATTTCTAATCAATCAGGTCAAATATCAACTAAGGAATACTTCAAATACACTACTCCATTCTGCAGCTAGTGCATTACCTTTCTTCTATATGCATTTCCTCACCAGCAAAGAAAGGAAGGAACTATTTCTTATGCAAGAGATACTGGATGCCATATCCTCTTTGCACAGTTTAGAGCAGGAAACTTTTTCCAGCAAAGTTTGTGGAGGAGCTGTCCCCTTAAAAGTACACTAAACACTAACCCCTTTGAGCTTTGTGGTCCCCAATCCTTAAATCAATTTAGGACCAATGTGTGTTAAACATATTGCGAACCAATGCATTGTGCACCCCTCTAGCCATCAAGGATCTGAGGAGGCCAAGACTTTGGTCCAACTGAACCAAAGAAGTCCTTCCTATCACCCAATTTCCTTTATGGGGGATGTTGAATCCTGTCAAAAATAAGAACCATCACATTTAAGTAATAAGTTAATATCTTGACCACATGGGCTTTATCCATTAGGCCCATTCAGTAATGACAAGGTGGGAATAGGCCTTGCAAAAATGCTTTATATGATGCACATTTTACTTAAAGCATTGCACCACATCCAACAGGTGTAGATCCTTCTTGTTTTTAAAGGAAGGACCAGCACTAAAAGGCAGCAGAAGGGAGTTCTCGATCTCATGATTGATGTGAAAATCTGAAATAACATTGGGTAAAAATTCTTCAGAAGTATTAAGTACTGCCTTTCCCTATGGAAAAGCAGGAAAATAGGATTTTAGGAACACCGGTTTCATGGGGGTTGATCTTCCTTTGGAAGGCAGAACACATGATGAAGAAAAAAAAAAAACACGGTCTTGAGGGTGGAGCCTTCCCTTCTACAGGCCAATCCTTCCAAACTTCAGTTTTATGATGTGATAGAACCACACCAAGTATGGACAGCTAGAGAAGAAAGCTTCTGAGAAAATACCCTAGAAGGACTCCCACGCCCTGACAGGCGAGACCAACAAATGTTCCTTTCTCTGGGTGGGAGACCTGTGTTCCATACGGACTAAGAGAAAAGGATTTAACAGGCAAGACTAAAATCGTTTTTTCTCTATGGAACACAGGTACCATAGGGAAATACCAACAGTAGGCTCCCAGAGGTGGGAAGGAGGAGAAAGGACCTCACACCTGTACCCATGATACTGCAATTCCCTAGGACTATCCGGAATTGGAGCAGCCCAAACAAAGTGTCAATGGACACTGAAAAAGTTGCACAGCATACAAAAACAAGAGCCAACCAGGATCAAACAGTTGAACAACAGTGAGGCAGAGGAAACAGATCTTTAGACTGCTTGAAGGACCTTCCTTCCATAGCCAGAACATCCACACGATAGTGCTTAGTAAAGGTATGCAAGGAGGACCAAGTCGCAGCCTTGAACAATTGCTCAGCTGAGGCTTAATTCTTGTAGGAGGCCCAGATAGACCTGGTGGAATGTGCTGTAACTAGGAAGGGAAGAGGTTTCTTCCAGAGTTTGTAAACCCTACAAATGGTAGACTTGATCCAAGAGGCAATGGAGACCTCAGAGGCAGCTGACCAGCCCTGGAACATTCAGGAATGACATAAGTAATCAGTCTTACTAAAAGACTGTACATAGAACTTAAGGCAGCTCATCACAAGTAGAGAACACACTCTTCTATTTCAGACTTGGGGTCTGGGCAAAATGAAGGCACAACAATCTCCTGATTGGTGTGGAACTCTGAAACCACCTCAGGATGAAATTCCAGAGAGTTACGAAGAACAGCCTTGTCCTTGTGGAAAAAGCAGGAAAAGCAGTGTGAAAGACAAAAGCTGCCACTCAGCAACCCTACAGACTGAGACCACAGCCAGAAGAAAGACCATCTTCCACCACAATAGACATAAAGGAATGGTTGCAAGGGACTCAAAAGGAGGCCATCGCAGAACTCCCAGAACTAAGTTACGGTCCCACAGAGGCACGGGAGCCTTGTAGTCAGGGAATGCATGAATTACCCCCTGATGAACACCTTGACATCAGGGATAATTGCAATACACTTCTGGAAAAAACATAGAAAGAGCAGATATCTGAACCCTCAAGAAACTCAAACTGAGTCCTTTGTTCACACCATTCTTAAGAAAGGACAGAACCTTCAGAAGGTTGAAGTCCTGTGAAGACAGGTCCCTGTATGCTCTCCAGGAATGAAAAATGAACCAAACCCTATAGTAGGCTTTAGAGGAAACAGGCTTCCTAGCCTGGATGAAATTAGTAGAAATTACCTCAGGAGAGGAACCCTTCCTTCCTTCATCAAAGCCTGCTTCTCCATGTCCTCTTTCAAAAGGTAGCCCTGAGGAAGAAGGAGGGTATGGGTGTGTACCAGCTTACCTTTGTTTCAGCGCCGACGCTTCAGCCACGCTCGGCATCATTCCATGCGTCATCTGCAGGCGCGAGGCTTCAGAGTGAAGCAGGCCTCTGTTTTATGCCATGCTTCCTGTAGTCTCCTCCTACCTACTTCCTTCCTCTGAGCCTGCCCCTCCTACCTACTTCCTAAGTCCTGACTCAGTTGCCCTTGTGTTGTTGTACAAACAGTTCTGTTTAGTTTGGGCTCTGTGTATGACCTGGGTTGTCTGACTATCCAATCTGGTGCTGACCTGTGGCTCTGTCTGACTATTCTCCTGCCCGCTCCTTGTGTATAGTAGACACCCAATCTGGTGCAGACCTGTGGCTCTGGTTGACTACCCGATTTGTGTATTACCCGGCTTGTCTGACTATCCGATCTGGTGCTGACCTGTGGCTCTGTCTGACTATTCTACTGCTTGCTCCCATTGTGTAGTAGACACCCAATCTGGTGCAGACCTGCAGCTCTGGTTAAGACATTACTCCCTGACTGCAGGCATGAGTCAGGATCACTCTGGTGCCTCTGAGAAAGGAGACGGCCGTCTCCTTACTGACTGCAGGCTTGAGTCAGTACTTCTCCCTTACTGTATCATCTTTAGGGAGATCCCTAGATCTACCTGCTGACTGTAGGCGTGAGTCAGTCTCTTACTGGGATTCCTGCTGGGCCTTTGTTATATAGACACTCCAGAGGATCTGCCGGTCTCTTTAAGAGCGTTCCAACTTTTGGCACACTCCTATTCCTGATAGTGTCGTTGGCCATCAGAAGGACCTCTACTCATTGTTCTGCGATTTACCTACTCATTGTTCTGTGACTGTTACTGTATTTATATTTATTCAATAAAGATTGTTTTACTATACCGTAACAGGATGACAGTGGAAACGGATCCCAAATGGAAAGACTCACCAGTTTCACTAGCCATGCCTTCTTGGTACACTAAGGAGCAACCAAATCACAGTAGCACCGTCCATCCCAATCTTCAGGAGCACCCTGGAAAGGAGGGGAATTGGAGGAAAGGCATAATCAACGTGGAAGCACCATGGAATCGCGTCTGTGACAAAGGCCAGAGGATCCCCACCACCCAACGGTAGAAAAACACAGGAACCTTCCTGTTGTCACTCATGGCCATTAGATCTATCTGTGGCAACCCCCACTGTTGCACAATCAGGTCGAACACTTCCACATGGAGTTCCCACTTTCTCGGATCTACATTCTGGCGACCTAGACAGTCTGCCAGAATGTTTTCTACCCCGGATTGTGAATGGTGAAGATGGCCAGAACATGGGCTTCTACCCAGCCCAGAACTTACCTCACTGTGAACCAGGCTGTGGTGCTTTGAGTGCCTCCGACTGATTATGTAAGCTAAGACTGTGGTGTTGTCCGACTGGACTTGAACTGGATGGCCTTTACCCGAGAAGTCCAGTTCAACAGAGCGAGATGATCGCCCTGAGATCCAGAACATCGATGGACTGAAGAGATTCCTCCACAGTTCTTCTGCCCTAGATCTCCAGTTACCCAGCCACTCAGGCTGGCATCCTTTGTGTGCATAGTCCATTCCTGGATCAAAAATGGCTTCCCAAGGCCCAGGCTGCATCGTTGCAACCACCACTGCAGATCCCATCTGGAGTCCAGATAGGGAGAGCTGCTAATCCAGGAGATCCAGAAGTGGCACAGGAATCTGGATGAGAAGTCTCTGTAGTTCCCCAGTGTGCACCTGAGAATAAGATAGACACTAGGCCGCCCAAAACCCTCATGTACTCCCTGACAGAGGCCGAGGGACACTCCAGAGCTTGGGACACATCCTGCATGATCTGGCAAGAATACCTTCCCTAGCCAAGTGTCAAACCTCAGTCCCAGGAACACCAGCTCCTGGGAAGGCACTGGAGAGTACTTCAACATGTTCAGAATCCATCCATGGTGGACCAGGACTTGAGCACATTCTTGGACCTGCTGAGCAAAATTCCTCCAAAGGAGCCTTAAAGCAAAAGATCATCCAGATAAGAGCTCATATGAATGCCCCGGGTGTGAATAAAGGCTGACAAGGCACCCATGAATTTGGTAAACATCTGAGGCCAGGCCGAAAGGCACAGCAGTGAAATGGTAGTTATCCAAGTCAAAGGCAAAACGCAAATAGTGTTATACATCATGATCCACCTGGTAAGTTAAGTACACATTCTGAAGGTCTAGGGACACCAAATACTCCCCATGCATATTGCTGAGATGACAAAACTCAATCTTGAAGCGAGCAGTTTCCACATACATGTTGAAACACTTCAGGTCTAGGATGGGACAGCAGCCACCGTCCTCATTCTGAGCTACAAACAGGTTAGACCAAAAACTTGAACCTTGCTCTTGGAGAGGTAATGGAGCCAGAACATTATTGTCCAGCAGTGACTGCACCTCTTCCCGGAACACCTGCAGTTTGGCTGGAGCTGCAGGGACTCTGGACTGGAAAAAAAACGAAGAGGAGGAAGGGACTTTAAGCCTATTCTGTACCCTTCTGAGGTCACCCGCAAAACCCACTGGTCCGTGATAGAGTTTTCCCAGAAGTCCAGAAAAAGGTGAAGTCGCCAGCCAACAGGACCTGCGGACCAGAATTCTGCTAGTTATGCTGAAGCTGGATTGACAGACTTAGGCCTTGAAGCTTTTCGCTTGGGCTGCTACTGCTGTCCGGGATTGGTCGTGAGGGGGGGTTTGTGCTGATTGGAGGCCTCCAAAGCATGCAGCATTTGCGCTTCCACTTGGCGAAGACAAAAGAGACACAGTTTCCTTGCCATAGTAGGGCACTTGGTGGACATCTGGAGGCAAAAAGGTGCTCTTGCCCCAGTCACATCCCGGATGTTCTGCTTTAGCTCAGGTCCAAATAGAGACTTTCCCTGAATGGGTAAAGAAACCAGAGACTTCTTGGAGGATTAGTCTGCAGAGCAAATCTTAACCCACAAAATGTGATGCACAGTCAGAGAAAGCAGAGGTTTGGCAGACAAACTGGCCTCCATCACGCTGGCTAAAAAAGCCAACAGCTGGGAGGTCAGCTTCCATCATCTGTTTTCCCCAGAGAGCAGCAGCTCTGTTGGCCCAGGCAGAGGCAAAATTAGGACTCGACGCAGCCCCAGTAGCTTCAAAATTCAACCAGAGGAAATAATCAAGTTTCTTATCTGCCACATCTTTATGTACTGCAGCATCCAGCAACGGCAGAGCAGTGGACTTGGCTAGCCTGGAAATTGGGGATCCACAGTAGAAGGAGAGGCCCACTGCACCAAAGCTGTCTCAGAAAATGAGTCCAGCTTAGAAAACCTCTTAGACATGGACAACCTCTTATCTGGTGTCTTACACTCATCCAGAAGAATCTAATCAAGAGTGGTATTATGGGAAAATACAGTAGAAGATTTCCTACGCCTCTGGAAAACATCTGAAGAGGATGGACCCTCATCAGGGGTGTCAGAAACCTGAAGACTCCTCAAAA
This sequence comes from Rhinophrynus dorsalis, assembly GCA_037306005.1. Lineage (NCBI taxonomy): Eukaryota > Metazoa > Chordata > Amphibia > Anura > Rhinophrynidae > Rhinophrynus > Rhinophrynus dorsalis. Next base: position 199,515,046 of record CM074720.1, on the reverse strand, counting down.
CAGCTCTGATAAGCCCCTCAGCAGAGGGTCAGCCTCAAAAGAGTACCCATAGGAGTAGGAAGAATCCATATCTTCATATTACCCTTCCTCACGTTCATCCTCAGAAAAGTTCTCCTCACGGGAGGCCCCTATGAGCGCAGGTACACTGAGCCCTAGGGGTCACATACCTAAAACAGGTAGGGGGCTTCCAAGACTGAAGAACCCCTTGGATGGAGAGAGAAAATTGGGCCATAGTGGACAACAATGTCTTAACCCAAGTTGGCTCTTGTTCCCCAGACTAATAGTAAACCCAAGAGAAGCCAAGAAAGTTCTTATCTGGCAGGAAAATGGTTAATCTGCAGATGGAGAGCAAGCAAAGTCTGCCTTTCTGTAGGATAAGCAAGAGAGACGTGAAACAGCAACTGCAAAACAAGCAATCGGAAGAAAGACCGCAAAATGGGCATTCTGGGTAATATAACCCTTTGTTGCTGTTGTCTAGCAATGTGTCACGGTTTGTTTAGACTCTCAGACACAGAGTTAAGATAAAATCACAACTTTATTGAAAAGTTAATAAGAACCCTCACGGGTCCTGAACATGCATATATGATAGGTACAAAATAGTAGCTCATACAATGATACAGTATATTAGGCTCTACCGACCTTGCCAAATACCGGGTAAGGCAGCCTGGAGACTGGCACAATGAGAAGACATAGGCTCTACCGGCCTTACCAATATACCGGGCATGGCAGCCTGGAACTGGCAACACAGGATTAAAGGAGGCTCTACCGGCCTTGCTAATATACCGGGCAAGGCAGCCTGAAAATGGTTCAACAATATGAATGAGGCTCTACCGGCCTTGCCAATATACCGGGCAAGGCAGCCTAACAATGACTGAGTAAACAGCCCCACTAGTGCTGTAACGTAGGTAGCATCAGCAATAGATGGTAATGTGGAGCAAACCTGTATCACGTACTGGACAACCAGGGAGGCCCTACCGGTGCAAGTGGAGTAAACTGGTACCACGTACTGGACAACACCAAAGCCCTACCGGTGCTGTAATGGAGGCAGCTAGCAACCGGTGATATGGAGTAAACCAGTACCGCGTACTGGAGAACACGGAAGCCATACCGGTGCTGTAATGGAGGCAGCTAGCAACCGGTGATATGGAGTAAACCAGTACCGCGTACTGGACAACACGGAGGCCCAGCCTGGTAACGGAAGGCAACGTAAGGAGAATCCAGTAGTCAGAATGTCGCCCAGGCGACCAAGTCCAGAAGGAGAATGACAATCCGGGTCCAGGAGCAGGAACGACAGTCAGGCCAGAACAGGATACCGGATCAGGAACGGAAACAGGTACTACTCAGGAGTGACACTGGACGTCTGGGCAAGGACACTGACACTGGGTAACAGGGAGCTCAAGCGGCCCAGTAGACACAGGACCCATAGGCAGGTAACCACTGACATAGAAACACCACGAAAGGGCAACCAAAGGGTGCATGAGCCCAGTCTATATAGGCAATACTGGGCGGACTAATGACAGGCAGCCAATGGAGTGCACTACAACTGACTGACAGCAAAAGCCAGCAATCACGACACCATGATAGTACCCCCCTCTCAAAGACCCCCCCCCCCCCTTCTGGAAGAGGGACCTGGTTTCTGAGGGCACTTGGAATGAAAAATTCGCAGTAATTTGGGAGCATGAAGGTCCTTACTATCCACCCAGGATCGTTCCTCCGGACCATAACCCTTTCAATGTACCAAATACTGCAATTTTCCTCTAAGCCTGCGAGAATCAATGATACTCTGAACTTCGTACTCCTCCTGACCTTCTACCTCTATAGGCCCTGGCACCACAGGGTTAGTAGTATAACGGTTGCATACAAGAGGTTTGAGGAGAGATACATGGAACACATTATGAATGTGATTGGACGCAGGGATATACAAGGCATAAGAAACAGGGTTAATTTTACGGATCACTCTGTATGGACCAATAAACCGGTGAGCCATTTTATTAGACGGGACTTGTAACTTGAGGTTTCTGGAGGATAGCCATACCCTGTCCCCAACCTGGAAAGAGACCGCTGGCAGCCATCTATGATTAGCATGGTGCTGATGACGCTGAAAAGACTGACTGAATGCCCTTTGAACCTGTGCCCATGTGGAGCGGAGCTGCTCAATATGCTCATCCAGAGCTGGAATCTGTTGAGACTGAAATGAATCCGTGAGCAAGCACGGCTGGAACCCGTAGTTGATAAGAAACGGGGAGCTCCCGGATGAAGAGTTAACCGCACAGTTCCTGGTGAACTCTGCCCACGGCAACAGGTTGGCCCAGTTATCATGATGGTCAGTAACAAAACAGAGCAGGAACTGCTCCAGTCCCTGATTGGCACGCTCAGCGGCCCCATTGGTCTGGGGGTGGTATGCGGAAGAAAAGGACAATTGGATGCCCATCTGTTCTCAAAATGCTCTCCAAAATCTTGGCACGAACTGGCTCCCCAGGTCGGACACCAGAACTCTAGGTACCCCATGCAACCGGAATACCTCTTTAGCAAAAACCACAGCTAATTCTTTGGCAGAGGGAAGGCCACAGAGAGGCACGAAATGAGCCATTTTAGAAAACCTGTCAACCACCATAAGTATAAAGGAATACCCCCTAGACACTGGCAATTGTCCCATAAAATCGATGGAAACGTGAGACCAGGGACGTTCGTCATTAGGTACTTGTTGGAGTAGGCCCACAGGGAGGTGTCTAGGGGTCTTGGCACGAGCACAGGTGGCACAGGCATTGGTAAATGCAGCACAGTCAGCCCTCAAAGAGGGCCACCAGAAAACTTGTGAGAGTGACCATATTAATTGATCCCTACAAATATGCCCAGCAGCTTTAGAGGAGTGGTAGGTTTCAAGTAATCGAGTGCGGAATGGCTCATCAACATAACACTTGCCCACTGGGGTTTCTGGAGGAGCCGTAGCCTGAGTGGCCAGAATCTCTTCCCCCAGTGGCGAAGTGATACTTGTACGTAACGTGGCCAAAATACGATCAGGCTGTATAATGGGTGCTGGGACCTCGTCCCTGTCAGTATCAGACTCAAACTGTCTAGACAGGGCATCAGCCCTAACGTTCTTGGAACCCGGCAAGTAGGATACAACAAAATTAAATCGGGAAAGGAACAACACCCATCTGGCCTGGCGAGAGGACAATCTTTTAGCTTCTGATAGATAAGTCAGATTTTTGTGGTCAGTAAGAATCAACACAGGATTTCTGGTGCCTTCCAATAAATGACGCCACTCTTTCAGGGCGAGAATGATAGCCAGTAGTTCTCTGTCACCTATCTCATAGTGGCTCTGGGTAACACAATTTTTTTTGAGAAAAACCCACATGGTCTGAGAGTACCCCCTTTTTCTGGTTGTTGGGAGAGAAATGCCCCAACCCCAATCTCTGAGGCATCAACCTCCAACGTAAATGGGAGAGATGGGTTGGGGTGGGATAACACTGGGGCAGCTGCAAAGGCAGATTTCAGTGTCTCAAAAGCGTATTCAGCTGCCTCAGACCATTGGGAAGGATTGGCGCCCTTATGAGAAAGGTCAGACAATGGTTTAACAATCGTGGAAAAGTTCTTAATAAACTTACTGGCTTCAAAAGTAATTCACAACAGATACCCAGCTGCATGTTATCCTTCCCTTTATTCTCAGTTTGAAGATAGATCTTGATACTTTTGGGGCTTTTTATTATTGTCTAGACATTATTGTCTAGATATTTCTGGTATATTTGCATTCAATATTGTATACTTATGTGTAGTTTATAACTATTTTACAATTTTTTATTGTTTAGAATAAATATATTTAGCTTATATCTTTGTGCCATTTATATTTTATATATATTTTTTATTCTTAGTAATATACGGTCTTAGCTCGCCATTCTTCTTTTTCACAAAAAAGAACCCAGCCCCAGCTGGCGAGGTGGATTTCCTGATGATCCACCTCTTGAGGGCATCTGAAATATATTCCTCCATAGCTTGGTTCTCATCGCAAGACAATGGATATGTACGACCCCTAGGGGGCACCACCCCCGGGGGCAGCTCATTAGCGCAATCATAGGACCTGTGCTGGGGCAGGGTGCCAGACTTCCCCTTACTGAAAACATCACTGAATTGTTGGTACTCGTCTAGCAATGAAAGGGAGGTGCACAGAATCTTAACCGGGTGAGAAACACAATGCTCCATACAATATTGGGACCAAGCCGAAATCTCACACTTTTGCCAATCAAACTGAGGATTATGCAACTGCAACCAAGGAAATCCCAGAATGACTGCGTAGTGTGGAGAACTGATTATTTGAAAATGCCCCAATAGTCATAGGTAGTGGAATCGTTTCAAACGTAACCTGGGCATGTTCTAGTGGTCTGCCGTCAATGGCCTCAATAGCCAGAGGGGATTCTCTTTCAACCAGCGGAATCTTGTGCCGTTCAGCAAAGGCACTATCCATAAAATATCCGGCTGCTCCAGAATCAGTCAGGGCCAGAACCTCCACTGAGCGATCTGCCCACGAGAGTATCACCTGGATGGTGGGTTTCTGTATGATCAAACCTGGGGACGGATGACCACCACCGGGCCTGTCCCCCAAGGTGCCCTAGGTGCGTGTTTCCCGGACATACGGGACAGGTTTTTAGCAAGTGCCCAGTTTTACCACAGTATAAGCATAACTCCTGCCTCCTGCGGTGTGCTCGTTCCTCTTTGGTTAACCTGGTAAAGCCTAATTGCATAGGTTCACCAGATTCCCATAAATGGTCATTGGGTTTAGGCAACGAGGGAGGGATGGGTGGGCAAAATGAACTGCTAGACCCAATGCTTTTTGACCGTACCCTACGGTCCTTAGCCATAAGTCTTTCATGGATCCGAGTGTCAATTAGAATTGCATAATCAATATATTCGTCCAGATCATTAGGCAACTCTCTTGCTACAGTTTCATCTTTGATAGAATCCCCAGACCTTGAGCAAAGGCAGCCAGCAACGCCTCATTATTCCAACCTACCTCTGCTGCTAGTGTACGGAATTCTATGGCATACTCACCCACAGTCCGCTTGCCCTGTTGTATCTCCATTAGACGTTTAGCAGCAGAGGCGGTTCTACCAGGGATCTCGAATACTCTCCGAAATGTTTGCACAAATTCCCTGAAATTCTTTGTGCAAGGTTTCGCATTCTGCCATAAGGGATAGGCCCATGCCAGTGCTCTGCCAGTCAATAAAGATATCATAAACCCAACTTTACTGCGATCATTGGGAAAGGCATGGGAGGTTAATTCTAGAAATATCTCAAGTTGGTTGATAAACCCTCTGCACAGACTGGGTTTGCCATCATATCTAAGTGGCAAAGGTGTGGAAGCAGTTAGCCCTTTGACTGCAGCCACAGCGGTAATGGTATTCTCCGGTGTAAAAACTGGGGAGACCACCGGACTCAAAACAGACTTGTCAGTAAGTACTGTACACTCAAGGATAGTTTGGATGGCCAATGCCAACTGATCCAGACTCTGCTCATGTACATCCATCCTCCAATGGATGTTTTGTGTGTTACCCTCACTCTTTCTGTCTGAGGTCATGGCTCCTTCGTACAGTCACGGTTTGTTTAGACTCTCAGACACAGAGTTAAGATAAAATCACAACTTTATTGAAAAGTTAATAAGAACCCTCACGGGTCCTGAACATGAATACACGATAGGTACAAAATAGTAACTCATACAATGATACAGTATATTAGGCTCTACTGGCCTTGCCAAATACCGGGTAAGGCAGCCTGGAGACTGGCACAATGAGAAGACGTAGGCTCTACCGGCCTTACCAATATACCGGGCAAGGCAGCCTGGAACTGGCAACACAGGATTAAAGGAGGCTCTACCGGCCTTGCCAATATACCGGGCAAGGCAGCCTGAAAATGGTTCAACAATATGAATGAGGCTCTACCGGCCTTGCCAATATACCGGGCAAGGCAGCCCAACACAATGACTGAGTAAACAGCCCCACTAGTGCTGTAACGTAGGTGGCATCAGCAATAGATGGTAATGTAGAGCAAACCGGTATCACGTACTGGACAACCAGGGAGGCCCTTCCGTTGCTGTAAAGTTGGTAATGTAGGCAACCGGTGTAAGTGGAGTAAACCGGTACCGCATACTGGACAACACGGAAGCTCTACCGGTGCTGTAATGGAAGCAGCTAGCAACCGGTGATATGGAGTAAACCAGTACCGTGTACTGGACAACACGGAAGCCCTACCGGTGCTGTAATGAAGGCAGCTAGCAACCGGTGATATGGAGTAAACCAGTAAACCAGTACCGCATACTGGACAACACAGAGGCCCTACCGGTGCTGTAATGGAGGCAGCTAGCAACCGGTGATATGGAGTAAACCAGTACCGCGTACTGGACAACACGGAGGCCCAGCCTGGTAACGGAAGGCAACGTAAGGAGAATACAGTAGTCAGAATGTCACCCAGGCGACCAAGTCCAGAAGGAGAATGACAATCCGGGTCCAGGAGCAGGAACGACAGTCAGGCCAGAACAGGATACTGGAGCAGCAACGCCAGCCAAACCGGGTCAGGAATGGAAGCAGGAACGTCAGCCAAACCGGATCAGGAACGGAAACAGGTACTACTCAGGAGTCACACTGGACATCTGGGCAAGGACACTGACACTGGGTAATAGGGAGCTCAAGCGGCCCAGTAGACACAGGATCCATAGGCAGGTGATCACTGACATAGAAACACCACGAAAGGGCAACCAAAGGGTGCATGGAGCCCAGTCTATATAGGCAATACTGGGTGGACTAATGACAGGCAGCCAATGGAGTGCACTACAACTGACTGACAGCAAAAGCCAGCAATCATGGCACCGTGATACAATGCTTACAACTCCATCCATGGACCCCCATCAGACTCAGGACAAGAACCGGATTAAATGGCATGAAGAGACAAGAATGAGCTCACTCTGACATTTGTATGACAATCAAACAGTTGCAAAGATATGTCCCATAGAAGTTCTCCCAAAGAAGTCAATGGAACAAAAATGGCTGCGACAAGGGAAGCGCTTAATGGAGTCATGCACCCCAAATTAACCACTGACACCAAGGAACATGAAAGGGAGTATTAAAGAGACAGGCCCCTAAAAAGAAAAGCCAAAGAAAAGCCCCCAACCAGTACAAACCAGCAGGGAAGGGGTTAACTAGTCCCAATACAGCCATCCATGCTCTAACCCAGGGAATGAACAGTAATAGCATACACAATATAAGTGCAAGATCCCAAAGGTTCAGATAGACCCTTGTATGAAGAGGCCATGTATGGACAAAGTAACCAAGGCGATCAAAGCATTACTCACCAACCTTCATATCTTTCTTTAGGTTACCACTGTCAAGGAAGCAGAGCCCAAGAGAGAGACTGCTGGGATTGAAATTTTGGGTTACAAGATTCTCTCCACAGAGCTGCAAGGCTCCACACAGCACCTGCACACTGGTGAATAAACTGGGGAAGCCCAGTAATGATAACCCTCATAATGGGGAAATTGTAACAGCCTCATATATAAATAATAATAATAATATATAAAAAAACAAAGCAGTAGTGTTCCAAGCCAGTCCTTACAGTCAGGAACACATCATAAAACCGGAGACGGGGAAGGGTTGGCCTGCAGAAGGTGAGGAAAGGCTCCAAACTCAAGACCTTATCTTCTTTGATATGTTCCACCTTTCAAAGGAAGATAAAACCCCATGATGCCTGTGTTCCATATTGGATGATAGAGAAAGGAGGTCTGTAAGACAAGACAGGGCTCTTGCAACTCTCCATATGGAGACAATAGCAAAGAGGAAGGCACTTGTGTGTCAGAAAATGTAAGGAGACCAAGGAAATAGTTCAAAGGTGGGGGTCTCTGAAGGACACTCAGGGCCAAGTTAAGGTCTCACCAAGGTTTTACGATCTGGAAGAATAGCAGTGCAACTCTGAAAAAGGATAGAAAGAGCAGGGACCAGTTGCAGATAAATTCTAGTTGGAGTTCTCTCATGTGGAGCGGAGTCTAAAGGACTACTTCCAGGGAAGACACTAAACACTAGAATCCACATGTAATCCCTTATTGTCACAGAGGGTCATATCAGCTCCTGCAACACATCCTGGAAGAGTATATGTATCTTGTCCTCTGGTAGAAACAGTCATCCCTGAAGGGTGTTGAATTTCATTCCCAGAAAGAAAGACCTTGGATGGAATCAGAGAGGACTTCTTGAGGTTCAGAATCTTACAATGGTGTACCAGAATGAGGGCACACTCTTGGATATGGATCAGCAAGAGTTCTTCTAAAGGAGCCTCATTAGTACATCATCCAAATGTGGAGTCAGAGAAATGCCTTATGGAATATATGCAGCCAAAGATGCTATGGTCTTTGTGAAGATTCTTTGAGAGGAGCCCAGGTCAAAGGGCAGTGCAGTGAACTGATAATGACTGCATGTTAAAGTAAACTAAAAGGAAATGTAGGTGTTCTAGATTGATCAGGACATGCCGATAGGCATCCTGAAGATCCAGAGAAGCTGGGAACGCATCTGGACAAATCATGAGATGACAGACTGCAAAGATTCCACACTGAAGCTTGTAATAACCATGCAGTGGTTGAGGCCTTTTAAGTCCAGAACAGGGTAGCCACCACATCCTTTTTGGGAACTACAAAAAGGTTGTAATAAAAACCTGAAAAACACTCTTGGGCTAGGGCCAGAACTAAAACCTGCCTGTCCAGCAGCCAGGAGATGGCAACTATAAAGACACGCTCACTCTGTGACCTGAGAAACCTTTGATTAAAAACGCATTGAGCTATTTTAAGTGTATTGCACCCATAGGAAACGGATTTTTATAGTCTTGTACTTACCAGTACTTTATTATGTAAATTAAACTTTGTGTGAGATTTGTAATTTGACTCCATTTTTGCTCACGCAGATATTTTGCTACCTCATTGGGGAATTGTATTACTCATCTTACATGATAACAAAAGTTATTTGCTGCGGACACCTCTGTGGAGACAGAGTGAGGGCGGTCGGGATTCCTCACATGCTTTTACCAGTCCTGGGATAGTTTTAGACTTCCCTGGCACTTCATAACATGTGAGTACTACTTGCCGTTTTGTCTCTCTTTAATACATCTATGAAGGAAGGGGATTTGAAAGAGCAGCTGAGTGAGGGCAGCTTATAAATATTTCCCCCACATCCTGATATATCTTGTCTGGCATTCATGCCAGCCTTTTCAAGTGAGTTTCTCAGACTAGAAATTACTATAACCCCCCCCTAACAGAAGTGTTTTGATAACTATATAAGTATACATATGTTTACTATAAAACAGTGGTTGATACATTAAATTGGCATCCATTACTGACAGTGCTTCACTTCCTGTTCAAGCAGCCATTTTGATTAATCCCATCTTCAGATAAGTAGGCTGTAATGGACTCCACACTTTTTCATACTGGCCTTAGAAGGATATGTCTGTAAGTAGGCCATCACTAGTTTTAAGTTATTAGTATATGTTTTTATTCAACTACAGTTTAAAGTTTGATTTGTAACATCTGCCTGTCAGGGAGGTATGTTAGCTAGGCCTCATTTTCTGTTAGCTATTGTTTTAACAGTAATGTAGCATGCATGTCACTATTAGTATTGTGTGGTTGCAAGCAGATCATTTAATAATGCATAATTTTATAATTTTGTATTTTGCAGTTTTACAAAAATGTATTTTCACTAAAGATTTCAATCGGTACCCCTGCCTACTGGGTCTTTATTGGGAAGCTGTTTGCTGTCTGCCAAGCCTTGTACAACAGACAAATTGTGAGGGCAGAACAAGGGTATTATACTCCAGTCAAGTTAATATAGGAAGAATCCTATATATTTCTTCATGATTATTGCGACTTTCTAATTTCATTGTTACTATTTGTTAATACAGTTTTTGCACAGATTATGCTGTGTGTTGTATTCTCTTTTGTGTGTTTTTGCTTCATTAACCCCATCGAGAAATACACTGATTTCTTCACCTGCACATTTACCTGTATTCCTATATTTGATTCTGTACGCTTACATTAATCTTTATTTTTTTAACTATTAAGATTATTATTCTCAATTTGTACAGCTGAAGTATATAGGTTTTTGGGAATGTATGCTTTATAACCTTTTTTCACATATTTGTTACGTTATAGTGCTCACCTATTGTATATTTATATATTACTTAGATAAAAAGTAGCAATGAAGAAGGGACTTTAAACCTATTTGGTCCCCTTCTGTAACAACCACAAAACCCATTGGACAATCATAGACACCCAGAACTTCTCAAGTCTGAGGATGGCTTGTCAGAATTTTGAGCAGATTTGTTGCTCCACCAAGGCTGGTTGCGTTTTGGCATGGGTCATGCCTAGAAGACCTTAGCAACATAAATTCCTCTGTGCCCTGAACTGGTAGGGGTATCAAAAGCTATGTGCCTTCCCGCACAACTCCCCCCTCCAAGAAGAGGAAAAAAAAAAAAAAAAAGTTTACAAGACATTGGTGGTACGAGAGTACTCTTACCACCAGTGGCATCGCTAACTACTTGTTTTCGGTCTGAACCGAAGAGTATTACCCACAACTGGCAGAGACCATTGATTTCTTGGAAGATTAGTTCACATAGCAACAGTGTGGGATGAGGCCTTTTCAGAAAACATGGCAGCATCAAAAGGCTTCAGAAATATAAGCATTTTATTCTAATTATGCTTTAGAAGCATAAAAGAGCATTGCTTCTTAAGACTGCTTCCCCAAAAAGCTATAGCCCGATTAACCAAGTTGAAGCAAAAATTAGCTGCAGCAGAGCTAAAAAGTCAGCCTTCAGAAAAGAATCAAGGCGCTTGTCAGTCTGAGCCTTAAGACAAGTAGTGTCTGTGAATGGAATGGCTCATTTTTGGCTAAGGATGAGATGGGGGGGGTCTAATACCCAGGAGAGAAGCCCACTAGGCTAACTCCTCAGTTGTAAAAATGTAGAGTTTGGAGTTATCCTTATTAAGAAAATAAAGTATTTTAGTCTTACCTGTTCAATCCTTTTCTCTTAGTCCATATAGTGACTGGTAACTTTGGGTAGGCAATCCACCCCTTTCAGTAGGCAGGAACAATTCTAGAAGTGAATGCAGGGGTGGAACCTACCTTCCCCTCCTTGGCTGCAGCTAGCCAATCAGCTCCAGTAAGATTTGAGACACTAAATATTGACTAGATAGTAAGAAGGGAAAGAAGACTGAGCATGAACCTGAAGGATCCCCCATGTTTTGCCACAGGAGAGCTAAGCATGGTTCCTTGACAGGGTGGGAGACCAGTAACCTATATGGACTAAGATAAAAGGATTTAACAGGCAAGAATAAAATCAATCCTCTTTTCTCTGTTGTCCAGTATAGGTTACTGGTAACTTTGGGATGTCCAACCACTGAGTTTCCCAGAGGAGGAAAGTAAGGCAAGGACCAAGAGCAGAGCCCCCAAAGTCACCATAGCATACATGAACCATCAGATCAGAGACAGCCCAACAATAACAAATGAAGTGTCGACGGACAGTGAACAGGGGTAACAAACAACCCAGGAACTGTTGCACAGCACACTGAACTAGAGCCAACAGGGCTCAAAAGTGAAGGAGAACTGAAGAACCGAACATCATCCTAGACAGGCAAGACTGCCTCCAGGATCTTCCTCCCCCAAAGCTGGCATCAGCCAATGCCAGAACATCAACACGGTAGTGCTTTGAAAAGGTGTGCACAGACGACCAAATGGCAGCCTTGCAAAACTGATCAGCTGAGGCCTGATTCTTGTAAGCCCAAGAAGCCCCAATAGATCTAGTAGAATGAGCCGTGCAGTCCTCCAGTTGGCACGTCCAGTGGTGAAGGGCATGAAATATCGCCCGAAGCTCCAACATGTTGATGGGAAGGTGAGATTCCTCCGGAGACCACCGTCCCTGAGCATTCAGGTGACCCAAAACTGCTCCTCAGCCGGATAGGCTGGCATCCATCGTTACCGTGGTCCAGAAGGACACCAGGAAGGGCTTCCCTTCAGCAGATTGGAGAGGCTGAGCTACCATGACAGACTCCGTTCCACATGAAGAGGGAGGGACACTGACATCTTCAGGAGGTCCGGCTGACCCCTGCACATGCGGATCACAAACCTCAGGAGTTCCCTGCTGTGAGCCATGGCAAACGGGACTGCTTCTATGGTGGAAATTAACTTCCCAACTGTAACCAGGCAACATGTGGCTCTCCAGCTGCAGAGCACAGCAAGTTACACATTACTGGACTGTCAGGAAAAGATCCAACTCTGACCCATATGTAGCATTCATGGATGCAGACATATGTCCCACACAGGTTTTCCCATTAAAGTCTAAGCAGCAAAGATGGCCACTGCACAGCCTCCCATTCATAAGGGGGCCATGCATCAAAATTCTAACAGTGATATAGGAACAGACATAAGTAAAATCAGCTACCAATGAACTAACTGGCACTGAGAGGGTTAAGTTAGGAAGAGAAATTAAGGCAGCCATCTCTGCTACTCAGGCAAAAGTGAGAGTAAGGATAGTGCATATTCACCACAAAAAGTGGAGGAGAAAACATAGCAGGACAGAGATCAGGGCCAAGGCACTCAAAAGGTTATGCACCAGTCTTCTTCCCATCTAGATAGAGCAGGACCTAAGATGTTCAGCCATTATGAACAGACTTATGATAAAGTCATTATACAACTGGAAATGGTCCATAGAACCTCCTGTAAACTGGACAATTCAACTCCAGGGAAGCAAATGAGAGCCCACCAAATGGGGATTATACAGCCCTGTATCCAAGGGAAAAAAATAGACCTAAAAGCTAAGAGAAATGCCACTGCACTCCCTCCTGCTTTGCAGAGCACAGATGTGGATTTAGGCTGGGAACTGAGCTGGGGGAGGAGGTGGGGATCTTTCCCCAAATGACCCTGTCTTTAAGCGCCCTACAGATTGATAAACATTTGCACAATATACAATATGTAGTTAAAAATGTCACTTTGCCAACCTAAATTGATCAACAAAAAACACCCAAACTTGTTTGGTGTCCGTAAGTCAAATATTAAAAATGGATTTAGTGAAAGGGATGGATGGTGGTGGTGGATATACTGCCTGCAACCATGTTCACTGAACATAATAAAACCTCACTATTTTTAAAGTTGCATCAATTGAAATGAAAATGTCTAGAATCCAATGAGATTACCTGTATACTGTTCTGGAATTGTATAAATCATGTGTATAACAATACAAGAGTTAAATTCCTTACTACCTCACAGCAGAAATAAATACAGCTTTAGTCACATACAATAAGATTTGTTTTCTACAGATATACAAGAATCAAAATTACACAGGTGTCTTGTCAGAAAATTGCCAAGAATAGTCTGGCTTACATCCTTTCTTTAAGGTATCTAACATTATAAACTTTACAGTGACCACTGTTTGCAGGTGAAGAGTGCTGCAATCTCCATAAGTTTTAACAAGACGTGCTCCCATCCTATGTACTGTTGGTTGACACAAAGTATTGACTGCAGTACATGACAAAGTCCAGTCATATGTGGCTCAAGTCATCCATAAGGTCTTTGCAGTCTGGCTGGCGCCCACCCTTTTACATGGTCCATTTAGTTGCAATGCCTAGGGCACAAGAACACAACTAAATGTACAAGTGAAACTCTAGCCCAAAGCAGATTTTTTTCTTTTAGGAATGGATTTACTATTGCCTTACCATTGGAGACATGAAAATTAAGCTATGGAAGAAAGTGACACACACACACATTACACGATTAAGCCATAAATGAGAGTCAATACATTTATTCTGTCCTGCTGAACAAAAGAAACCAGGAATGTGTTTGGCACAAATATTACACAAGGACACAATACTTTTGAAATGGGTGCAGTCAAACAGTTTTGCTTACCTCTCTATTGTCAATAAAATGCCACTGTTCAAAAGGACAATACACTTTTAAAAAGGGAAACTTTAGGCTCATTCACCATAGCAGGTAGCTCCGTATTTGGAAGAATGGTGACTAAAATGGATGACAGGAGTGAGCCACTGTGCAACCTTTACTAGGGAAGTACAAGCTGAACAGCACAGTTCACAAACCCTTTGAGTGCCAGAAGGGTAAGAAACGCATTGCAAGGCAACGTTTTATGTACCTCCTCACACTCAAAGGGTTAAAGTAACACCATAACCCAAAGTGAACTGGGGTTAAATATACTTTAATGGACTGTATTCTATTCAATATCTATAAAACATCTGTTTTCAGAGGCCTAAAATCTAGTCTTAGATAAGCTCTGGAGGTAAAAGTTAGTTATTCTTGCCTTTTCCAGGACTCCAAATACCACAACCTCTAGGTGGCTGTCTGTAAATGGGTTGATATATGACAGTATTTAAGAATAGAAGAGCCGTGGGTACCAATCTCAAATTAGCTTTAGCCTTCACCTTGTTACAAAGAGCAAGGACATTTAAATAAATACACTCTGAATAGGACAGTTTGCATTTATGCTAAAAAGCAAGTTTATGATTTTAGGACTCTAAGATTAAAACATTTCTAGAACACATACTAGATTTAAGTTATATCAAATTGTTTAGGGTTAGTGTTACTTGTTTTCAAAGCTTCCCTTTTGTCTAGAAAAAGGACAATCAAGTCACAATACTGTCTGCAGCTCTTATTAGATATCAAGCTTCCAAGAAAAAATAAAATAATAAAAAAAAAAATTTATAAAAAAATATATATATAAACCCATCAAGTAGGAGTAGTAAAGAGCATGAACAGAAATTTACCAATGGGGGTATTTGTTTGGACCACTATTTCTAGATGGGTACCTCATTCGGGACAGAATGACAGTTCAGATATGTCTCATTTGCTGCTATGTCATAAGTTGCTTATTAAAGTTCACATACTGACAAGTTTTTTACAACATGAAACAGTTTAAAACTCAGTTTTAGTCAAAGCGAAGTCCTCTAGCTACAGTTAGACTAGAATGCCAATCATTCCAGATGATGGGAGATGTAGACTGGCTGCAGACTGAGGGCCTCACACTGCCACCACTGACAAATGCTGATTAAAAACTAAAATCTTGATAAAACTGCCTTGTTAAAACAATTAAAAATACAAATAAAACCCCAGATGAAATTTTTACAATTGCTCAACTTTCACTGTGAAATAAAAGTCCAATGTAGGCAACACTGATGTCAGTGGAACACCATGCGCAACTGGAGTTTTTTTCTATATTACATAAAAACATATACAAAAAGTGTAACCACAAGCAGCTGTTACGTTGTTTTCCGGAAGCCTTTTAGGATTGGGTATATGTTTTCAAAAGCTTCATAGATTTCAGCTCGTACTTTAGCACCTGAAATATAAAGCAAAGTTACTGACTTGTGATGAAAAGGGAGGTAACATTTGAAAAAGCCAAATATCACATTTTTATTCCTCTATAGCTAGTAAAAGAAGTCTGCAGTTTAAAGGGGAACTACCACCCCACAAAAACTTTATCTGATTCCAATCCCCGTCTGGCGACTAGCTGCTTAGTAGCGCTAGTCGCCAGAATTATTACCTGGTTTAACAGATTTTAAACGTGTGTGTGCGTGTGTGTGTGTGTGTGTACATTGTAGGTGGAGAATGGGCCAACAGTAGGACCTAAATGACAGAATAGCATGACATTCAGCTCCAGATGCATGTATGCATCACAAATATTGCTGCCTAGACACGTACACAAGTATCTAGATTGCTTTCAGCTGGGCAAATTGTGTACAAACATTCTATCAATGGCAGTCCTAGGGCCAGAGACAGTATGATGTGAGGCTGCAGGAGTGTCAAGATTTATGCAGTCTAAGAGATGGGCCACAATCTGCAAAAGTACAGCTCAGTACACCAGAGGCATACAAAGTGAATATTAGAACGCATAATGTGTCTCTACCCATCCTGGAAATGTATAGAACTGATTACTTTCCCAGGTTCCACTAATGTCAGATAAAATTGGATCTTAGTGTTCTTACCAGTTAAATCCTTTTCTCTTAAGTCCATATGGAACACAGGTTATCATGGGGTTAAGTCCCTCCTCCTGGAGAGCAGGGCACATCACAAAAGATGGGGTCTTTGGGGGTCAAGACTCCCTCCTCCGCCACCAGCTCAACCCACTGCCTACTCCCGGAATTCGCAAAAAAAAAAAAAAAAAAAGCCACAGAAAAGAAAACAGTGGGAAGGAGGAGAAGAAAATCTCCCAGCACTAAGACCCTAAGAGGACACTGACAGGAAAAGCAACACAGCTAAAGTTTTTTTCTCCAGGTGTGTCACCCGTGTTCCATACGGACTAAACACAAAAATCCTATTTTATGTCCAATATGGAACACATTTACCATGGGAATATACCAAACATAGGATACCTGGGGAGGGAAAGGAGAAAAGAACTCTCGCATCCCCATGATACCAGAGTTCTCTAGGACTATTCAGAATCTGAATAACCCGGAAAAAAAGTGCGTCAATGGACATGAACTAGTACAGCACACCAAACAAGAGCCAACGGTGCCCAGAAACTACTGAACATCTGGCAGTAAGAACACAAGACAGATCATTTAAAACAGGAAAAACTGCCTGAAGGACCTTCCTGCCAAAGTTGTCATCAGTCAACTCTGTAGCTTTCGGTGAAAGTATGCAAGAAGGACCATGTCGTAGCCTTGCACAGCTGCTCAGCCAAAGGCTGGTTCTTGTAGGTCCAGAAAGGACCCACAGATCTAGTGGAATGCACTGTGATCTTGAAAGGAAATGGTTCTTCCTAAATTCCTATGCTTGGTGTATGGTAGCCTTAATCCAAGAGACACTGGTTACCTTGGAAGCAGCTTGACCAGCTCAGGGACCCTCAGTAATGGGAGTCAGCCTTAGCAGCCTTAGGAAAAGGCTTGGTACCCTGCAAATAGAACTTAAAGCAGCGCACCACATCATCAGACAGATCTCGCTCCTTAGCAGACGCAGGGTCAGGAGAGAAAGAAGGTAGAACAATCTCCTGATTGATGTGAAACTCTGAGAACACCCTGGGAAGAAACTCCTGAAAGGTAGGAAGTACCACCTTATCCTGCTGAAACAGCAGAAAGGGAGGTTTACAAGACAGAGCTTACATCTCAGCTACCCTCTGCACAGAGACAACTACCAGTAGAAAAGCTAAAGGACAAAGAGGTGTAAGCTAGAGGCTCAAAGGGAGGCCAATGACACCCATGAACAGATTGAGATCCCACGGGGGAGTGGGATCCTTGAAGGAAGGGAAGGCATGAGCCACCCCAGCAAGAAAACTGACATCTGGGATGATGGCAAATCTCCTCTGAAAGAGAACAGAGTGCACTCCATCCTGGAGAAAAAAAAAAAAAAAAAAAAAAAAAAAAAAAAAAAAAAAACACGACAGCACCAAGGGAAGGTCAAAGACCTGTTATTGTACATGCAACACTTGCAAAATATAGACTAGACCCTATGGTATGCTTGGGAGAGACTAGCTTTCATGCACGAATAATGGTGTATATGACCTCAGCAGAGAACCCCTTCCTCTTCAGGATGGTGGTTTCAAAAGCCATGCCATCAAAGCAGGTCTCTCAACATCCTCATAACACAGGTGGCCCTAGAGCAACAGATCTAGTTTGGGAGGCAGCCGAATCGGGTACTGAATGGACAAACTGACCAGGTCAGCAAAACTACGCCCTCTTGGATTCAATAACTAGCAAAATTAGAATGACCAGTGCCCGATCCATGAGAGGAATTGGGAGGAAACACAAAGGATAGAAGCTCCACAGAATGGACATCACATCAGTCACAAAGGCCAGGGGATCCCCCATGCCAAACAAAATCACAACTTTCCTGTTCTCCCTGGTTGCCATGCTATTACTGGGACCCCTCAGTGTTGAACCATCAGGTAAAATCCTTCCAGACAGAGTTCCAGATTTCCTGGATCTACATCTTGGAGATGTAGAAAGTCCGAGAGAATGTTATCCACTCCTGGAATGTGAACAGCTGAGATGGTCAGAAAGTGTGCTTCCACCAAGCCAAGGAAATCCTTTACTTCTCTCCAGGCTACCTTGCTGCAAGTTCCCCTTTGGCAAGGAATGTACACCACACCTCTGTGGTGCTGTCCGACTGCATTCACTCTGGAATTCCTGTGAGAACCAGGGACCAATTAAGGAGAGCCAGACTAAATCTGCCCTGGACACCCAGGTGTCCAAGAAGGAGATGCTCTGGATTTCTGGACCAGAACCTGAAGATGTCCCTCCGAAGATCCCCAGTGTTGAACAAGTAAGGAACTGCCTCCAATGCAGATACCAAACCACCCATGATCCGTATGTAGCCTTGATCGTGGCTGATGACCACTCCAGTGCCTGAGACACATCTGGAACAGAATTTGAATCTGGGAAGACTACGCTCCCTTGTAGGGTTTCAAACCTCATGCCAGGAACACCAATGATGGGATCAAAGAATGAAACTCCAGCTATGATGCACCAGAACACATGCACACTCTTGGATACGGTGAGCCAAGAGCTTTCCTGAAGGAGACTTGATGAGGAAAATGAAGCTCCTTTCTCTCCAGAAAGGAACGCTTGGTGAAAAGTTAAGGCAACAAGTTGCTCTTAACACACATAGAATCACCAATTTTCAAGTCAGGCCAAAAAGAGCCTTGTCCCTAGAAGACAAGGAAATTATTACATTTTTAGAGGATTGGCCCACAGACCAAATTTTAAGCCACCAGGTACAGCGCCCAGCAACCAAAAAAGGAGGACGACTTAGTGCAGAACTGGGTTCCATTAAACAGGGCATCCGTGCCATAGATATTAGCCATCAGAACTAATAAGTCATCTTTTGCAACATCGGCATGCATAGCATCTGACAGCTGCTCATCATAAAAGGCTGTAGCCCTGTTGGCCAAAGTGGAGGCAAAATTATCTCAGTATTGCCCCAGTACCCAAAAAATTGTCCTTGAGAAGGGAATAAAGCCTTAGCTGCCTGATCCAGGAACCCTGCAAAGTCTGCCAAGGGGAGGGCAGTATTCTTTGCCAAGTGCGAGATGGGGGGGGGGGGGGCGGGTCAACTGCAGGATGAGAAGCTCACTTCCCTTGTGCTTCAGCTGTAAAAGGATATAGCTTAACAAATGTTTAAAGGAAGTGCCTCTTATCAGGAGTTTCCCACTCATCCAAAATTATCTGATCAAGAGTGTTATTGGTTGGAAATACAGGTGAAGTCTTTCTACGCCACTGGAAAAAATCTGGAGAGGGAGATCCTGTATTACGGCATCAGAGGCCTGAAGGGTCACTAGCACTGCCTTGATGAGCCCCCACAGGGGAGTGGGATCAGCCTCATAGGAATCTCCATAAGAATAGGAAGAGTCCATGCCCTCAGTCATCTTCATCATCTTTCTCTGAGGAAAATTCTTCCTCAGTTTATTGGGGAAATCATCCGAGTATGTCCACGGAACACACGTTCAACCTGTTTAAAAGTGGGCATATGTTTCCAGGAATGAAGCACCCCATGAACTGAGGAAGTGATTTGTGCCACTGAAGAGAGTAGTGTCTAAGGGATCCTGTGGAGTAGTAGGGGCCACTACACAAGAGAAGCATAGACACCCCAAATATTCCCTTGGTAGCCCTGTATGGCAAGAGCAATTTGTATGTATCCCTTACGTGTAATACTACTACTACTACAGGTATCAACCCTGGGATGCTCCAAGAAACACCACAAACAATAACAACAATAGAACACAACGTTCGTAATTAAGTATTCTCACGAGTAGTCCTTTTACAGGGTCCCAAAAGTCCTCTGAGGTCCTATGCAGCTGTTAAGCGGGCAGGGATTTCCAACAGTATAACTATAAAGAAAAAACAAAAGAAACAGAGCAAAAGGTCCCCTCTAAGTGTAGTATATTCGTGTTCTTGATCCTCCACCTTCACCATGTGCTCTAGAACGGTACTCACTTGTTCGAGAGGTTGTTACTGCCTCTCAGTGATATCAGTACAGTTTACACCTCTCAGTATCCCAGGGCTCCTCCACGGATATCCCCCTCTCTGACTGATCTCTTTGTATTGGGGTCGTCTCCTCCTCTTTCAGGATATAGCTTCCTCCACTGGGTGTCACTGGGCTTATAAAGGGTATTAAATTCCTATATGCTTTACTAATCAATAGTACTAGGCACGGGTGTAGGGATCAGCATATATATTTATTATAAACACTGGACAGAGAAACGGCAGGTTTGTCATATCAGAAGATCTTGAGAAAGTAGGCAGGTCCTACAAAACAAGTACAGCGGTTATTCTATTAGAGCAGTATTATCTGCTTGTTTCAATTAACATTAGCATTGCTAATTTGTTTATAATATATATGCTGATCCCTACACCAGTGCCTAGTACTATTGATTAGTAAAGCATATAGGAATTTAATACACCTATAAGCCCAGTGACACCCAGTGGAGGAAGCTGTATCCTGAAAGAGGAGACAACCCCAATACAAAGATATCGGTCAGAGAGGGGGATATCAGGAGGAGCCCTGGGATA